>JBAMJV010000452.1:0-130000 GCA_037951105.1 Echinarachnius parma
TTCAAGAAGATTTTTGCAATTAAAGACGGCCTGCCTCCTTCCTATCTCTCTTTCTCTCTCTTTCTTCTTTTTTGTTGCTATTTTTTGGAGTGGAGGGGCATCATATCATCGGGTGAGAGTAATAAGGGCGTTAAGTCAGTTTTGGGCTAAATTGACTTATTTGCATAGCATATTGTACATCAGAGCTTCCTTCTTGCATTGCCAAATTTTCAGATAATATTTATTTCAAATTTGTGAAATATTTTAATATAAACCAATTGAGAACTATACTGGGTTTCTACGGAGCTTTCAAACTTTAAGCACCATTTTCTCACCAGTATTAAAAAGTGACTTAATGCCTTCTCTTCCTCAACTGACGATATGCAGATTTCAGTGTATAGTGGTCGAGAGTTTCCCCGCAAAGCGTGGGTCGCATTTCAACTGCTAGTGTGGCAAGGTGTGTTATTCCCCTTCCAGCTACGTACCCTTTACTTGGGGGTTCTGGAAGCTTGTATACATGCCTAATCGCATATTATATACGATGTGGCGTAGGATATATACAGTAGCCTGCGTATAATGTATTAACATGATCCTTTTTCTGCTAATTACATGATTGATGGTTTTTGGATATAAGGATTAATGTCCATGATTAGTGCACTTTAACCAGGAATATTAAGTCTTATTTTGTTCTATTCTATTTATTATTGCTTTTTGTTGTTGTTGTTGTTGTTTGTGTGTTTGTTTATTGTTTTTATTGTTTTATTGTTATTTTTATTTTGTTTTTATTTATTATATTTTTTTATTAATTTATTTTTTTTCGTTTGGGTGGGGGGGGGGGGGGGGGGGGGGGGAGGCATTTTACCACCTTATGGTGAACATTTATATGATTTGATTTGTCAGTCCTAGGGTACAAATTGCATACGAGTACTATATCATTGTTATGGTTTTTGTAGATTTGGACAATGTTACTAGAACCCTTTAACACATGATATTTTAGTTTCCCACGATTCTCACAATCCCACATCTTGTGTGACAGCATACATATGTGGTTTCCCGACCACCAACTACTCTAAAGATGATTGTATGCCTGATAACTAGTTATACTTTACTTCATTCTTGTAGAAATTATGGTGAGCCAACGTGGCTAACGATTCCTAAACCATATTAGGGTTTGTGTCACTAAGATGTGTATAAAAAGATATCGTCAGAAGTAATCATACATATTAAAGATGGCATCTATGGCTTTCCAACCACCAAATTAATTGGGAGACAACTACCCTCATTTCAAGTTCCAAATGTAAGATGCTACTTGAAGTGGCGTGGCCGTGTAGTAGATTGGGATCTTGTCTTCCAATGTGAGGGTTGTAGGTTCAATCCTACTATTCCCGGCGTCTTTTGCCCTTCAGCAAGGCCCTTTATCAACCTTGTTGCTCTCTAACCAGGTGTATGAATGGGTACCTGGTATGGTTAAAATTAGCCTGGTGCATGCACATGTACAGTATAAGGTTGCCCACGGTTAGAATGCTCCTCGGGGAGTTGATAATGTGCTCAAGTTGATTGTGCAGGTCTGAACTGTACCTAATGACCCGGATAATAATATTGAAAGCGCTTCGAAGCTGTTCTGCAGTAGGCGCTATATAACAACTTTATATTTTTTGTATTCTTCTTCTTATTATGATTATTATTGTCATTTTTATGATTATGATTATTATTATTGTTACTTGTGCAGTGACTTCAGTCAAACAAAAAAGCACTTAAGCGAAAATTACTCAGAAAGTGACATAACCAACCTAAATATCTCATAATCCCTCCAAATTGAATATATGCTAGGTTTTAAACGTTAATGAGCAAACGTAGTAATATAAATTAAATAATATGCGGAAAATACCACAGAACAAAGAAGTATTAGTATACATACACCACATATTAATCTGTTCCCTACTAGATTTTTAAATTCCAATATAGGTTTATACAGGCCCCACCAGATTTCCGTAGACAAGGGGTGAAAATCAAATCTTTGCTTGTCCTTGGTACACTGTTAGCGTATTTTCCATTGAAACTGAATATTTTATGATGTTGTTTATGATATGGCGAGCGTAATATCGTGATTTATAACTAAGCTGAAAAATTCATGATGATGTTATTACCATCTTAAATTGGGACTAATGGTGATGAATATTTTAAGATCATAATATCTTACTTTCTTCTCTCCTGTTCATGATATCGCAATATATTGGGACTAATGAAGATGACAAAAGTAAGATGATGATGGTATTTTTCTTTCCCGCGCGAGAAGATGAGCATATAATACGCTCATTCCAACTGTCTCCTAAGCTATTACTTCTCGTTAGATGACGCCGATGTTTCACCCATTATTGCAGTGATTAGTACGGATGAGGCTTCAATGGGGTGTAGATTAGCACCCTAATTGCGTTCTTCTGCGTAGAATTAAGATGGAAGTTTTTGTTTGCCCAAAACATTACTTAAAAGTTGAAAATGCTGGCAAATTATATTGAGCGTTAGAAGAATATCTAACGATTAGATGTAATGTGTAGGGTTAACTACATATTTGTTGAGATTCTGCTATACAAAGGATAGAACTAGATGTATCTCTATCTTCTTAGTGTCTGAGAGAGTTAATTCCTTCTTCATTAACTCTTAGCTTTGATCTCTCTTTTCATATCTTTCTGCCCCCCCCCCCCCACTCATTATTTTTTGTAACACTTCCTTATTCCTCTTTCTTCTTTCCTCTCTTCCTTCCTCTTTCTACCTTCCTCTTCCTACCTTCCTCACTTTCTATTAATGTTTATCATCGTTTCTGTTTTTCATCTCTCTTTTTATATATTTCTGCCTCCCTCTCTTCCTCTCTCTCATTCAGTTTTATAGATACTTCCTTCCCCTTTCTACCTTCCTCTTCTTTCCTTCCTCACGTTCTATCTTTGCTTATCTTTGTTTCTGTTTCTCTTTGCTATCTCCCACCATCTTTCCTTTCTAGCCTCCATCTCTCATCTCCACTCAGAGCATCTTCACGTTTGATCGATACGCGCTGTGCGCTCGCAAGGATGCATATTTTTACAATGGATTGCCTCGGTATAGCTTTAGGCAGGCAGCAAGAGCAGGATGGGGGCAAATGCTTCCCCTTCTAGAGATGTATATCCCCTTTGGAACCCCCCCCCCCCCCCCCCCCACCCCATTGATTTAGGAACATGCAAACAAACAAAAGGATAACACTGTATTTATTTATTAAGAATATTTAATAAGTTAGTTAGGTAGGTATGTTATATATGAAATTATGTATTCATTTTTGTCTTCTTTTCGTTTTACCCTCCACCCCCCCCCCCCCCCACCAATAGAAAATCTTACCCCCTCTTTGCTCTGCAATATTGTTCCTTGTACCCCTCTTAATCCCATCTTACTCCTTATCTGATTTAACCCTGCATATGCCGCTCCGCGGGTCGCACCTCAGTGTGCTTTGCTTCTTAGGATTCAAGGGGCTCAAGTTTTTTTTTTTTTTTTTTTTTAACTCTTTGTTTTTAACACTTTGTTGCAAGTGGGGCAAGAAGAAATTTGGCAAAAGGTCAGAGTAAGATGATGTTTCACGGAGAGAGAAAGGGGAAGATTAACCTGCTGAGTGCCGAATTAAAATTGCAAGAATTGACCTAGTTCCTTTGACATGATTATACATGAATAGCTAATAACTCCTTATTGATCTATTGACCCGTTCCTTTCGAGATTCTGAAAACTCCATAGACTTTGTACATAACCCACCCAGTTCCCATAAGCAACGGGTTAAGAGGAAGTACAGCTTGGTATTAACCCCTTGCCCACGCGAACCAGATGATCTATGTACAAAGTCTAAGGGGATTTCAGAATCTCGAAGGGAACGGGTTAAGAAGACTGAGTGCCTGTACAATCCATTCCACACTTGTTTATTGCGCGCATTAAGGGACAAAAATCAATAGATCTGATTCAATGAGTATTAAGAGGGTTAAGGAACATATACATATATAAATAGATCTGATGCTATGAGTATATTGTGACTAGAGTCGACCATGACACTTAGAGGGTTAAACCAAAACAGAACTGCTCGCTTCGGAACACAGTACAGCCTAATTGTGCTGTTCCATTTATAGAAAGAGTCTACTCGTTGTCATTGATGTTTCCTGTTGTTCTTGTTGTACTATGCGTAGTTGTAGTAGAGCAATTCTTAATTCAGTTATCTAGGAGTAATGCACTTTACTTGTATTACGGTAGATTTGACATGAGCGATAATATATATATATGGGTATGAGTACAAAGTCATGTGAATATAGTATTATATAATTTAATATAGTGATATCAAGTTTAGGCTATTTACCACATTAACTAAACACAGTGTACCCATGATTTAGCCCTATGAGAAATGCAAACATTCGTAGGCAAAGGGTATTTAGTATTTATATAATTCTTACACCATACATGAAATAAATAGGGGGTACGTATAATAATTTGAGAGATTTTCAGTTAAATTTCCCATTCTATTCAATTGTTGTTGTTTTTTAGATTAGAAAAATACATGCAACACTATTAATTTCAGAGTGAGAAAATCAAATACACCTGCATGAAAGGTGAATGACACTCCTGTATTTAATATTTATTGCAAAAACAAGTTAATTTGATCCCGATTTTGCATTCTTGATATTGCAATTCCCATAGAATTAATACATAGAGCACCAGGTTTGAGTAGGCAGTGGGTTATACTTGAATAGGGCGTTATAATTGTCATTCAAAACAAACCTCTCGGTTGTATTAAAATGGATTGAGGTTGTGAAAATTGCGAGTGTGAAGAATTATGCTGTTAATTGTAATTGATTGCATATTATCTTTAATCCTTAATTTCCCATAAGGTTTATTCCCACATAGCTAATGCATGATGCACCAGATTTATGAAAACCAATGAGTTAGGTGATGTTGGTTTATCTACGCTACAAACTGTGACTCTTTACATTAGAGCAATTTTGTGTTAATTCATGTATTGCCCTTGAAACCTGGTGGAGCTGGCAAGTGGTTAATTGAATATTGATTAAAGTTAATTGTCATTAATATCACTGCATTTATTGATAAATTAATTATGCTTCGCAAGGACAGCGGATTCATTCTAGAAGTTGAAGGTTGCATTATGAATACAAAGTTACGAATGCACCAGTTAACCCTTATGAAGACGATTCGATACTGGTATAACATGCATTTCGATAAATAAAAAAAACAGTATTTCGGTGACCAGTCCTGAATGGGTTAACTGAAGAGAGATACAGTTAAACCTGTCTTAGAGGCATCATGTCTATAGCAGCTAACCTGCCTATAGTGGCCACCAATAGACAGTGTTGTGGAACCTGTCTATAGAGGTCACCTGTCTAAAGTGTCCGCTCTTGGAACTCTACAAGTTCTTTCATACCTTGTTGCATTTGTATTAACAGTGGAAGTATGGGACAGGTTTCGGTTTTTCAAATTTCTCTTTCGTTATCTACTGGATAGTCATAACTGTAAAAAGCCAGTGCAATGAGTGAAAATCACTTTGCATTTTTGCTCATTACTCGGCCCTGTAAAGTTCATTTAACTTGAAATTTTCACACAATAACCAGCGGACATATCAGATAACAATATACATTGTATCAACGATTCATCACTTATTGCACATGTCCACAAAGTTACTAGATCCCTTTAAAACACCTTCACATCTTCTATAGATTATAGGGGAAGGTGATACCTGCAGAAAATACATTCAGTTGTGATTCCAAGATTCATCATCTCTATTTGCTCAAGATTGCCTTGTTTTGTAATGACTGTGTCTTGTTTAAATATCCATTATGATTTCTGGTGTTATTTATTTAGTGCTATGCATTCAAGTGCAGGAATTAATGCACTACTAGTATCATCATAAAATGTGTATTTTGAATTGTAATTGTTATTTTGAGATGGTTAGATCATACGAGCGCAATTTCCTCCCCTTTGTCGGTGGTTTCCTCCTCGTGTTTGGTCAGAGCGGATGTTGACCGTGGTTGCACCGAGTACTTCTTTTATTATAGAGTCAAGGCCAGCATTTGTAATTGCATGTCACTGAGCAGATATGATATTTGATTCAGTTATTCCTATTTATATTTGTTGATTTTCGAAGATTGGAAATCTAACCTGTTTGTGGTCGAAGCCACTAGTCATTGCAAGGCAGGATGGATTCAAAATTGTATGAATGAATAATTCACCTCGTAACTTGAGCTTGCAAAGTCCTTGAATTAATAGCAAGGCAATGAACTTCATGAAGTACGTTTCCTTTTTTACTTGTTGAATGATTTCTTGTTTGCTGTATTTTACATTTTCATGAAGGTAGTGATATTTAAAAATTATTTTGTTGCCATTTGATTTTTCATTCATGAAGAAAATTATAGTTTCATTTGTAACACTGTTTAGATACAGTCCTGCAAACCATTATCATTGTCAACAGCTTTTTAGTTTGAAGCTGATGGTGTGATACAAGTTGCTATTATTGATCATCTAAGTTGGGCAATTTCTCACTTATATATCGTTACCCTTATCAGTTATGAACACTAAAAAATGATGTTTCTCACAAGTGAAGATTATTTGTGACCATTGCACTGACTAGACAGATTTCTTACATTGTGTATTATTGTTTTTTGTATTTTGGAGGCCAAAAGAAACTTAACTCTATAAAGGATCCACATAGATATATAATATCGGCATTAAATCCAAGGTCTGTGCGGTTTTTTTTTTAGGACTAAACTCCATCTTTAAAATCATCAGTATTAAACCAAGTTTTGTGGTTTTTGCCTGTTAAAAATAGCAACGATACCCAAAATGGTCTGGATTTGTGAACTCCATAGGATCATCACAGTATCAAACCAAGTTTTGTGGTTTTTACCTTTTAAAAATAGCAGCACTGATACATACTCAAACTGCATGGTCTTGATATGCAGGGCTTATCTTGCGGCGGCAAGCCGAGCTTTGGGATGAGATCTCGTGTTGGAATTGGATCAAGTATTCATGGCCGATGCGGAATCGTTGTTTGAATTGAATCGTTTCCCCCAAGGGCATGAAATTTGTTTGTCATAAAGTCAAGGGATGTATATTATATGCCGCAACTACATGTTTATCATTGCAACGGATATATACATGAAACAACTACATGTCATTGGCGCATGGATTGCATGTACATAACATTTTCGGCCCTAGGGGTATGAATGGTGTATTAATGATGCAATAATTGCTGATAACTTTTTGATCTATCTTGAAAGTGGATCGCGGTTTAACTGTGTATCAGCGTTTGTCAAATTGGCAACAATGGCGGAAGAAATTTGCAGCCCCTTTAGGCTTCGGTGCGTTAAATGTCAAAATAATTGGTGATGTTGATGTCGTCATAGATTCTGTATTGAGTGAACGGCAAGGTGTTTATCAAATTGTCAACGGAATCGTTCCCTCAGGAAATTAATTTTATTTAATACATTCTGTATATACGAGTCCTTGAGGTGGACATTTAGAATCCATTTTCTAGCTCTGCTGCAAATTGTGTGGCTGTAATCTTTTTCTCAGTTGTTGATATACATTGGCTGCATTTATAAAAGGAAATTTATAGAATAGATAATGATATCATTTTAGGTCAGTTTTTTGTCCAAATTTTTGTTACATTTATTGGGGTAAAAACACCATTGGAGCTTTTGACCTGTGTTAACTCTTTAAGTGCCGATATGTAAACAAATTGTTGACCAGACAACATTTTACAATGTCTAAGTTAGCAATGCAATACTGGCATTTGAAGTGTTAACACAGACACAACTCGGATCGTAAAGTCATGTCATCTTTGATTCCTACACAGCATGAAAAATGTACATGAACATGAAATCGATGAAGACTTCACGAAGATGGTTTTAGTGCGCGAATGTTACGCGAGTGTTTCTCATCAATGACAATATCGTCGGCAACAAGAGGAAAGGACACTTTCAGGAGGACTCCCCACGGAGCGATGGTATTGATCATGGAGATAGCCGACCGTGTCAGGATACAATGAGCTTGATGTTGTCGACGGCGACGGTTGTATTGAGAGAGACTCGAGACCCGGGATCTAGTTCCACCCACCACTTGGAAACCTGACCCTAAAACAACGCCGCTTGGTGTGTCACAGGCACATAAAAATGGAGTGCTGCCCCTTTTGAGCCGACTTTTTCCTAAGAGCTCGCGAGATAAAAGAGGATAGCTACACTGTTTTTGACATGTTGTTAAAAAACGTGAGATATCGAGGATAGAAACACTTTCAATCTTTGTGCCGACAAACAAAACCACTCTTAACAACCTTGGTGAAAGCATCACACACAACAAGGCAAATCAGATACTGGTTGAGATAATTAGGTCAGAATTTGGAGAAAAGGAAGTGACTTTTTGCCGCGGCCATGTTTCTGTCACGGCCAAATGGCCGGAGCGGTGGCCGAACTGGTGGCCAGTCTGGTGGTCGGATGGGTGGCCGGGTCAGAGTTGTGACCGACGGTCGACTTCCGATGGTCACTCTCGCCCCGCTCAACATCGAAGACGATGACGATGAGGAGGAGGAAGAAGCGGTGATCGAAGAAAAAGTGAGCGACACATCGCCATTCATCACAGGTATGAAGCAATCTCGAAAGCAATGGGGATTCAATAAATGTTGATAAATACAAGTTTATGTAATCGATATTGCCAAATTTGTTACCACTTGTAAAAACATGACATTCCTGCACTGGAATATTAAAGATAATCATTAAAGCATTGGGAATTAAAACAAATAAATGCTTATAAATAAATGCAAGTTGATGCAATTGAAATTGCAACACTTCTTACCACTTCTTGTAGAAATATCTGACAATGTTGCACTGAAATAGTAAAGATAATCATGAAAGCATTGGGGTTTCAATCAAATAAATGTTGATAAATAATAATCAAAAGTTTATGTATTACATAACTTGCAAAATTTGTTACCACTTGTAAAAAACATGAAAAGATAATCATAAAAGCCGAGCATCGGGAATTGAATCAGAAAAATGTTGTAAATAATGACCATGCATGCTTTTAATAAATCTATTTTTATCATGCTAATCGGAGCAAGTATATTATTTCCAAGATCAAACATGACACATCAAAATTTGTTAGAAAAAAGAAAGAAAGAAAGAACTAATGTAACAATTAAAGTATCCAATGTTGAACATGAATGAGTCACATTTATAATAAGACTTGTTATAATAATAATAATATTTTACAATGTTTTACATTTATAATAATAATAATAAACAGTTCTTCTATAGCACATATCACACCAGGGTTTGGGTCTCTATGCGCATATAAAGAAAGCAAACATATTATAAGGGGATAGGATGAATACATTTATCATGTAAGACTGGATCAGTACATTCAAGTTCCAGATTCTATTTTTATCCAAGCGGGGTATAATCACTGTACTATTCCCCGTCTCAAATCTCCCGTCTCAAGTAGCAAGGGCAAAAAAAACATGTAAACACCACTTGCTGTCGTACATGAAAGTGATTTAGTCAAGGGTAAATAATCTTCCCCCTCTAGTTGGACTGACAATCCTATGACGCACAATGGAGCTATGGAATCAGTAGTGAAGAGGATCAGGGGGACGTGTGCAGAGTTTTCCACATTGGTGGTGGGGGGGGGGGGGGGGTTGGAGAAGCTGAAGGAGATATGATCAGTAGGCATTTTCTCTATGAGGCGGGGGCATATAGTTGGGGACAATGTTTTTGGAGAGAAATCTCTGAAGGATAGGGGAAGAGAATTGTGTAAGTTTTTCAAATTTTCTAATAAGGGGGCTTACAGTTAGGCATGGTGTTTGATAGGGAGATTAACGTTAATATTTTGACATGGTTCCCCAATACAGGGTGCAAATTTTCACAAGGTTTCCCCAATAGGGGCTACATGTGTTTAAACATAAGCACAGTGTTATGATGTATTTCTAAATCTTTGTTTGACCCATAGGGGGAGTAATCACCACCTCCCCCGCCCCCTCCCCTTGTCCCCCTAGCCCCTCTAGCCACACCACCGAGGATCAACCCACTCAAACGTTGTCGCCACCGAACAACCATTCAAGATATGGTATTTATTTCTGACATAGTCCTACATGTACGTCATGTTTTCAAAGCACTCCATAATGACTTCTTCTTTCTTGCGATTTGTCCAAGAGTGCATCCTTAACACCATCACACCTCTCTCAATTCTCATTGCACTTTTTTGAAGTCTTCATAGAAGCCATTTTTAATGTCACTATCATGATGACATACATGGTATTTATGTTTGACATAGAGGTACCTTTACATTTTTAGAGCACTTTGTAATGACTTCTTCTTTTCTTTTGAAGTCTCTGTATAGAAGCCATTCTTTAGAGTCCACCATCATGATGTAAGATGTGGTATTTATTTCTGACATAGTAGTACCCCATGATTCTATAAAAGCCCTTCATATTAAATTTGTTCCCACTTTTTCTGTAGATCTGCTCAAGAGCCAGTTCTTAACACTATCAAACACTATCTTTATCATTGCACTTCTTTAGAAGTCTCTGTGTCAAGTCTCTTTATGTTAATAGATTACATCATCATGTGATATTTATGTCTGACATAGTCCTACATTATGTTTCCTAAAGCACTCCATAATGGCTTCTTCTTTCTTGCGATTCTGACAAGAGTTCATCCTTAATAATACCACACCTTTCTTCACATTGCACTACTTTTGAAGTCTCGGTATGAGCCATTCATATTAGAGTCCCCCATCATGATGTCATTTATGTCTGACATAGGGATATCCTTTATGTTTGTAGAGTACTTTGTAATGACTACTGCTTGTTTCCCTTTTGATTCTGCTCAATAGTAGGTCTTTAATCACACCTCTTTTTTCATTACACTTTTTTTTTAAAGTCTCTGTACAAGCCATTCGTAATAGATCATGATGCAAGATATGGTATTTATGTCTGACTTAGAGGTATCTTCATGTTTTAGAGCACTTTGTAATGACAAGTTCTTTCTTTTTCTGTTGATTCTACTCAAGATCAGGTCCTAACGCCATCACACCTCTCAGCTCTCATTCTGAATAGATTCTTCCATCATGATGCAAGCAAGATTTATGTTTGATATAGAAGTACTTCATGTTTTTAGAGCACTCTGTCAAAATGACTACCGATTCTTTTTTTCTCGTAATTCTGCCCACGAGCTGTTCTTTCCACCATCACACCTCTCTTGTCATTCTCTTCATTTGAAGTGTGAGTTTGAGCTATTCTAATGATAGAATCATCATGATGTGTTCCCTTCCTCAATCTGGATCTCTTCCCCTTTTTATTATTTACTCTTTCAGCACAAGTCTATAAAAAAAAAACAATGTTGTATCTGATGCTGTTTGCCAAATCCCTGTTTCCAAACTGTATGTATTAGTAGTATAAAAGAAGCAGGAGGAAATTTAGTTTCTTAGACATGCAGTAATTTACAGATTATTTAGACGCGCAAAACTTTACCTTTACTGTGCAATTCCTTGAAGGAGTTACCAACAAGGACCTCCATTGTGGTAATAAAATTTAAAAGGTCTTTGGTAATTCCTTGAGGCTGCAGTGAGCTAACACAAGGTAGCCGTCAAAGCTTAGCCCACCATTTAGGCAATAACGAAAGACACGCAAAACTTTACCTTTACTAATATGCAGCTTTCTTGCGATTACTTGAAGGAGTTACCAATGCAACCGGGACCTCCATTGGGGTTCTGCAATCATTTTAAAAGGTCTCTGGTAATACCTCGAGGGGCAGTGAGCTAACACGAGGTAGCAGCGATCATAACCACGTCATTGAGGCAACAGTGGAGGAAATGTAATAGTTTACAAATTCAGTAGACGTGCGATGCTTCAGAAAAAAGAAAGAATAGGAATAGGCTCGTGTAACGGTCATTCAAAACCTGGTGGAACGGAGATTATGCAACTTGGGATTACACGGATATGAAGCTTGGGGTTTAGTTTTTGTAACCAACGCTCTGGGTGATCTAGCATTCATTACGTCAGTAACTCTCAAGGAAAGTTATTAAATGTGACCGGCTTTAGCAAAACCCTGCACTTGTCGGTGCAAATCCAAATGTAGATTTTCATACCATTGGAAAAGCCTCATCACAAGCTTTCATTTGATGCTTTGTTCTTAAAAATTGGTCAATAATTGGCGAAGGTATGATTGGTAAATATATTACTCATTGCGGATATAGTATCGGAAATAATATCGCTAGTGATATTCGTTTGTCTCGCAATGTATGGTCAACATGGAATCTAAAAGATCACGACGTTTTGTATGCCGCTGCAATACTTTGTCAAGTGATATAAAGTAACATAAAACAATCCTATTTATGCTCTCATGCGGCTCCAAACCGCGTTATCTCGCATGAGCGAGTATGTTCGTAATTGGTCCATAACGGGCAAATTCTAATGGCCGGTGTACACGGGTGCTAAACCAATCAGCGAGGTGCTGGCTCGGCTTGCTTGCTAGGCGGGAACAATAGCGAGCTCGACCAATCAACGGACCGCTGGCTCGATACTGGCTGGAATCAGCCATTGCGGGCCGGCTGGTCGAGGGGTGTCATGGCGACGTATTGTACGCATCCAAAATTTGGGTATATCCATCCCATTGTCTCTATTGAAATTACTGGGATTGAGACGGATCTGTATAGCTTCTTTTACCCTACGTGTGTACCAATGCCGTTCTTGGGAAAGACAGCGAACCCCGTCCCAGTCTGGCTGATGCTGGTTGTCCCAAGCATGTTCGGCTATGGCTGAGTTGTCAGTTCGGCGTAGCCTGACGTCCCTCTTATGCTCGGTGATTCTTTCTGATATCGGTCGGGCAGTCTCTCCGATATCTCCGATATAGGATCTATCACATCCTTTGCAGGGGATGTTGTACACAATGCCGTCCCGTCTGTGTTGAGGAATGGGATCCTTGGGGCGTGTTAGTTGCTGGCGTAGGGTGGTATCTGATCTGAAGGTATGATTGTTTCAATTTTACAATCATAAGTCTTTTATGTGAACTTAAAATGCCCATTTCTTCAAAACATGAATTACCCACAAGTGCAGGATTTTGCTGTAGCCCGTCACAAATAGCAAACATGTTAATTTCACCCACCACATTTTGATGAGATCTAGGCAAGGAAAATGTCTCTACAGCAACTTTTATTCATACAAGTGAAATATTGTCAATATAGTTGTCATTGCACTTTGTACTACAAGTTTGAGCCATAAGGTGGATAATAGAATAATAGATAGATAATAGATAGATAGATAGATAGATAGATAGATAGATAGATAGATAGATAGATAGATAGATAGATAGATAGATAGATAGATAGATAGATAGAAAGATAGATAGATAGATAGATAGATAGATAGATAGATAGATAGAAAGATAGATAGATAGATAGATAGATAGATAGATAGATAGATAGATAGATAGATAGATAGAAAGATAGATAGATAGATAGATAGATAGATAGATAGATAGATAGATAGATAGAAAGAAAGAGAAAGTATGGTGGTGATATGCAAATGTTCAACAGTGCTCAACTATAGGGTATATAGGAGCTGTATGTATAATAAGTATGGGTAACTTTCTTAGATAGATAGATAAATAGATAGATAGATACATTGTAGATAGATAGATAGATAGATAAAGTGGACAGGCAGACGGATAGATAGACAAAAATACATAGACAGACATACAGATAGATTGATAGATAGATAGTTAGACAAATCAATAGAAAGAAAGAAAGATGGATGGAGAGAGGTTTAGCTAAGTGTGTTGAAGAAAATATTTCATTTCATCGTCTCATTTGGCATTAAAAACAAACGTAATATTATTATACTACAGAGGGTGTTGAATTGTGCTTTTAATACACAGGCACGTATTAATCTAAATAACACTTGAGCTAACACTTCAAAAATGGCCCCCTTCATTTCTTTGGCATTTGATTTATGATTTATTTATAATCATCAACCAGCCCACTTCTGTCTATGTTCATTTGTCACCCTCTTCCCCCCTCTTTTTCTAATCATAGAAGCAACAAAACAAAAAATATGGAGAGAGATAACATTATCCATATCGAGATCCCTAACCAACCCCCTTCAACATTTGTATATCCATTTGGATGCACAGAAAACAACTCGCTAAAAACCACCCTAAAAAGAAACTGCCTTGGACCGAGACTACACCACCTATATATACCTGGCGCTGGGCCATAATTGTCCTCTTTCAATTTGCGACGCCTTAGAGACAGTCACGCTAGAAATCGCGCTCTTGCATTTGATTCTAAGAATTTTCGTAGCAGTCTACAACTAAAGTAAGACCGTTCCTTTTCTATCTATCAGTGTAGCGCAATAACCCTATTTTGATTTGTAAGTCCTTGGACCTTGTCAGAAGCGATATTGAGACCATTTTCGGAGCTTTTTGTTAGGTTTTTCTGGCGCTCCGTTGGTGGTTAAGAAAATGACGCATGCGTGAATTTTCGGACGGCTCGCTGTGGGAGTGCTCCCCCGGAGTTACGGGCGAGATTCGGTCCGAGTTTTCACTCCCATTTAAATTTTTTCTCGGGGCTCTATACCTCGGGTCATGTATAAGATTGAATTTTTTGGGCTTGCTCGGCCCCCTCGTTCGGGGGGCCTTGCGTCTTGGCTCGTGTATAATGTTGCTTCTTTTCTTTCTATGGCCGTCAATCATTTCGGAGGCGTTGTGCTCGATTCATGAATGATGTTGAAAGTTTTTACTTTTTATTTTTGATGTCATGTTTGTATTCTTGCATTCCCGCCATTTTGTTTTTATGGCTTTGTTGTGGTGTGTGCTGGCTCGACCTCGTGGTCGTGGCTTGTCCTTTTGGCCTTTGTTTTGTTGAGGGGGGGTGGTGCTTCGTCGGGGTCACCATGGTTTGAAACATGTGTTGGGGGGAGGTGGCGTCGGGGTTGTTGGCCCTCCGCCCCCTTCCCCTTTCCCCCCCCCCCCCCCCCACCCCCACACTTCAAAAAAAAAAAAAAAAAAGGTGCGGGGGTGCCCGCGAAGGGACAAAAAAAAAAAAAAATTAAAAAAAAAAAAAAAAAATGTATTTTGTTGTTTAATGAACAAATAATAATAATTGAGTGTTTATGGGGGGGGATGTTAACCTCCTTTTTTCCTTTGTTTTTTCTTTATCTTGTTCCTTTGTGCATCTAGGTATGACATCGGATGATGGTTGGGAGGACGTCTTGTCGGTCTCGTTCGGCGAGGGCCACGAGACGGGGAGTTTGAGGCCGGGTTCCCTTCCCCCGGGTCGTTCAATGAGTCGGTTCCGGGGGAACCAAATTTAGAATCCCGTTCTACTAATTCGCGCCTCACGGGTGGGCGAAGCAGTAGCTGTGGCACCCAGGGGTATCCTATGGCTAGAGGTTAGTAGGGTCCCCTGAAGACGGTCCCCCTATCATCGTAGGGCCCGGGGATCGTGGCGTCAGCCGGGGTGCTGTCCCTGGTTTGTAATTCGCCTATGATGTCCGGCTTTGGCCACGGTGAGCAGTTCAAGACTCGGGCCATTTCTCACCGCACACGTAAGTCCTCTCGCAAGCCGGGTAAGTCCGCTCTTTCCATAGCTTTTGACGGGCGCGGGACACCGCGCCCGGTGCACTCGAAACGTCGCACCCAGCATGGACGAGTGACTTCTTCTCCCGGGATTCCTGACCGAGGGAGGCCAGTCCCCTCTGGACCAGGGGTAAGTCCCATGACGTGATTCCTTCGCTTAGAGTAAACCGCTTATCAGGCTGACAAGCGGTATGATATTTCAGGTCTCAAACCTGCATCGTCTAGATTTGTATTATTGTTGTCACTTCCTTATTACTAGCCCCTCTCTCGGTGGTAGCACTGGGCCTCGGGGTCAGTTAACACAATTGGGATTGTTGTCAGTAGTTGATAGAATTGTTAGAAACCGATAGGAATGTGATTGAGTTGGGTACCACGGTGGTGGAAATCTAATCAGCGCTTTGGCCGTTTTTTCGTGTTATTTATAGCGCGGCCCCCTCGGAGGGGGTCTTTGCAGCAGCGCTCCGCCCCCCCCCCCCCCCCCCCCCCGAGATGGGGGGGGTGTCTCGTTCCGCGCCGCAGCCCCCACGGGGGGGCTAGGCTCAGAGATTTGTTGCCGGGTTCCCTTCCCCCGGTTCGCTGTGTGTTGGGACCGGGGGGGTATGGTGTTTTTTTTTTTGGAACTCCGTTCTGCCACACAGGTGGGCAAGACAATGTATGTAACACCCAGGTGAGTTTGTTGTGTGTGGTATCTAAGCTAGGTCTTGTGCTGCCCTCTCGTTGGCCTCGGGTAGCGAGGATCGCGAGTCAGGGCGATTGAGGCCGGGTTTCTTCCCCCGGTTCGAGTTGAGTTGGGACCAGGGGGAATGGATTTTCACTCCCGTTTTGCCTTTCGCGCCTCACGGTTGGGCGAGGCAATGTTGTGGCACCCAGGTGATCCCTTGGCTTAAGGTTTGTAGGGTGATCCTGAAGACGGTCCCCCTATCACTGCAGGGCCCGGGACCGTTGCGCCAGCCTAGGTGCTATCCCCGGTTGTAAGTCGCAGGCGGTACGGTAAGGCCGACTAACCCCAGCTTTAGATAATTAAGCTATATTAAAGCTAGCTGGGGTTCGCCACGGTAAAAGATGTTATTCCCCGGGCCACTTCTTACCTTTACCAATAAGTCCTCTCACAAGCAGGAGTAGCCAGCTCGTACCGAGGCCTTTGACGCACGTGGGTCAGCAGTGCATCCAGGAGCCTACTGGGCATCGTCCAGCTTACGACCATACCACGCTGGTTATATCTACCCAGGATGGACGGGCTACTGCTTATTCCCGGATACCTGGTCTCGGTAGGCCAGTTCCCACCAGGCCGTGGGTAAGTACTCTTAGTCTTGCGGCTGTTTCGTCCGTTCTGTCGGCGCTCCCCCTGGTGCTGTGGTACAGGGGGATGTGATGTACATTTCGGGGTGCCGTGGCGCAGCGGTAACCCCTCTGACTCCAGGTCAGAAGACTGCGTGTTCGCATCACGTTGGGGTCACCATTATGTGATATGGTTCTTTGGTGTGTATATATTTAGAGTTAAATTTGAAGTTTGTCCCATACTCGTTGCTCATGACAGTGCGACAATGTATGAGGGAATAGATTTTATGATGTGGCTTCCAGGAGATCCCGTTACTTTAGGTAGTTGGGATCGATCCGTGCGCTAGCCAGGGTGTCGCCCCGGGCTATTAGACGCTAGCGTAATTTTTGATAATTGCCACGGTAAATTAATTAAGAAAGGAGCCATGTTATGGCTTGTATTTAAATGTTGGTTACGCATATGGATAAGTTCCTGTCGCTCTCAGTGAATGCTATTTGATTCTTGAGGAGCGGGAGTATGGTTTGAGCCCCGTCTAGATGTAGGTCATGCTGTGAGCTGTATTAAAATTCTCTCGATATAGTCGTCTTGACCGCATGTCCTTGACGCACGGGTTGATGCGCGTCACTTGCCACGGGGTGTTTAGTCACCTGCGCGGGGTAGGTTCCTTTGGTTCCTTGGTTCCTTTGGTTCCTCCGGGATCTCTGCCCGCGGTAGACCTATCGGGGTGCCCGCGCGACCTCTGGCGGGTCCCCCTTTCCGCTGCCCTTTGCTGCGCGGGGCGGGTTCCTTTGGTTCCGTTGGTTCCTTTGGCTCCCCCGGGATCCCTGTCCGCGGTAGACCTATCGGGGTGCCCGCGCGACCCCTGGCGGGTCCCCTTATCGCTGTCCTTGCTCTTGTCCCGTGGGGTGGGGGGGGAGCCGGTGCCCCCCCCCCTCCGACTTCCCTTTGGTTTTTACCTTCGGGCGTCTAGGTGGGGCGCCGGACAGTTATATTTTTTGTGAAGGTTTCGCTTCCCTCGTCGAGTGAGGGTCGCGAGGCTGCAGGATGAGGCATCTGTTTGCGGACCAGGCGGGTCCAGATTCGTGTTCGGACGAGATCGCCAGGGCTTTAGGTTGCGTCCTGGCAGGGTCGCCACGACTCTTGTCTTATGGCTTGTTTGTTGTCTACTACTATCTCCCCTAGGCCTGTGTGGATCCGGCCCGGTTTGAGCCCGATCTCAGGGCATAACGTTGCCTGTGGGTCTGGGTTATGCGCCGGGATCCGTTGCGATGGCCAGTGGGCCATTGTTGGTTTTAAGCCACGCGATCGGCGTTGTTTATGTTGTGGACAAGGAGTTGTATCATAGGGTCAGCCTCGTTAAGGCGGTTACTCATCAGTTCGATTCCCCTTTCTCAGTCGAATGCTCGTGTGCACGGATGGCGGGCTGGCCATTGCATTTAAGACAGTTTGGCTTTGATAGGGTGGTTAGCCAACTTGGTATCCCAAAGTTCTATACCTCGTTTTCCGGGGGAGGACTGAATTTTCCGTGGACACAGTCAGGGTTTTCTTCTTCCTCAGCCCCGTTGCTGTGTAACTAAACCTGATCCGGTGTCGTTGGTCCCCTTGCGTACGAGGCTCCCCGGCTGATATTGTATCTCGGTTTTTTGCCGTTCTAGATGTCCCTTGTTTCAGCATGGAGTCTTCCATTCATCCCCACGCCCCCGTTCGCCTAGGCTGTTGGCAGTCTCTCGGTTCCCAGGTTGGGTTGCGGTCAGTTCAGTGCCGAGGCCTTCTCATTTGGCCTGAAGTCCTTCTCCAGGGACCCCTTTCGGCAGGTGTCGGTGGTGCCAGGCTCCCACGATCTCGAGGAGTCCGGATATTCTCTTTTCAGAGGTCGTACTTCGTCTGCTCCTTGCAGAGATACTCAGTTGGGTCAGGTCGCTAGGTCCCTCATCATCGAGCTGAAGTCACGAGTGATTCCTTCGGGTGGTTCAGATGCCTTCCGTCGCCTACGCATGAGGCTGTTGGCTCCGGCGGAGTCTTGGCAGGTTCCCGGCCTCCTCATCAGCTTGGTGGTCCTAGTGCCGGTTGTCGTTTCTCTTTCCGGTCCCTACAAATGCTCCAGATGCAGGATATTTGGGGGGTTTTTCTTCCGCCCCTCCAGGGACGGTCGGTCGGGGTTGGGTTCCCGACAGTCCCATGGTCGTTGCAGATATAAGCTGGCGGGGGGGGGGGACGCGAGGCCGTCTCCTCCCGTCTCAATGGCTCCTTCTCCCCTCGGTCTTCAGGATGATTTGCGGGGGGGCAATTAAGTCTTAATGGACAATAGATTCCTTGAGAGTCATTTATCTGGCTTATGTGGGGTAGCTCACATGAAATAGTGATACACATGATTGAGGTGACCTAATATGTATGTAGGTTGCCTATTACTGATGGCACTAACATTAGCAGTGTATCTGCGGTATTCGTCATGGCGCTCTATTTATATGAGAATGGGTTTATAGTGACAATATTTGGCTAGTATTGTAGTGGTGGAGTTTGCAATTTGAGGGCCAGAACATGGCTCATTTGTTGTTTTGCCTATGGTAAAGGAAATGCAAGTATTTGGTAAATGCTTGCCAATTGCAAACTTAATAATTTTATTTGAATTATACTGCATCGAGAGACTAGTTCCCGAATCATGCAGGCGTTTTGTTTACGACGCCCATCTCCCAGGTCTCTGGTACCGTCCTGGGTCTCGACCGGTGTTCTCAGGCCTTGGTCCGTGCTCCAGGTTGAGCCTATGTTGAGGGCCTCCCTTGGCTGGAGCCGGTCCTGCCGGTCTTCCTGCTGGCGTTGGCCCTGACCCGAGGCGGAGTACCTGGCGCACCTTGTTAGCATTAGGTCAGGGCTGGTAAGAGATGGG
Organism: Echinarachnius parma; assembly: GCA_037951105.1. Classification (NCBI taxonomy): domain Eukaryota; kingdom Metazoa; phylum Echinodermata; class Echinoidea; order Clypeasteroida; family Echinarachniidae; genus Echinarachnius; species Echinarachnius parma. The sequence goes on from JBAMJV010000452.1 coordinate 19,778, forward strand.
TGGTGGTCGGCCCTTCCGTCCGAGGGGGCTGTTTATTACTGGGAACCCAGTTTTTTGCCCAGCCGCCGGCCCGGGGTCACAAGACCCGGGCAATGGCCGCGTCTGGGCTCCCCTTCGTTAATGGTGCTGGCGATTCTCGCAGCAGGACATGATACGCTTGTTTTTAGTCACTTGTCCATGCCCACGAGTTCCGGGCGATGGCCGACTCGTGGGCTCTCGTTAACGGAGCCCCTGTTGGGCGAGGTTTTACGGGCTCCTTGCTGGGCGTCGCCAAATGCGTTCGTCTCATGTTATCGGCGAGACGTGGTGGCCGGAGGCCCGGTCCTTGCTGAGGCGGTTCTGGCGGCTGGCCCTATGTAGATGTAGTCTGCGTTGTCCGACCCCTCCTCCAGTCAGTAAGTATACTTCCCGTATGCTATTTGTGTGGGTCAGGGATTATACAAATGTTGAAGGGGGTTGGTTAGGGATCTCGATATGGATTAAATGAATCTTAGTGATTTCATTATCCATTAGAGATACTAACCAACCCCCTTCATAAATTCCCTCCCGTCCTCCCCGCGTCGGTAGTCGTGCGCGTTTGAAAGAGGACAATTATGGCCCAGCGCCAGGTATATATAGGTGGTGTAGTCTCGGTCCAAGGCAGTTTCTTTTTAGGGTGGTTTTTAGCGAGTTGTTTTCTGTGCATCCAAATGGATATACAAATGTTGAAGGGGGTTGGTTAGTATCTCTAATGGATAATGAAATCACTAAGATTCATTTATTCTCTTCTCTTTAATAATCGAAAAAGAGAGTGAGAATTTTGTTTGAACATTAAGAGTGCGGAAAAAAAAGAGTTAAAAGAAGGAGGGAATTATGCCCAAAAACATTGACACTTAGAAGTGTCCTCTTCCCACATCCCCCTCGATCGATCGCTGCCCGCGATGTGACGACGTCTTTGTTATCGTTGCGCTGAAGTGTGCGGAGGTGTTTTGCATCCGTGAAGATTCTCCCCTGTACTTGGAGCATCATTGTTGGAAGAAAAAAATACTAGTAGTAGTAATAGTGATAATGTCGAAGAGCAAAGATGTTGCGGTGGTCCGAACGATGCACAAACCAGGATGGGATGATACGGGGTACATAATCAACAGCGACATCGTCGGTAAGAGCTAAGACGGGGATGAGAGATGGGGACAAAATGGTTTGCGTGCTTGATTCGACTTGATTGGAAGTGCAGGTTGCTATTTATGTACATGTACATGTGCATTTGTATGTTTATGAATGTTATTATTTGTTTGTTTGATTGATGACGAGCGCTATGTTTAGAATCGGAGAACGTTTTCAAATGAATATTGTTATTTTGTGTTTGTTCGTTTAAAGGAGGGCTATGTTTAGACATCAGATAAAAGTTGTTGTTGTCCTAAGTGTTTATACATATGTGAGAAAAGTATTGTTATTAAATGTGAGGGTTATTAATGTTTCTGTTAGATGGAGAGCTTGATGAGTGGAAATCAGAAAGAGTTTGAATGATGTCATTTCCTTTCATATGAAGAGTATGTTTGTGTGAAATTTATCAAATTGTGGATTTTTTTAAATTGTCAATATTGTGATATTGCTTGCCTAAATATTCAACATATATGTCTGTATTTTTTGTTTTTATTCATTTATTTGTAACTAAGCTTAGAGTTTCTGTGTTTTTCCAAATTTTCTCCCTTTATAGCTTGTATATGAATAAAATATAAATATCAAGTTTTAGTTTCGTGCTTTAAAAAAAATTTAGTTCCGAATCCAGATATACATCCCTTTTTGGATTATTACAAACAAAATTATGAAAAATTCAGAAACAATATTTTCTTTTATGCAGCATGAACATTTGTTGTATCAACAACCTCTTCAGGGCCCCAGAAAGAGGAGATAATTATAAAGTTGCAATAAATTGTAAGTCCAATCACTTGACTAAATTCACATATATGTGTTTGGTTCAAACAGCAAATTTTTGTGACTTGCAATAAATTGCAACTTACAATCAATTGTGAGTCTTTCCGCAACGGGGCCAAGGTCTGGTCCCAAAATTACTTGGGCATGGGTCTATGGAGAATGTTTGTTTTAGCAAAATCCATCAGTCCTGAACGGGTTAAATTAATTATAGTTTGGTTAAAGGTAGGATTTGAATCATTCAAAGCAAATAAATGAAAACTTTGTCTTCTATGGGATAGGGGCTATAAAAAAAGAATTTAAACAGAAAAAGAGACATCAAGTTGGAAAGCATTAAGAAAGCTCCCAGTCGAGCTGCAATTAGGGCTTTACATGATCAACTCCAGGAGTCAGAACTAACACTAATTTGGTTCACGTTCGTACCTGGCCCCAACTAGCTGCCTGCTCAGTCAGAGCTAGTCTGCACCACTGATATCAATGGTATCTCTAGATGGACTATAGGGTGGTGAATTAGGACGCTGTGAATCCACCATGCTACCATTCCTCAAACAACAGAATTGGTTGCGATCATTACAGTCAGTACACCAGTCCTGACTCAAATCAATACTTATATTAAGTAGGAAATTCACTTGGCAATTTCAAACATAGCCATTTTTTAAAGATTTTGTAAGATGGCTGCATTGGAGCCTCAACTATTTAGGTACATTTGAATGGAAATAATCCTTCCGCATCTGTGTTGGACATCAGTGGTCTTCCCCCGTTGGGCATTGACGAATCAAATAGAAGCAGGGGTCCAAATATTTGGTAGCTTGTAATGAGCGATTAGCAACAAACTGCTGGTTCCAAGGTCTGCTGGTGATTTGTTTCTCTCTTTCTGTTTTTACTCTTTTTTGTTTATTTTATATGTCTGAAGTTTGTTGCTTTCTCTTCTTTTCCTCATTTCTTGTTGACTCTCTTTTGCTGTCACTATATTTTGAGTCTCTTTCTCTCTTTTCCTGTCTCGTTCTTTGTCATTCTTCCTTTCCTTTCCTTCCTCTATTTCATGTTGTTATAGGTATATTGCAGATTTTTGTTTTTCTTCCTTATACTTTTTTGTCGTCGTCCAACTTGTCCATCTCCCAACTTGTCCATCTCCCTCTTTCTATTTGTTTTCTATTTTATGTTTGAAGTTCCAGATTTGTTCCCCTCAATCTTTTTCTCTAACTCTTTCTCTTTTCTTTTTACAAGTCTTGCTTTCTCCGCCTTTCCTTTCAATTTAGTCTTGAAAATAATGTGCATGCCCCTTTCTCAAATTCCTTTCCTCCTCTTTAATGTTCATGCAATAATGCAACTATTTGTTTCTTCCTCTTTATTTCCTCACTCTTCTTTTATTTCTTGCTTTCGATATTGCAACTGATTTGTTTCTCTCATTCTCTTCTCCTCGTTTCTATTTTGTTCTGTAATGTGATGCCGCTGTTTCAAATTAATCTTGTAGCTAGTTAGAAATTCCAACGGCAGCTTGTTACCGCAAATTCCTCCCCTGGCTCCTGCCCTGTTCATTTACTGCGTTCCGTTGCCAAAATAAACATGAGTTTTGTAACTTCTACATTCCGGAAAATCTTAAAACTTGTGGACGTTTCTGCATTTTCGTTTACCTTAAGTCGTAAACAAAACACATTATTTGCGCCAGTTGAAGAAGTTATTTGTTTAGTTTATAATTGTTTCTCGGAAAATTGTCTTCAGACGACTCTTTTTTTAAATTACGGAAGCGACTTGTGTAACACCGGCATTAATCTCCATTTTTCGTGCTCGTTTTGTGTCAGAATTGCGACTTTTAATGCAGGAAGAACCACTCACCTTTACGAGCCAGCAAGCTTTCTGGAATTAGCGCTCGAAATTTACGATTCTAATCAAACGCCCGCGGCTAAACATGTCTTTTTAACACCCAGGTTGTTTAGATTTCCACCGGTGCATTTAATTCTCGAGTGTTCATCACTGTTTATCTTCTCAGTCTGCTTCCAAAATACTCATCCCCGTGAATTTCCATTACTGAGAAAGTTACGGTGACATTCGTGATTAAGAAAACCATTATACTTCCTCGAGAGTGCATCGTTTAAATTCAACATTCGTTAAGAGAACTCCTAAATTTCTTTGGGAGTGTGTCGTAAAGATTTCAAGCGGTAACGGAAAAGCTTAATTGTCACCATCGATGCAATCCCAAGACGCGGTACTTTTAAAGAAAACACTTTTATTGACTGACAGAGAACAGCCTTTGATGAAGTAGAGGGGGAAAAAAATGAAGAAATCTGTTTACATGTAGATATATATCTTGTAGAATCATTTCTGGATTGGAAGTATTACCACCAACACCCAAATACATTTTAACTCCTATTTTTCCATTGGTTTTTGAGTAACTACATGTATCATTGAATGTGAACTGTGAAGGATGATGTGATATCTTTGGTTGGACATCCCCGATTTGAAATCTCTGATTGAATATATCTGAATCAATGCTCATGATTCAATATTTTGGATACTAAATCTCTTTGATATTTTCGATTCATTATCTCTTCGATATTTACACTTCTGATTGATATCTCTGATTATATATCTTTAATTTGATATATCTGATTAGTTTGGTGTGATTTGTTTTGGAAGTGTGCTTTTTCACTGGAAGAAACATTGTCTGAAAAGAAAGAAACATCTTTGAATGAACAAACAACAGGAATAGAAAAACAGCAACTTGAAAACTGATTTTCTCTCATTGGTTAAAGTACTGTTTGTAGCGAGAGATTATGATTTGCCGAAAACAAAGTGACTTTCAAACGAAGCAGTTTGCACAACCAATGTAGTGCTCTTTGCAGCGAAACAAATTGGATTCCAGAAAAGAAAAAAAATTAAATTAAGCTGTTTTCACATCAGTAGAAGTGCCTTTCCAGTTAAAAACAGAAAACAATATAACAACAAACGAAGCGCCACCATGGCCAACTATAACATGGTCTCGGAGATGGGAATCTTGGACAGCACGGATTCAAAGAGGCGCAAACCGGGGACAAACATGCCCCTCCATAAGTACTACGCAGGTAAAGATTCAAAAGATCTTGCAATTAACCTGTTCACTACTGTATTTTACACTTGATTTGGCAATCTTCATAGAGTTGTTTAATATGTTGCTTGTGGGAACCTGGTGGGCTGTGTACAAAATTCTTTGGCGATTTTAGAATCGCAAAGGGAACAGGTTAATTCAGGGCCCACCATGTTCCTGTAGCCACTGGGTTAATAGAACATTTATACACTTTGTATTTTCCGCTTTTTACCTGAAATTAAAATAAACATTGTCATTGTCATTCAGTTATACACTTTTATATTTGATTAGAAACAGTATTAACCTGAAAGTGTAACAATTTGCTATTACCAGAACCTACCGCGTTGCAGCAATTAATGTTTTCATGAGGAATAGATGTAACTATAGTTTTGATGATTAAACCCTTGATTTGAGTCTTTTGCCTTACAGCATGTTTCATTAATTGCTTTGATTCTGTTTATACCATGTTGTGTTCTTGTCCATTTTTTTAATAATTAGTAAGATAAATATTGGACAATATTTTTCTCTACCCCTATAGGTCATAATGAAAATTGGAAATTAATTGTGCCACGTTATTGCTCATGATATATCATCTTTTTGCAAATCATACTGAAAGAGATGATAGTGAAGTAAAATCATGCTGATTTGAAGATTCCAGTTCCTGTAGTTAATTCATTTAATACTGCATGGAAAATACATCTAGTTAATCCCAGAATTGAAAATGATTTCATAAAATTATATCATACAAGTTGAATGTCGCAGATATTGTAGTTACGCATTAATGTTAAATCTGCTACCCTTGCAAATTTGCAGCATTTATGTAATACTATGTATATATAGAAAGTCAGTCTAGTAGATTCCAGAATTGAAAATGATTCCATAAATTCATACAAGTCAAATGCCACGGATATGTAGTTATGCATAAATGTTTAATTTGCTACCCTAGCAAAGTCGCAACATCTAGTGACGTCAAAAAGAATCTTGTCTGCTGGCTGACCTTGGAAAAACGTCTCGTGTAATTGAAACCACAAATAACATGAATTTACAAATTAGAGGTTTGGGCATGCATGACGCTTGTATTGTCAACACTATTCAAATAAATCGAGCTGAAAATGATGATATTAACCGGTTTTCTACTAGATTTTGCAATCCCTGTAGAGTTGATACATGACCCACCCGGTTCCCGCAGACAATGGGTAAAGAAATTCAGAATTTTGTGTGAGGTCTTTTGATCTTGTCAAGTCTAATGTTATTTTGATATAACATTTATTCTAATAAATCTCAGCCCGTGTGTTTCAGGACCAGTCCTTAATAAAAATGAGTTTATCAAATAAATAACTTTGACCATGAAAGTGTCTCATCAAGTTAACTCCAATTAAAATATGAACATTGCTGTACTCACTCTTATTATACTACCTTGATTGTTTTCGAAGAAATGATTTGTCCTACAAATTATGAACTTAAAATGACAACTAGTCTACAACAATTAACAACAAATTAATGTTTTGATTGGGTTCATTTGGCATAATATTTGTCAAAAGATATATCAGTGTCATAATGTTTTGTGATGTTTAATCCTTAATTATATACCACTAAACAACACATATCAGGCATATATGCAGTGTCAATGTATTTTTGATTATGAACCACACATTGTAAAAAAGAAACATGACATGTTGCACATATTGTATATGGGGTTGAGTAAAAGTAAGGCATATCATGCTGTGTGGAGTTGGTTATTAATTTTGAGGAATTCCAAGTATGTACGCTTAGCAGAAAAACATGGGCTGCAAGAATGTAACTTTCAGGCCCATGTCAGCATGCAGTGTAACCTTGAGGAATGTTTGTTGTTATTTAACCCACAGACATCCAGATAAAGAATGCCCCATTGATGTTTGTACACGATACATTCGGTTTAGTGTGTAATATGTTAATTATTACAGGCCTCTGATGTGTTGAATTCATGATGATATATTCAGAGGAATTTGAAGTATGTGTGCTTTGCAGAAAAACATGGGCCCAAAGAATGTAACTTTCAGCATATGATGACATAAATGGTACCCCAGGATACCAGACGAAAATCCGCCATATTGTTTAATTATGTATTTAATTTTATGGGCTGTACTGTGGGTATAGCGTGCATACAATCGCGCGCTGCACTGCATGCCCAACGCAATAGCTGCGGTACGGTTGGACGCAAGATGGCGCTACACAACGCGGTACCCCGGGGTACAACGGTACCCCGGGGTACTGCGTGTGTCATGATATGTAGTATAACCTTGAGGAATGATTGTTATTTAACACATACACTTCCAGAAAAAAAACATTGGCTTTAAGAATGTAACTTTTAGGCCCTTTTTTGTCAGCATGAAGAATGACCTTGATGATTTTTTTTAAATTCCTATGGATGCTGTTTTGTTTATGTGATAAATGTCCTGTACAAATGATGATGATGATGTAATGACAATAATGATTAGATGAGGATATTGTTGGCGTTGATGATGATGATGATGATGATGGTGATGATTATGATGGTGATTATGATGATGATGATGAGAAGGAGGGGAAGGAGGAGGAGGAAGATGATAGGCTCTCCTAAATGAGGATCTGCACTCCCATTGTACACTAATCCTAGCTTCACATCTGATTCTGTTTTATATCTAGTTATATTCATGCGCTTTTGGCATGAAACTTGGCAATGCAACCTAATATCGCCAAAAAAAATGATACAAAATATGAGGCGGCCTCAAGATGTGACAACCCGCCTGTATATCAGTTACACTCAGATTTCCCTCTAATGTACTTTTTCAAATCTCACAGAGAAATCTATCCAGTGATAATCTGAATCATGGTGAAATTTAACTCCTCCTGTCTAAAAAAAAGGTCATCTCTTCTGCCTATGATGAAGAAGGTCCACTTTTTAACCTTTCTACAATTTCTTTTCAAGAGCAAAACAGTTCTAATTGTGTTCCTATTTTTGTTGAAAGTCTAAACTGATGTGTAGAAGAAGTTTTGAAGAGATTTTACTTCTACATAATTGTTTGGTTATCTTTGATATTAAATTTGCCCTATGATGGAAATATATGTAGGCTAATTAATAACAGAAGACATTTTAAAATAACAGAAGACATTTAAAAATAACAGAAGACATTTTGTGTCAAATGTATCTAAATGAGCAGTGGTCTTCTCTAGACGATAAATAATGTTTTTGAAATTACTATCATAAACCAACAAATTTATTATTGGTAAATATATTACTCATTGCGGATATAGTATCGAAAATAATATCGCTAGTGATATTCGTTTGTCTCGCACCAACTTTTATAGTTTCACCTGTATTTTACTGTGAATGTACACATGAATTGTATTTTAAATTGTGGAAATAAAATGAACTGAACTGAACTGAACTGAAGATAGAGTGTGAATGATAGAGTGTAGCGTATAAGTGCAATATTCCGTTATGAGTGTGAGTGTGACATTTTCCTGATGACCTTTTCGGTAGGTGTGAGTTACAGAACATGCATTATGAATACAGAGATATTTTTGTTTTTTACTTGAGGGTCGAGGGGAGATGAGAGAAAATGTCTTCTTGATATTTGTCCCTTTTTTGTATATACATCTTGTGTTGTGTAAATATCCAACTGTTTTGTATGAGCATTGAATACAAGTTGATTATTGTTCATTGAATTGAAATGAAAGTTTTATTGATTATTTTCTTTCTTTTTTAAATTATGTTTACTTTTCAAAAATCATCATTTGTTAGGCACTGCCCACAATAATAGGACTGCACATCACTTAAAAAGTATTTGGAAATTGCAATTACTACTTCATTTTCTTTTGTGTGTTTCAAGGTGTATACATGCAGATAATAAATGTTTCTTTACATTTTAAAATTATGATTAGAAAATGTATACAATGATTATTATGGTCCATTAAAAAAAGCTTGTAAGATTTGTTATAACTGCATCAATTGTATGTATCATTTGTGTTGACCCCTCTTTATGAGATCTATTAAATACGAGATTAGTTTGGAAAATGAGTCAAAATCCAAATAAATATATATCGCTAATTTGACCTTTCTTATCTCTCCTTTCTGTTACAGGTGATGAGTCGCTGGGGTGTTGTGTATACTTCCTTATGATCTGTTCCTACATAATTGTTGGCATCACAATGCCAATTTCATTGTTCTTCTGTCTCAAAGTAAGTATCACACATTTTATGGAAATATTTTTTCCTGATTTTATTTTATCAATTGCATGTATTCCTTTTGTTTAACAACGTATTAAAAGCAGCAAACATTCTTCACCAATACACTACATAAACCTGGTGTAAGATGTATAAAGGGACTTAGTAGCATTGTCCAAATCCTCAAATTCCAATTGGAATTCTAGCGGTTCCCTCATACCTTGTTGTATTCGTATTAACAATAAAAGCATGGGACAGGTTTCGGTTTTTTCAAATTTCCCTTTCGTTAAAAAGATATTTACGATTGAGGTGTTCAGATGTTAAATTATCTACTGGAACGCGAAAACCGTGTACAAAGTGAGTGCACGTAGTTAGTAAATATCACTTTGCATTTGTGCTCATTACTCGGCCATATAACGTAAAGTTGCAATTAATTGTAAGTCCGATCATGTGACCAAATGCGCACATCTGATTGGTTCAAATGCGCAAATTTTCTGACTTGCAATTAATTGCAACTTTGCAATCGATTGCATCTCTTTCTGCAACGGGACCATAGACAGGTTTGACTGTACTTTAGAGCAAAGGCTTGAAAAGGAGGCCCCTATATTTACTTGTTGTCATCAAGGAGACACATTAGATCCTAAAGCATCTGGAAAGTCGATTTAGGCGATTTCTATTACCGAAAAACCAAACCAGCCAGGCATGACCGCAATCACATCCTGCCCGTGGTACTCAATTTCTCCTCATCATGCAGTGGTAGGCATAAAAAGTAGGTGGGATTAAGAGGCCCCCCCCCCCCCCCCCCCCCCATCCTATCCTTGTCAGTGCGGATAAAACAGTCAGAGTAATTGAAGGGTATTTGGGAAAGACCATTTCCAGTCAGAGTTAAATTAGTTCAGTCTAACTGTCTTGGGATTTTGCTGGTATTTGCGTGTTTGAAAGTGAAAGAGATGTTTTTAAAGGGATAGCTGATTTTTGGTATAGAGGGCGCTTCAAGAAATAATTTTTCAAATTTAAAAGAACATACAATTTCAATCACAGAATAAAATCGGATTAGAACAAGCTGAAATATCTATACAGTATATATATCGGATCGATGATTTAAGAAAAAAAATATATCAAATGCTTATACTTTTCAAAAATTTACAAAAGAGGTTTTTAAATAGTTGTTGATGATCTCTCTTTTTAATCATCATTCTGACAAAAGATAACATGCACAATTATTTATAAAAAATGGTTGAAACCAATGTGTTTTTAGAGAGCGCCCTCTTGAGTTTTAATGGCTCTTTTTGAATGATAACAAGGCTTTTTACTTAGTCATTTGTACTTTGTTATACCTTTCAAGCATGGAGGAGTTATAACTATTAGTCTGTAATGTTATGGTGCAGGTTTTGGTTACAAAAATTCAGTTTGACCAAAACTGTACTATCCCTTTAACATACAATTAGGGGAGCGAAAACAACACTTACCATATTCCCCTATCAATTAAATCTTGTTAATGTCACTCTCCCACATCCCCTAGTTGTCGATGAAAGAAAAAGTCTTCACCATTAAATTAAGATCAAGGGAGGAAAGAATCTAACCCAACACTATTCCCCCATCAAAGAAATCTTGCGCGTAGGGTTTCCCAGTAATCATTGGCTGTCAGTCGCTAGTTGCGGGTGAAGGAATTGAGTTCACCTCGCGATTAAAGGACGGAAAGTAACCCAAACACTATCCCCCCCCCACCCCCCCCCCCCCCCCCCCCCCCCATCAAATAAATCTTGCACATACCTCTGTGACTTTGTCCTCTAGTTGTTAGTTAATGAAACGTCTTCACCTTATGATCAAGGGAGCAAAAAATTACCAATCCCTAACACTGTCCCCCGCCCCACAGTGTTCAGTGAATGACCTACATTCTCCCCGCGGCAGTCACAATTTTACAGTACTAAGGCATTCAGTTTTGATTAGTTTTGTTTCTTCTCCTTCTCGAACCCTTCCTCCTCCTCCTTGTTTTGTTGTTGATTTTTTATCGATTCAACTTAAATTTGACATCAACCCTGGCCAAACACTATGCTAAATTTACATGTTCTGGTCTAGTTTTTCTTATTTATACAACTAATATAATCATTATTTTATTTAGTTGCTTTTAATCTCAGCTTGGACCCCGTTGAAAAAGGGCAGTCCGTCCGAAGAGTGCAAAAAAAATGAATTGATAATATATGTGGTTTTAAGCCGTTTAATTTTGTATGATTTGATTTTGATATGATGCTCCATTGGCGTAGATCTGTAAGTGATGTCTTTTGGTAATGGAGATGATCTATTCCTTCATCCCTGAGGCCCCCCCCCCCCCCCCCCCCCAAAAAAAAAAGAAGAAGAAGAAACAATCAAACAAACAAACATACAAACAACATCAACAACAAAAAGAACTGTCCAGAGTCTAATGAAGATATGAAACTGTTTTTCAAGATAAATATTCAAAATTTGAAGATTAGTATATCCACAGTCGAATCTGCTCTAGTGACCACCTGTCTACAAAGACAACTTGCCCGTATAGGCCACAAATGTAGATTTCCCTCCCAAGCTGATTACACGTTAATGAAACTGTGTATAGAGACCTTCTCCTCAATAAAAGACCAGTTTGTTTGTCTCCTTTTGCATTCTTTATAGACAGGTTTGACTATACTATAACTTATCAAGTTACTACTTAGTGGTAGCATTTTATCAACCTGCCCATATTCATAGAAGCCTGCTAGCTTAGTTCCTTGCTAAGTCTATTTTGGAATACGTGGCTAAGAATTTAACACAAGATATTTTAGTCGCTAACTATATACATGTAGGGTTAACTTAGTAGGTAGGTACCTAAGGCTTACCCATTTGACCCTATTTGAGGACTAGGAAACTGTTTGTTGCTCAATAAACTTCACATTTAGAATACATATAGCAAGGAACTACATGTATTAAGCTAGCTGGGTTTTATGAATATGGAGCCAGTTCCCTTATAAATACATTTGTCAATCCCCGTAGAGTTAATACAGGGCCCACCAGGTTCCCATAGGCAATTGGTTAAATTTGTCAAGTAAATTCTCAAATTTCATGAATACATGTGTGTGAACTTTGAGACCAAAAATAATCAAATAATTCACCATACATGTCTTAGTGGCCACCTGTCTACAGCAGTCAACCTGCCTATAGTAGTCAACCTGCCTATAGTGACCACTTCAAGTGATCCCCTGCAGAGATTTACAATAACATGGAACCTGTCTTCAGTGCATGGCCACTTTTCTTGTTTTCCTTGGGTGGTCACTATGCACAGCTTAAACTGTACAATACTATGAAACATGTATAAAGAGGCCACCTGTCTACATTGACCGCTTCTCATGTTTCCCTTAGATGGTCACTATGCACTGGGTTGACTGTAATTCTAAATCTAGACTCTAAAGTGCTTAGTAATGTAAAGTGAGATTAAATGTCACAGTAAGAACTAAATGTCAGAATTTCATTATGGACATCACATATCAGATGAACATTTATTATAATCAGATTTCATATAACTGATAAGGTCAACAAATTTGTGGGAAGCTTGACTAGTCACATATATCATATTCAAACATATAAAATCAAGCATAGAGGAAACTGACCAGAAATAAATCGGTTAAATTGATTGAGCAAAGAAAAATTGGCTTCGCCTGGGAATCAGCTGGAGAACTCAGGATTGCTACTAGAACGGTGCACTAACCATGTAGCAATAAAGCCTAAGACTGGAATGCAATGGTTAGAACAATGCTCTTGCGATCCTGGAGGAACAATGTTTGATTCCGGGCAAAGCCACATTTTCTTTCCTCATTTTAATTCATTTAATTTGTTTTTTGTATTTGTTGACATGTTTGATTATTTTTTGTTTACAGGTTGTACAAGAGTATGAGAGGGCGGTCATATTCCGGATGGGTCGGTTGTTACCCGGAGGGGCCAAGGGGCCCGGTATATTCTTCATTCTTCCATGCATCGACAACTACGTAAAGGTGGACCTCAGGACCGTCTCGTTTGATGTACCCCCTCAAGAGGTGAGATTTGTATAGCGCAGAATAAGAATACTGTAAACAGAAAGAGTGGACAATTTTTCTCATAACAGGAGCAGCATGCTGGGGCCCCAAAAATAAGGATACTGATTTTATTTAGCATATTTTTTTTCTTCAAGCATTGAGGGGTGAGTTTTTTTGGGGGTGAGTTTTTTTGGGGGTGAGTTTTTTTTGGGGGAAGGGACGTTAATAGCTCCCTTAGTGTGGCCCTGCACCCCTCTGTCAAATGAAATATTTTATTTGTAAATGAGACGGGAAGTATGTTTTTAAAACACTACTGCAGGCACCTCAGTAGCAGGAACTTAACAAAAACGGGAGTACATTTCACCCCAGGATCCTTCCCATGGGTACATAGGGCCTTAATTCCTATATAGGGGTGCAAGGTGGCCCCTCTTCTAAAGTAACATACTGTACCCATCGATCCCACAACGACCCTCCGTTAGTGAATGGGACAGGAAGAGTGTTTAACGTGACTGCTGGCACCTCTACTAAAGCAGGAATTACACAAAATGAAAGGTTATATTTCAGCCTCCATTACCATCCAGGGGTACATTGGGAACCCCAATTTCTTTCAAGGGTACATAGTGGACCCCCTCCTAAGGTACATACTACACCCCTCGATCCCGCAGCGTCCCTCCATTAGTGAATGTGTCAGGAATTGTGACTTCAGGCAGTTAAAAAAACAGGTTAATTCATCCTACTCGATGCATAATTTGGGCATCTTTATTTTTCTTTCTTTATTGGGTGTCTACTGAAAATAATATGGAAGTTATGAACATGAGGGCTGGGGTGGGATGTGTGATCCTAAATGTTTAACAAGTTTGCAAAAATTAAACCATATAGCTGCATTAAACCATATAGCTTAGCTTATTGCCAAGTCTATTTTGAATGATATTTACAGTCCAACCTGTCTTAGTGGCCACCTGCCTATAGCAGCCAAACTGCCTATAGCGGCCACCAAAAGTGATCTCTTGCAAACAAAAATCAACATTATGGAACCTGTCTATAGATGTCACCTGTTCAGAGTGGCTGCTTTTCTTGTTTCCCTTTACGTGGTCACTATAAGCAGGTTTGACTGTAGCCATACGGTTTGCACCAATTTGTCTTTTTATTTCCCAACTAGGGGTCACTTATTGGTAGACAAATGCCTAAATTACATGTATATCCAACTAATCCTAGGTGATATCTAGTACAAATACTACTTTGTCAGAACATTGCAGAAATAAATGGTAATACAGATTTATCTCCTGCATGATACTTACGAAATTCATATTAGATGATTAACCATTCATGATGGCATCTATATCCAGTACCCTACTGGACAGATTTGAGGAATAAATCATTTCTAGTCTCCCCATTCACATCATTTTCATCAGTTAACCCGTTGCTTACGGGAACCGGGTGGGCTATGTACAAAGTCTATGGGGATTTTAGAATCTCGTAGTGAACGGGTTAATACCATGGAATTAAACATGCATAGCTCTTTGATATCATATATTTTGAAGAAAATTGCAAGTAAAAATTCTCCCTTTTGGTCGTATTTTCTTGAATATTTTAGAACAAATGACACATTCACAATGTCATGAAGAATCTCTCTTAAAATTTGAGATATGAACTGATCATGGTCTATGGTCTATCTGTCCTTTGGGTAATTTGAAAGTTTCATATCTTGGAATTAAGCATTCATGATGTCATATAGAACATCCCAGAGCATTTCATAAATAAATCTTGTTTCCTAAATCTATCCTTGTGCTATATCTCTTTAAATGTGATTCCCTTATGCGACTAGGGACACATCGCGTATTAAGATTTGAGATTTAAATAATCATGCCTAATTTATCTGCCCTTTGGGTAATTTTAAAATGTCATATCTTGAAATTAAACATTCATGATGTCATATAGAACATCCCAGAGCATTTCATAAATAAATCTTGTTTTCTAAATCTCTCCTTGTGCTATATCTCTTTAAATGTGATTCCCTTATGATCCAACTGGGGACACATCGCCTAAGTATTAAGAATTTAGATCAAAATCATCACGTTTCGTTTATCTGCCCTTTGGGTAATTTTAAAATTTCATATCTTTGAATTAAACATTCAAATTGTCATATAGAACCTCCCAGAACAATTCAGAAATAAACCATGTTGGTTAAATTTTACTTGTGATCCATATGTGATTACCTTTAAGTGACTGGGTACATATCGCCAACATTTCTTATTTAGACATACAGTAGTCTAGTCTTCTCATGCGATTATTTCTTTGAATTCATATTTTGATATGAAGACAAAAATCAGAGCTGTTTGATGTCATTTGTCAATTCTTTCCTTATGTGGCATTTTCAAAAATTTGTATCTCAAAATGAAAAATTCATGTCATATAGAACATGCCTGAAGATTTCACAAATACCATATACTTTGTATTTAACATTCATATCTTACAAGCGCATTGCGATCAATTGCAAAGTTGCGATTGATCACAGCTCTTAATGCAACACCCCCCCCCCCCCCCCCTTCCCCATATCCTGTCTGTTGCTTTGGGGTAGTTTCAAACATTCACATTCTGGAAATCAAATATTTACCGTCATGACATTTCAAGATCCGATCCTTGACCTTGTATCCATTGATCTTCATTTGGCAAGTCTACAGAACTAGAGCAGGCCAGGGGCCCCCTTATAGGCAAGGCAAGCAAAGGGATTTCATTTATAATTTTTTGTATTCAGCGTCACTTTGGTTGGCTCATTATCAAATGTTTTAGGTCTACTAAAACTTTTAAAGATTTAATATTTTGGTACGAAAGGACAAAAGTACATTAATCGCAATTCTTTATGCAACACCCCTCAGGACTGGTTCCGAGAACACTCTAGCTAAAGTCTAGATGGAGAATGCATGTTATAGCACGATTAAATGGATCCATGGCAAATTGCCGGCATATTGCAGCGAAATTAAACAGCCATTAAAGGGTTTACTACATGAGTCTAGAATGGCTGTTAATTACGCTCGGATATTTATATTATCACAAGTGTCAGAAAATTCACGGTCATGTCATTTTGAAGTTGTGTACTTGACCTTGCATGCTACTGTGAATCTATTGATTGCCATTTTATTGCAAGGCCCAGAATTGAATTAGAGCAGCATTGCCCAAGGCAAGCATGCATAGAAGAGAGGTCAGAGATGTTTTATTGAAGGAATTGTATTTGTTTGTTCTAGTTTTGCTGCAAATATTGTGCCTTGGATATAAAAATTAACAAAACAGAGAGAGGGGAAAAATATCAGTCAATCAAAGAGCAAAATAAGAAAATAGTCAATCAATTGGACAAGAAGTGTTTTATTTAATGTATGTAATTTTGTATTACTCCACTTCTTGCTTTGAAGCTGTTAGTTTTGCTGCAGTCATTATGCCTGAAATCAAGAGAGACAGATACGAGAGAAGAAAACTCAATAGACCAAAATGTTTCAAACGATAAAATGTACCAAATATATTTGTATATGTGCTACTTGCAACTTGACCTTGTTTTGTTACTTAAGAATCTGGTTCTGAATTTATAGTAGCTCTCCAATTTTGTAATGTGTAGTATTTAAAAAATTGTAATAACAATTTTGAACCCATTTAATCCAAAATGGCATCCAAAACACTGGTCTCAATGAATATGTAATTCTTTAGAGTTTGTTTTTGTTTATTTGTTTAGAGATGTACACAACAAAATGGCTGCCAAAACACTGCTGTCTTCATAAATATATATATATGCAAATGGTACATGTGTCAAGAAATTCAATAAATATCCATCCTTGACCTCGTATGCTGCTCTGAATCACTTGATCCTCATATCTTGGAGTCGTTGAAGTAGATCACAGGCGCCCAAGGCAAGGACAGGGATGCAATCATTTATCTATTATTTGTAAATTCAGTTTCTGGCTCATTCTTGCATTAAAATGATTTTGGCTTGTTTTGGCTTGTTTTGCCTTATGCCACTCAATAGAAACAAATAAGAGGAGAAATCTATGGAGATTGTTGAAAGGAAAATAATAGACAGCGTGCCCTAGCAGGGGGGGGGGGGGGGGGGGGGTGTGGGGTGCCTTGGATGCGTATGTACCCCCCAAAATTCAGAAAGGTCCACTTTTCAATCGGTGTCGGCTGTCTAAACCAGTGGTCTTGGGTAATAATCAGTTTTGTTTATGACCACCCCTCCCCCCCCACCCCCCCCCCCCCCCCCCCCCCCCCCCCCCCCCCCCAGCTTACACCAAAAAAAACGGAGGTCTCGGTTTCGGCCTCAAATAATCAAACGAGTATAATTATGGATAATTATAAACATAAATGGCCATAATTAAGGATAATAATTATGGCTAATTATGGACAAACACATGCATCATTATGGGGGGGGGGGGGGGGGGGGGGTGGGGTGCCTTGGATGCGTATGTACCCCCCAAAATTCAGAAAGGTCCACTTTTCAATCGGTCTCGGCTGTCTAAACCAGTGGTCTTGGGTAATAATCAGTTTTGTTTATGACCACCATTGGCATATGCAGAAAGTGATGAATGGATGGTATAATAAAGGAGGTTTAATTAAACCTCCTTGGTACAATGTGTAGTTTTGTGATATGACATGTCCTCTGAGTATTGTGTGAATATTTCACGTTAAATTGATGTTGTATGACGGAAAAATGAGCGAAACTACAAAGTGATATTTGCAAACCATGCACTGACTAAATTGTACACAGGTATGATATCCAGTGTATAGTTAACCCCTTGACCATGGGAACAGTGGATTTTGTACAAAGTCTATGGGGATTTCATAAACTTGTAGGGAACGGGTTAAATATCTGAACACCTTAGTCGTAAATATCTTTCTAATGAAAATATTGTAATTACAAATACGACAATGTATGAGAAAAAACACTTTTGTGGAGGAATTTTTTGGATTTGGACAATATTACTAGATCCCTTTAAAAGCACATGTATTAACCAATTGGATGTTTTTAGTCAAAACCATTAAAAGAACTTGCATGCATGTAATGTATACATACAACAAACATATAACATTGTAAACATAGCATATACGTAATGTCCTCTGCATGTAACATCATTACATAACTACTAAATGAAATATAAACACGACTGAAAGATAGGATGTAATGATTCAACCATTTGTTTGCTGTAATCATTTTCTAGTGCGTGTGTCTTAATTAACGGATGGTCTTTGCAACAGATACGTTTCTGTGTGAAACTGCTATCTCATAGAAACTGTATTTGCACACCCATAAAAGGTTGTCTTATTAACCCCTTCAAGGCTGGTCCCGAAAATACTCTATGGCAAGGGCCTGTGGAGAATACATACCATAGCAAAATCAATCCGTCCTGAAAGGGTTAAGGTATAACACACATTGGCATATTTGAGAAGTGGGGTGGGAGGGTTGTATACGCACCCCCTCCCCTCCCAAATGTTTTTCCAGTATTATATTTTTGGAACGTTTGTCACCAGAGAGAAGTTCAGTTAGGGAGTTTTAACAATCCTACTTCTTGCCTCCATCTCTTCTGAGGTAGGCATAATTATTAAAGGGTACCACCACCCACAAAAAATATTGTGATAAAAGAAAGGTAACACCTTGAGTAGTCCATTCTACCAAAAAAATCAGGGGGAAAAAAGGTTCTCAGAAAAAGCATCACTATACTACAACATGTGTTCAGGGGTCTGCATACGACAACTACCTCTTGTCTAGGACGAACGCATCGTCCGTGATTCTATTGTCTCCACACGTACTCGTGAATAGAATTGGTGCATTCGCAAATGTTTGGCGCGTAGGGAACCATGAAATAATAATGGTTCCGTAAGTGGTGGTAATTAATTGCATTGTTTGTGAAGTACACAACCCTTTGCAAAATGTTGGGCATCTAATTGATATCACACAATGGTACTAATTAAAACATATAATTATGTTTTGTTCTTTGCCTGGTGGCCCCCTTTAAATTGGGAAATTGCATTGTCAGTTAGTTATATATAAGAAACCATGCCAGGCTGAATGAATATCAATGATAGATATCGTCATACTAAAGGGGCATTTGAAAAAATCTAACCCTATTTTATTCTTCTCTTACCATAAGCCAAACAACACGGTAGAAGAGAAATGTGGAAGCTCAACTTAATTTTTGTGGAGTCAGACACTTTACAGGTGCACCTTTAACCTAGGTTTCTGCTGTACCATAAATGGATGCAAAGGGGACTGTTTTGTTTGTACAAGGGTGGCCTAATTTGACCAAAGTGTGTTGGCGTTTGTGTAGATATGTAAACATATAGGTATGGTCAACTAGTTCAATAAAGGTATGCAGCATTGGAACGAAGGGTATTGACTGGCCTATGCACCAAACGCCACCCCCTGGCTATTTGCCTGGATTTAACATTTGTATGAAAGAAGATTTGTAGTACTTACTGAAATGGGGCGTTGTAGATGTTTGAGATGTAGACGCGTACATGTAGCTAGTACATGTAGCTGCTAAGAATTGTGGTGTATCCTTGTTTTTCCTTAATTTTATATATCTTAATCTGGCTCCCTTTTCTTTACTATAATAAAATGCAGAAAGTGGCTTATGATAGTCTTTGGGGGTGGGGGGGGGGGGGGGGGAGGCCTCTATTGAATTTGAATTTATTTCCATATTTCACAAATAATTTTTGAACAAGTAAATATACAAACAAACAATATTCATTAACAAAATACAATTTAAAATACACAAGAAGACTAATATACAATAAATATTACATAATCAACAATTTGTTTGTAATTAACATAACGTGAAATATGGGGGAACCAAAAAGAAGCAAAGCTTGTAAAACATTTGGTTCCCAGAGAAAAAAAGAAAAATTGAAAGAAAAACAAAAACAATAAAAGAACAAAATAAAGAAGAGAAGGTGCCATGCCAAATAACAAATATTTTTAGACCACTATAGACAAGAATATTACAATCGATCCAACTTAATACAAATAATACAAAAGTGGAAACTTACTTAAGAGCGATATATATATGACATATAATATATATATATGCAGGGTTAGTATGGATTTCTTTATTTTTTAACCTCATGTTTTTGTTATTTTTTGGGTCAAATTATTGGAGGGCATGTGTCTTAATTGCGACCCTACATATCGATGCCAGCGATCAGTCATATCTTCTCATACCTATTTCTCTCTTTATTCTTCCATATCAGGTCTAGCAGTCCAAAGATAGTGTCACGGTTGTATTTCTTTATTTCTTACACATGTTTTTTTACCTCAAATAATGGTTGGATGCAAGAGAACTCATCCCTTTGTAGCTATGTTATTAAGAAGTCAGAGCTTCTCATTTATTTTTCCTCTCTTCATTCCTCTATATCATCAGGTTCTGTCGAAAGACAGTATTACGGTCGCGGTGGATGCGATTGTCTTCTATCGGGTCCACAACCAAACCCGCTCCTTCTGTTATAATTGTTTTATTATTATTATTGCTGCTCTCTACCCAGGTGTATAAATGGGTACCTGGTCTGGTGAAAAATAGCTTGGTGCAGCAATATGTTTGCCCGTGGCTAGCATGCTCCCCGGAGAGTTGAGAATGTGTACAAGATAATTGTGCGGGTCTGAACTGTACCAAATGACCAGGGATAATAAGCGTTTAGAGGCTGTTCTGCATTAGGCGCTATACAAATACAATCTATTATTATTGTTATTATTATATTATTATAGTATAGATCATCCACCTCCATATGATTATTCCGGTTTCCAAACAAATATTCACCTGTTATGTTCTCATTCTGATCTTATCATCCCACCACTGCCAAGAGATGCTGATGTATAATATCATAATTCTACCTATTAAATCATTTCTAATACTTTCTCTCTTCATTCCTACTTCCCAGGTTCTGTCCAAAGACAGCGTCACAGTGGCGGTGGACGCGGTCGTCTACTACCGGGTCCACAACCCGACCATCTCCATCACAAATGTCGAGAACGCGCAGAGAAGCACGCGGTTGCTCGCGGCGACGACCCTGCGTAACGTCCTGGGCACCAAGACGCTTGGGGAGATGCTGACGGATCGGGAGAGCATCAGCAGTCAGATGCAGTCGGTCCTGGATGAAGCTACGGATCCATGGGGTGTCAAAGTAGAGAGAGTAGAAATGTAAGAAAAGGGGGGAAATGTCTAAAGAGAAGACATGTAAGAATTGTTTAAATGGCAATACATTTAAGCAGAAAATGCAGAAGAAAAATAGTGAGACAAATGTTTTAGTTGCCATATAAGTTTACAAGAGTATGCATCAACAATTTCAAATGCAGAATTGAAAAACAAATCATGTTTTAGTTGCCAGTGAATCTATGAAAATTATCCGACAAAATATTTTAAAGAATATTATCTTTGTACTTCATTAGAATTGAATAAAAAATGTATCAGGTATATTAGATCCGGATTTAGATCATGTAGATTTAAACTGTAATTCTAATCAATTTTAAGTCTAATCAATCAATTCTAATGATGATGTAGTTTTTGATTCATCCAGGCAGAGTTCGTAAAAACAAAGATAATATATCCAAGTAGAACAGTGTCACAACCTTTATAATTATGTAGGTTGAAGAAGCAACCTAGAAGAATTGATAAATTGAATCTCTTTATTAGATATATTATAATATAATATAATGTATCTAATCAATTTTCTTGCACATAAACTCTTACAGTAAGGATGTGAGGCTACCAGTTCAACTCCAGAGAGCTATGGCAGCAGAGGCTGAGGCAGCGAGGGAAGCAAGAGCAAAGGTAGATATCAAAATTCTCCCCACTTCAAAGAATGGAATGTCCCAAACTGTTCTAGATGATATAATGGGACAGTCCATTCATACAGTAGGTAGAATTTGAATCAAAACAGGAGGCTGCATCAATGTCTAGCTGCTGAGGCTCCAACCCACTACTGAACATCTGAATCAAATGACAAGTCGTTTAGAACCATTACCATGTCTGGCAAGACAGAAATTGTGTGACCTAGCTAGTGGTTGCTAAGAAGGCAGTACATTGTTTGGCTCCAACCCCCTATACTGAAAATCTTAATCAAATGACAAGTCGTTTTAATAAAACCATTACCATATTGTAACAAAAAATGTGACATCGCTCCTTTGGTTCTCTGTCGCTGTTTGGCCTGCAGTGAGTTTTTCTGGCACCCATTTGGAAGGCTGTCAATGCTGTCATGTCCCAGGATATACATGTATGGTTTCTCTCGGGTAAAAGAGTCATATTAGTCCTAGTCCAAATGACAATGAATCTGTTTTTATATTAAAGCATCCCTTGATAGTTACCATCCATATAATTGTCTCCATCTATATACTGATTAGAATAACCCATCCTCAGACCCCCATCCTCTTTCCATAGAGCGACTACCAGGTAAATTATCCATTAAAAATACATCAATATTTATGACTGGATATAACAAAACCCTGCACTTGTCAGTAGTTCATGATTTGAACAAAATGGGCATTTAAGTTCACATAGGTATGTAAAACACTTAGGTGTGTAAAATTGAAACAATCAAATCTTTGCCAAATATTTTTTGTTTTAGAAGAAGGCATCAAATGAAAGCTTGTGATTATGCCTTTCTCATGGCTTGAAATATTAACCCATTGCTTACGGGTACCGAGTGGGCTATGTATAAAGTCTTTGGGGATTTCAGAATTTCGTAGTGAACAGGTTAAGTTTTGATTTTTACCTACAAGTGCAGGGTTTTCCTATACCCAGTCACATTTATGAACAAATAATCTATCCATGAGATATCAAAAGAGAGCATAGTTTTTAATTTTAAAACTGCCTAGATACTCATCCTTCCATTGGTGATGAATTTATCCTCCATTATCATTTCATTCATTCATATTCATGATTATATGAAAGTTAAACATTTTAAGCATATTAATAGTTTTGTATGTGTGATGATGTTTGTTTTCAGGGACAACATATCAACTCATGGTTGCCAAAAGATGTGATGGACACCAATGCAGAAACTACCATGCTTATTTCACTTATCGTTACTGTTATATTGATCAATATTCTATTACGTCTGTTTCTACCCTCCTTCTCTCACTCTCTCACTCACACTAGGTTCCGCGTCCCTTACGGATGTTGGAGGTCATCATCTAGCTGCCACAGCTTTCTTTTTCTAGTAATACTTCATACCTCTTAGCTGCCTCTGATATGCACAGTAAAAACACAAATTTATCTTATGAATGTTAGTCTTCGTCTAGCTCTTTGCTTCTTTTTCCTTGAAAGTTTCCTGGTAATGGCTGATATAGAAGTTCCCCCTTATTGATGATGTGTCCTAAGGATTCTTACAGATGTTGGAGATCCACGATCTGCTACTGAACTTTCTATATCTAGCACTACTTTATACTTCTTAGCTGTCTCTGATATGCACAGTAAAAGTGCAAATTTGCACAATTTACCTTATGAATGTTAGTCTTCATCTAGCTTTTAGCTTCTTTTTTCCTGAAGGCTTCCTTGTAATGGCTGATATTGAAGTCTACTAGCTCCCTGGTGATGTGTTCTAAGGACTCTTACTTTATATACTTCTGCCTCTCTGATATGCACAGTAAAACAATTCTGCACAATTTTTCTCATGAAGTTTTAATAGTCTTGGTAACTTGCGTAGATCTGTATTAAGTGATACTCATTGTCTTAAAAGCAAAGTTGGTGTGTATTTATTCTTGCTTATCACCATGGAAATGGTCTTCCTATAAATTAGTTATAGTCCTATGTTTGCTTTCTTTCACCATTTTACAAAGCAACTTAGCTAGTGATTCTTCAGGACAGTTTGTCTGCTCATTGTAAATTATTCATATCCTTGCCTCTAGTTATGAAACACTCTACCTGTTTAATCTGTTGCAAATGATCTACTCGCTGTATACATGTACTTTGAACAAGTCCTGGAAAAAATGGCGTTCCCTTTGTAACTCCTTTTAAGATGTTTTCTGTTCCTCTCATAGTAACCTGCTAGCTGTCTGCTCCCATTATTAGAAGTTTTGTAATTGTGTTTGATATCATCTATGTGTATCTCTAGAGTTTGTAGGATATCAATGTACTTTAATATTACTCTGCTCCACAAAGTCCACAGGAGTGGGCACAAGCTTGCTAATAAAGAAATAAGGTTGGTTGCAGCTTAATCGTTGATAGCTAGTATTCATATTTCCTTGCCTCGCCCTATCAAAGGATGTGGTGTAATTGTTGAAGCACATCCTTTTGGACTTTTGCACAGAAACCAGGGGGGTGTTTCACAAAGATCCTAAGTTGAACTTAACTCTAAGTTGGACTTGAACATTATGGCAAGTCATTTGTAGCCTTGAAATAAAATATATTCAAAAGCAAAAATTCAAGTATTTTAGACTCTTCATAAATTCTACATCAAGAACATGAAATCTCCTTTCCATCATTTTAAAGTCCAACTTAGAGTTAAGTTCAACTTTCTTTGTGAAACACCCCCTGGTTGCACATGTATGCTTTTGTCATCCCTAATTGTGTCTGGCATCATCAGAACATATCCTGTGGAAGATCCCCTCATGCTTTGATCTGGTCCTCCCATCTCTTTCTTGGTCTGCTGATTGATCTTTGTGTAATGGCATCCCCAGATCTAGAGCATATATCTTGTGTCTTACGTTGTATATCTTGTCCAATAAAGATCTTGCCTTCTATATCTTTCCTTTCTTTGGCTCTACCGATTGGTCTTTACTTCTTGGGTTTCCAGTTGTACATTCTTGTGGTGTCTCTTGTGTCTGGCATCCTCAGGACGTATCCCCTCTGTTCTTCTTATGCTTGTCTTTTTATGTCTTCTTATGCTTGGTCCATTTTGACTGCAATGCCATTTAACACACTGTTACTGCAGACACCTTCTCGGCAAAAAAAAAAACTCCTTCTATTTATTTGATATTTCTCATGGTCATTTCATGGTTGTTCTTTCTATTGCTTCTGGCATCCTCAGAATATATCCTATGAAATACTCGCACTGTCCTACAAAGTATCTTACATCGTGTATCTCGTTAAAAGGATTTGTGGCTTTCAATATCCTGAAGTCTTCTTTCGAACGCTTGATCCATTTTGACTGCAATCCCATCTATTCGACCGTTGCTACAGTCACCGTCTCGATCAGCAGAGAAATATCTTCTTCTATTAATATGATATTTCTCATGATCACTATCACGATTGTTCTTTCCAGGTGGTTAGAGCTGAGGGAGAACAGAACGCGGCGCGGGCACTTAAAGAAGCGGCCGACGTTCTCGGCGAGTCCCCCTGCGCTCTCCAGCTGAGGTACCTCCAGACGCTGAACTCCATCTCGGCCGAGAAGAACTCAACCATTATCTTCCCCCTTCCCATCGACCTCCTTACGTGAGTTCACAACTCCTTATCTCTTTGTGTTTTTTTCTTTTCAGACCTGTGGCCAAGAGAGCGCAGAGCACATCATTAGCGCTGAAGGCATCGGCTGACATTCTCCATACACCCTCCAGCCAAAGCATACCCTCAACACCTTCTTTGCTGGGAAACACCCCCATTACAATTTGTCATAATTTTTCATGCGATCGTTATCCTGGTTGTTCTTTCCAGGTGGTTGCGGCCGATGGAGAGAGGAACGCCTCGTGGGCGCTGAGAGAAGCCGCTATTGTCCTTAGCGAGTCCCCTATGGCCCTACAACTGAGGTACCTACAGACGCTCAATTCCATCTCGGCGGAGA
Organism: Echinarachnius parma; assembly: GCA_037951105.1. Lineage (NCBI taxonomy): Eukaryota > Metazoa > Echinodermata > Echinoidea > Clypeasteroida > Echinarachniidae > Echinarachnius > Echinarachnius parma. The sequence goes on from JBAMJV010000452.1 coordinate 45,707, forward strand.
AGAACTCCACGATCATCTTTCCCCTTCCCATCGATCTCTTTTAAGTGAGTTCACAAATCCTTCTTTCCAAGTGCGTAGGTGAGGTGCGGCGGACATACTCCACATATCCTCGGCGGCCATCTGACAGCTTGAAGTACCGGCAGACCATCAACACCGTGTGAGCCGAGAGGAACCTCGTTCTATTGACTGACATTCTGATGTCTTTCATGAGTATTATCACTATGTTTGATTTTCCAGATGATGATTGCGGTTGAGGGGATTTGAAGAGATTGTGTCGCTAGCTCCGAGTGAAGCTGCAGAGTATCAATCTCCTTTCATCAGACTCATATCATTAAACATCTTGATCATCATTGTTAGCATTATTCAAATTAACGTACTAATATTGAGCGCATTGGGTAATAATGCTGTATTACTTGAGCAATGAATGTTATTTCCTTTTCTCCAGGTGATTGCGGCGGAAGGCGAGCAAAACGCATCGCGGGCTCTGAAGGAAGCCGCGGACGTCCTCCACGAATCCCCGGCGGCCCTCCAACTCAGATACCTGCAGACCCTCAACACCATCTCGGCCGAGAAGAACTCCACGATCATCTTCCCCCTCCCCATCGACCTCCTCAATGGTTTCATGTCTGGAAGAAGCCGTGACCACGAGGTCGACACTTCGTCATCGCACGACGGCAGCACCGACGTCGTATGAGGCTAGGCCCCACCCTGGTCGAATGATTTCGACCTCATCCTCGACCTCGAAGGATGCAAAAATTTAAACTTTTTTTTACTTGTCCCATTATTTAAATTTTTTTTCTTCCTGTGCTATACAAGGATTTTTCTTATTGCCTACAGGAACTTGGGTGGGTACTGTATTGACTCTAAGGGGAATGCAAAATCTAGTAGGGAACAAGTTAGGATATGACATTAATAAAACTAGAGACCCAAGGAAATTATTTATTGAATATTTAATAAACTCTTTATGCCACTGATATACAATGGTCAATGAAGATGTGATTTGAAAAAAAGAGAATGCGGTAATTACATAATTTGTACAATGTTTGATAACAAAAATGTATACCTAGTTATAATTATTTGTATACATACTGCCTGATAAGTTTTAACAAACAGTTAACTTGAATGGAGAATAAACATGCATGAAAAAATATTTATTCTGTCATTACTGCATGAGAATCTGGAAAAAACTTAATGACTGAACTATATTTATATAATACATAATGAAATATGTTTATTGTGAGATAAACCAATGAGAGGAGAGTGTTTTTTATTAGGATAGGGATGAACGTAAAAAGAATAAAGATGGAACATCATTCGTACATAATTTTATAATGATATATTTGGGGGGCGTTTCACAAAGATCCTAAGTAGAACTTAACTCTAAATTGGACTTTAAAATTATGGAAAGCCATTTGTAGCCTTGGAATAAAATAAACCGGTATTCAAAAGATCATGATCATGACATCTCCTTGATAATAGAAAATATTAATGATTTGAATCCAAATTGTATGCCTTTTAAAAGAGCTTTAAACAAAAAATTCAAAGAAACTAATGGCTTTCCATAATTTGCAAGTCCAACTTAGAGATAAGTTCAACTTAGGATCTTTGTGAAACACCCCCAGGTCTTTATAGGCAGGTCTGATTACAAGCAAACTGCTTCTTGGGTAGTCAAGATTAGTGGTCATTATAGACGGGTGGTCTTTATATACACGTGGTCATTATAGACAGGTGGTCGCTAGGAGTGGGTTTGACTGTACAAGATTTGTATTCCAAGTTTTACTATGGCTTTTGTCATTGGGGAATGAAACAATACCACAAGTAATAATGTTTGTGATCAGGCAGAATATGAAAGATGTTGTTCTTTCTGGAATAAAAGGTGGTGCCAAATTTCTTAAGTTTGTTATTAAAATATATCCCTTTTTCCCTTCCATTTTTTCTTATGAGGAGATATGCCTGGATATTATGAATTTACAATATTGTTCAAATTGCTGATTTTTATTAAATTGATTATTTAGATTAGATATTTGTAGCACAATTTCATCAAATACATGAATGCATCTATGCACCGGTGTGGCAGTCACAGATAATGTATATTAGTATTGCACTAGCATGCCCTTCTAACAAACCTAAAAGCGGTTTGATTTATTTGACAGAAATGATCAGAACTCAGCAAAAAACTTTTTAAACAAAATTGCTTGTCCATTCTTGTAGTTTCTAGTGCAATAATTTAAATGCAATGACTATGATTAGTGCAATTAATCTTTGACCAGATAATTTAGAAATAGAGTGATATACCCAAAAGAATTATTCATAGCAATCTTTAATTTTTATATTTAAGTAATCTTACAAATTTGTTAATTTGTGACTTATGTGATCCAAACCTAATGAATAATTGTTAAAATCAATCATTCTACACTAATTATCAAATATATACACCTTAATATTTATTTCTTAGAAATGTTCACACTTGGTGATTGAAATAAACTTATCGTAACTTATTCTTATGTTATAAAATACAAGTGAGGTACATCGTAATCATTTATGTTCTTGCCAGAAAAAGAATTTACTTCTTTTTAATATCAATACTTGTAAATTCATGTACAAATTTGCAATTCTTATTTCATATTTTGAATTAATGTGACATCCGTGTATAAAGCAAAAAAGTAGTATCCTTTATATCGTGTCTTCGTACATCATGACGTGGAAATTTTTTATACATACATGTACCTACCATCTTGTGTTATACATGTTCTCTTGTATGACCTGCATAGATATGTTATATATTTGTATTTCGAAGCCTAGAATTGAATGTGAAATAGTGAAATATATATATATAGTATATAATAAGCAGCGCAAATGTTTTGGGTTTGAATCAAATTTTCTTTGTTCATTTGTCTTTTACATTAATATATTCCTAGAGACTTGTTCCAGATTATTTTCAAATTAAAACAAAAAGATGTTGTAGGGAAAGTAGGACAATTAATACGATATACATGGTTGCACCTGATCACCTTATATCTGTGTTAAACAATACTAACCCCTTGCCTATATGGTACCCTGCTGGGCTATATACACACTAAGAGATAAAGGTTTAAATGTGCACCCTTAAAGTGATACCTGTAAAGTGTCAGATATTGCACAAAATTTATGTTTACAGACGTAGTACAGAATTCATGGAATTTGCACTCGCTCGGCTCAAAGTTCAATCTCCGGAATGTTCTCACGCGTGCTGCATGCGGACGTGTTCAGCTAGGACAATTGTACTTTTTATCAAAAGCGTTGATCAACGCTTTTGAAATAATGATTTTCAATGATAATTATCTTCATACCAAAGGGACATTTGAAAAAATCTAACCCTATTTTATTTTTCTCTTACCATAAGCTAAACAACACGGTAGAAGAGAAACGAGGAAGCTCCAAGTATTTTTCGTGGAGTTAGACACTTTACAGGCATCACTTTAATGGTTCAAAACTGCTGCTACAATAGCAGCACCTTGTGCACCCAAAAGTAGGTAGGTAGGTAGGTACGCACCCTTAGCGACCAGATTACAATTATTTGTGGTGAGAAAGAAATAAACTTGCCCAAGTGATCAACGCTGGAACAAACAAATACAAAAATAGATATAAGACCAACATACTTTAAATAGTACCAATACCTTGATTCAGGAAGATATATACATGTATATATATGTAGGTATATAGGTAAAGATTTCATCCTGAGACCAAAGTAGTTCCATTATTGTTGTTAACCCGTTCCCTACGAGTTTATGAAATCCCCATAGACTTTGTACACAACCCACTTGGTTCCCATGGTCAAGGGGTTAATGTTGTTATTTTATTATTGTTTGTCTAGGTGTTTTAGCGCAATCTGATGGAAACGCGACACATGGCTCAAAATGCTCTTAAATGTCCTTCGGTATGAATGGGTATATTGTCGGGTGTTAGTTAGCCTGTAGTGCTCATGTATAGCTGTTTGGGCTATTATGCTCCCCAGGGAGTTGACCTGGTGCACATCACAATAATAATGTGTGGGTTTGAAGAGTAGATATACATTTATTACCAAGGATGATCCAAATGCACCTCTGGGTTCAATGGTGCACTTTACATGTTTCACAAATTTATGATTATTATTAGTATAGTATATCCTTTGCTTTAAGTAGGCTTTTACAAAGGATAATTTAGCCCTAAAACAGGTGTACCCCCATTGAGCGGAGACTACTGTTTTATCATTTATTATTATTGTTATTCTTCTTAGGTATTCTTCTTCTTATTATTATTATCATAACTCTTATTATTATTGTTGTTATTAGAACTATAACTATTAATATTATTGTTATTAGTGCTGAGTCAAAAAATTTTTTAATTTTTTTAAAGTTTTAAAACGTTTAGGGAAATGAACGGAAATACCTCAGCACTAATTGTTATGATTATTTTGTTTGATTATTGTTACCATTATTTTTTTATTGGTTTTTGTTTTACCATTATTTTTTTGTGGTTATTTCTATTGATTTGATTGTGGTTCATACCCAATTAAAAATGAGGCCTAATTGCATTTGCATGATAGAACAAGTAAAAAGTACTATAAAAACTGTAGAGTTGTAAACGTTTGGCGGTTTTTATTAGCCTCTAGTTAAATTACATCACTAGAATTGTAGTTTCAAGAACAATAATACAGTCTATACTGTCAATTATATCACTAGAATTGTAGTTTCAAGAACAATAATACAGTCTATACTGTCAATTATATTTGAGCAAATATAATAACTTATATAATGATGAATATTATTATCATTACAATTGTTATTGTTATAATCAATTATTTGATAATAGACATTTTTTTTACAGAAACTAAGACAATATTAAAGTAAGAAATATATATAGTGACTATAAAAAAGGGACACTGACCACTATAAGGAGGTGAACTCGGTAGACAGGTTTATACATACAGGTATAAACTGAGTGTAAGTATGAAGAAGAGGGGCTGCTATAGACAGGTGGTCTCTAATACAGGTTTAACCGTAATTTGTTTTAATATATGATTCGCATCAGCCATTTGCAACTGTTCAATGTACCACCAAATCACATCTTATCAATTATACCATAATTATGTTTAATTGTCTATGAATTCTACTATAGTGTTTTTGACTAGTGACTATATTATACTGTACAGTTATTTATTTGTCTCGTATTCAATGCTTATTATCCATACTTTTACCTTATACATGATCAGAAACAACTGTGTACAACTTTGCGTGGCTTGTAAATAAATTCATAATTACAGAAGAATTCTATCTGGCTCTTTGTTTTTGATTAGTTTTATTGTGTTGTTGGTTTTCTTTCATGAACTTCAAAAAATAAACTTAAAATGTGTGCTGAAATAATTATGTAAAAAAATCAATATACTTTATTTTAGAGTGAACACAATAAGTAATTGAGTATTATTTCATGAAGTTAAATAAATAGGAAAAACCTATTCTCTATTTCAATATTTAGAATAAGATATGATTGAAATATAAAAATATAAACAGAGATGATTAATAATTTAATAATAACCAGAAAAAAAGGAGAAGAGAAAATATGCAGTCATGTACTGTATGTCTTGAAATATGGGTCAGTGGGTGTGTGGGTGCGTGTGTACTGTGTGAGTGTGTGTGTGTGTGTGTGTGTCCCCATTCATGTATTATGTAGGTGTATGTATCACTTATAGAAAATATGATCACATAGTAGAAATACAATTCATTTATAAATAATTACTAGTAGTGCAATACAGTAAATACATTATTATCATCTGCACATAACTTTGCCTATCTATATCTTATGTTGGTCATAATTATGTTTTGTAAATAATCCCTTGCAGAATGCAGTATGTACCCTTGGTACAAAGTATACACAGTGGCATAAGTATAATTTATCTTTTTATTAAGGGGGTATGTGACACTTCCTACTATTCATTGGCTTAGCTACAGGGGTGGGGGGGGGGGGGGGGGGGCGTAGGATGAGGGTGACATGCCCCCAATTATGTTACAAAATCAATACAAAAACATAATAGGGGGTAATCCTTTGAACATAAGAAATACATAGAGCATTGTGCCCCCACCCCCATTATTCCAAACACGCTATATGCCACTCTCCCTTACCTATAATTATGTACATGTAGATATATACATTTATATCCAATGTAAATGCATTTTCTTTTATAGGGGGTGGAGGTGGGGGGGGGGGGGGGGCGGCTGCCCCCGATCACAACCATCTGTACATCAATGACTGCATACAGTCAAAGCTGTCTTAGCGGCCACCTGTCTACAGTGGCCACTTTTTGTTTCCCTTATTGGTTATATTCCTTTTTGGGACCATGATTATTTTGTTCCATTATACCAACTAACCCTAAGCATTCTAAGCTTGTATACATGATGCTTGTGCATACCAGTCTTTGTTGTTTTGTAAATAAAGGGGAACTGAAAATTCCGTCTTGTTAGTGGAAAATTATCCAACCGGGCATTTCCTATCATCCGATGGTAAACATGGTAGGATTACAATATTGCTGAATTATATTAACAAAGGGGACAAACAGGGTCTTTTATATTTTGTTTGTAACCATTGTTGACTCTACCTTTTTGTAAACCACTTCCCTTTGAAAGAATTTGAAGGATATATCAGAGCTGTCTTAATTAGCGGCCACCTATCTACAGTGTCCGCCTTTTGCAAGCCAAATTGTAAAAGTTGCGAGGTTATTGTCTTACATGATAGAAAATGTCATTTACCAGCTTGCCTGAACAAATTAGGGCTTGAAACCTCCTTTTCGTGGAGTTATAATTGGTTATAAACTTCCAAATAATAAAAACGCGCGACGTCATGGTTATTGTCCCATTCATGATCCTTCGCCCGTCTGTAAATTCGTTCACGTCAGCTAAATGTAGCGCGGGTACTGTAGGTTTGACTGTATAATTTTATATTCCTTTTTGGGACCATGATTATTTTGTTGGCATGCAATGCCTTTACAGAAGTTCCCCAATCCATTATACCAACGAATTCTAAGCAACTAAGCTTGTATAAAATGCTTGTGCAACTGCAGTCTTTGTTGTTTAAAGCCTGGTCACATATCACCGGATAGGGTAAACGACCGCCCAAAATAGAGCAACATTTTAAATCCGTTCGTATGTGTTTCTTGTCAGACGATGTACGTTGTTCTATCCGGTGGAATGTTTTGTACATGAAGGGAGACGACTTTCACCACCGAATAATTTGATTTCGAAAATGCTCTATTATTTTGTCGGGCGTCCGTTACGATATCCGGTCATAAGTGACCAGGGGGTGTTTCACAAAGATCCTAAGTTGAACTTATCTCTAAGTTGGACTTAAACATTATGGAAAGCCATTTGTATCCTTGGAATAACATTTATTCAAAAGCAAAAATGCAAGTATTTTAGAATTTTCATAATTTTACATCAAGAACATGAAATCCCCTTTATAATAGAAAATATCAATGATTTTAATCAACATTGTATGCCTTTTAAAATAAATTTTACAAAATGTTTTCAAAGAAACTTATGGCTTTCCATAGTTTCTAAGTCCAACATAGAGTTAGGTTCAACTTAGGATCTTTGTGAAACACCCCCTAACATTTTGTAAATAAAGGGGTACTGAAAATTCCGTCTTGTGGTGGGAAATTATTCAACCGGGCATTTACTATAAACATACAGGAGTACAATATTGCTGAATACAATTAACACAGGGGGAAAAACAGGGTCTTTTATATTTGTTTGTAACCATTGTTGATTCTACCTTTTGGTAAACCACTTCCCTGTGAAAGAATTTTGAAGGACTCAACTTTTTGGTCGGAAGAAAACAACTCTATAGATGGGAATTGATTTTATAAATACGACTTCATAATGCTAGCCTATATACAAAGACAGTGGAACTAATGCTGGTATCAGAGAGTGTGCATATTGGGCACAGGCGTAAAGAAGGTGGGGATGCAGCTGATGGGGGCTGCCACCACCCCCCCCCCCCCCCCCCCCCCCCCGAGAGTTTTGAAAACGGACATATTCAGGCAAAAAGCACCCTCAGTTTGCTGGGGCAAAACTATGTAATATTCTGGCAAACGCATTTTACATTTGGGCAAACTCGTGTCATATTCGACCCAAACATTATTGTGTTATTGATTTAATTAAGAAAATACTGCTGAAAACTGCTTATCTACTAAATATCGCCAATGTGGTAAAATGAGAGTCGTATCAGCGTGTTCACACACAAACATTTTCATCCCTTAATCATGACTAAAAAAATCATGACTAACGATACGACGTATCGTTAGTCATGATTAAACCAAACTACCTCTTACGTTCACACACACCAAGCCAATATTCCACAACAGCTGGCTTCCAGGTACACCGCCATCGTATAAGGTCAGGTCTCCCTACGCCCAGTTAGTTACGAGTCGTATAGCTAATCATGATTAAGCGAGCAAAAACGTTCACACACGAAAAGAGCGTGATTCTATAGTCAGCTCTCGTACGAAACGACGATAAAACCCGTGTCATGTTCAGCGTTCAGACACACGAATTTCATCGTATAGCTAATCAGCAGCTGATTATATAGTCAGCTGCTGATTAGTCATGATTAAGGGATGACATTTTTGTGTGTGAACACGGGGTACGTATACGTCCGCCTAGCTAGCTTTTAATCGTATAGCAGGTTCTTCTTCAGGGCAAATGACAGTTAGAGAAAGGAGGCGGAGACACAAAACAATGAAAGCAACTGTAAGCCTTGAGAGTCAGGACGGTTAGTGTTTGACCAATCAAACAAGCGGGGGGAGGGGGGGGGGGGGGGGGGGGGGCAGGGGTGCAGTAAGAAGAGGTACAATAACGGGTACTTGGTAGGCTACTTGGTAGTTTAATACTCCAAAACACTCCATAGGAGTTTTAACTGGAGGTGGGTCCGAGAGAGTGGTTAGCCCCTATAAGGCAGAAGGGTCCTTAGCAAGCGCATTCTGGAATGTATGAAGTGAGGGCTGGTTTACTTTAGATTGAAGTAGCTTATTCCATTCAGTGGTTGTACGGACGAAAAATGAATTTGCAAACGCCTCAGAGTTTGTGTGTTGCTGTTGGTACTGTAGAGAATGGCCCCTTCGGTTTCTGTCTATTTTGGGTTGAATGAAGTCCTCATGGGTGAAGTTGTTTTGTTCCCGGGTCATGGTTACTTATTGGCCCCTAACCTGAATTCTGAAAATTAATGTCGCTGAACCCAGCTAGGTTTAAAAGTTCTAGTTGCTAACCCCCCCCCCCCCCCCCCCCCAAAAAATTTTTTTTTTTTTAAAAAATAAATAAAAATAAAAATAAATAAATAAATAAAAGAAAGAAAAGAAAACATAAACAACAACAACAAAACAAACAAACAAGCAAACAATAAAAAATAAAAAATACAGATGAAATAAGTCACTAGGTTTAGCTAGCTGCAATTCAAACATTATCACTGAATTATGTTTTGTTTGAATAAAGCTGTACTATCATGACACACTCATTCCAATAATGGAAAATTCCTATTTGGTAATTTGCCCTAGATTTCGCTAATCCATTTCAACTCGTGACATGACTAATGAGATGGCATGGGGATGGCATGCGCTACACGACCGTGAATATAGCTGTGACGTCAGCAAACAAAGCTGTTGCGTTGGGCCACTACGTAATGTCTATTTTTAAATCATAATGAATTGATCATAAATTATGACACCTATTTCAGGAGCTGAAAATTTTGGAGAATAATACTAATTCCTCCATTATGTTTGTGGGGTGGATATTATGTAGAAATAATGAATACCTTATTAGGAACTGTACTCTGTAAATTGATATCAGATAAATTGAATTCTTGCACCAACCGTTTGTGGTCCCCTCAAATTTTGTCGGCCCCATCGCTTCTTCACCCCCTGGAAACCGTCCATAATGGGGCTTTGGTTGCGTAACAATAGATCCTCCGAAAGATATGATCTGCGCTTCGCTTCGCATAATACGTACCTACGTGCATAATGTCGATGGTACCATTTACATGCATTACCTGTACTGTATAAATACTCACGGTACGGTATGCGATACGTACACACACACAGTTAGCTCGGGCGCAGTAAATATACACATTTACATGCATAATTACAGTACATGATCTGGCCTGTGTTGTTTTGATTATTATTGAGTGCTGATTGCCGAACCAGATATATATTTTCGGGTTGTCTTACTTGTTATTAGACTGTTAAACCGGAAAACATTGATCTACAAGCCTGCTATATCACTACTATCTAAGATAATAAAGTGACGGTGCTGCAGAGCCAGAGGAAAATCCAGGCAAAACATGGCTTCCAGCAACGACAAATCCCGATTGAATACGGGTGACACGACGGGCTACACCATCAACCCCAACGGGAGCAGTGGTAAACATTTCTTAACAAATCTACCGTAGAGTTAACTCTAGTCTAGATATAATTACGGATATAAATAGTAGTGTAATATTAAAGGAAAATGCCAGTAGTGGGAAACGCCCCACACAAAAAAATGAAATGTACGCTCAGACTTAGTCTTATTACCAATCATATGAAAGAATATGTTTTTACTAATTAGTAAAACGGGATGATACAAATTTGGCCTGGCCCTGGAAACCGCCTACTAATTATTCATTCATTTCATTGATATATTTGGTAAATTATAAAACTCATTTACTCATTACTGTAAATTGATATCGCTGATGGTTGTGTGTTGATATGCACCCTCGTTAACTCAAGTGAACCCTACCGCGGAGCGGTAGCGTTCAAGGTCGGGCTCAGTCATAATTAGTAGTGCCCCCGAATTTATGCGCTAATGTGCACAATAAGTGTGCTTAAAATTATAGATATGATACGGTACTTACCACCGTGTAGATGATACATATGTTATGCAACTATGGGGTGGATCAGAATGATGATTTTTCGCTCCATTCCGCATCAAAATGAGTGATTTATGCACATCATAGACTTCTATCTGTGTTGTATCGCGACTTCTGAACGATCGATTACCGTACGACCACTAAACGCGCGCGCGAGTCAGATCTGCCATATTCGGCGGGCGCGGTACATGAATGGAGACCGTACCCGCGCGTTCGCCTGATCATCGCTCGTTCCTAAGTCGCGATACAACACAGATAGAAGTCGAGGAGGTGCATAAATCACTCATTTTGATGCGGAATGGAGCGAAAAAGCATCATTCTGATCCACCCCATAGTTGCATAACATATGTATCATCTACACGTTGGTAAGTACCGTATCATATCTATAATTTTAAGCACACTTATTGTGCACATTAGCGCATAAATTCGGGGGCACTATGAGCCCGACCTTGAACGCTACCGCTCCGCGGTAGCGTTCACTTGAGTTACACCCTCGTGTGCTGCGTGCTAATCCTATGCGGCACACAGGTTTCGAATTAGATCGACAAATCTATCGGCCGTCGCTTTCATGGCCTTTTTGACATTATTGTTATTTTCACTGTCGGCATTCTTGCGATAGACGCTACCCATACACTCTGCCTGGGGAGGCAAGAACACCGTAAGTCCGCAGTAAAAGTTACTTACGGAAAATCAGTTGACTTCGAATACAAAACACCAACATTTTCATACTTTGAGCGACATTTGTAGCCCTATCAATACATTTAGGGCTACTATAATACCGAAATGCCCAGATACACGTACACTGTATAGAACAGCATAAACTTTTGTGAGTATGTGGTAGCCCACTCGCCCATATCATACTTTTTTCTGATTTATTAGAGGGATTATAATGATATTTTAATGAATTTTTGTTTGTCTTTGTTCCATACAGAGTCGGCTGGCTGCTGTGGCGTCATATTGATGGCTATCTCCTACATCATATTTGTCTTCACGCTGCCTTTCTCCCTCATGGTCTGTATTAAGGTGAGTCAATGTACACGTTAGTGTTGTAACATTTCGTATTTCAGTAATTTCCAGTAATTGTCGTCATCTTCGTCGTCATGATCATCAACAACATCATCATCATGATTATCATCATCATCATCATGATTATCATCATCATCATCATCATCATCTTGATCATTATCATCATCATCATCATCTTGATCATCAACAACATCAACATCATCTCATCAACATCTTATCAACATCTCATCAACATCAACATCATATCATCATCATCATTATTTTTTTTCTGTTAAAAGGATTACATGAATATTATTTTAATACTTTTATTAATCAGTATTTCTTGCTATTAATATCACTATTTGCTATCTATTATATATGACAGGTTGTACAGGAGTACGAGAGAGCTGTGATCTTCAGACTGGGCAGACTGGTCTCTGGTGGTGCTAGAGGGCCCGGTATCTTCTTCATCCTCCCGTGCACAGATGAATATGTCAAGGTTGACCTCAGGACTGTCTCGTTTGATGTACCCCCTCAAGAGGTGAGATTCGCACAATGTAGTCAAGTTGCATGTATACATGTAAAAACAATTACATTTTTGTAAAGTGGATTTTTTTTGGTGTGTTTTTTTTTTTTTTTTTTTTTTTTGGGGGGGGTTATTCGTAGAAGGAAGGCTAAAGGGCTAGTTAACTTCTTCATACAAATGTGTCAAGGTAGACCTCGGGACCGCCTCGTTCGATGTACCCCCTCAAGAGGTGAGATTCAGATGGGGCTTACATGGTGGTCACATTTCCATTTCTTAGCATCCTTCGGAGTTGAGTTGATTTTTTGGATGGGGGTGGAATTTTTAAAGGTAACACTAGAGGTCTTCTTCATCCTTCCATGCACGGATGAATATGCCAAGGTTAGACTTGGGTCCATGTCATATGATGTACAACTCAAAAAGTGAGAGTCAGACAAAGCAGTTGTATGTTGTAAGTTGTATGTACAATATAAATGTTCCTTGCTTGGGAATTTGTGTTTTGTACTCTGTGTAAAATTACATCAGTGAACTCTATAATGGATGGCCAAAGTGCTTTCAAAGAAAATTGTGACTGGATATAGCAAAACCCTGCCCATGTCGGTAATTCATGATTTGAAGAAATGGGCATTTTACGTTCACATAATGTATGTTAAAGACTTTTGTTAGTAAAATTAAACCAATCATATATCTTTGCCAAATATTGTCTGATTTTTTAGAAACATGCTTTAAATGAAAGCTTGTGATTAAAGGAACTAAAGAATATAACATACTTTGGCACTTATTCCATAGTTGATGACTTGTAAACTAGGTCTGCCGAAAAAAACTCCATGAAAATAACACAGTAGTGATTTTAGACTAATTTTCTGATGCCAAATCTCACTTAGCAGCCAGTTACGCCCCACCCACATTTAGGGTCCAGAATCGGCAGCGTGATTGACATGTGATTGACAATTCAAATTTAGTTCATTAGTCCGTTCTTTAGATGACGTCGTGTTTTGGCGATTTAAAAGGGGCGTTCCCAGGACAATTAGATATTTACTAATTACCCCAAATTTGATTGATTTCATGGGAAATGAATGCCAAATTCTTTTTCTTGAGGAACAATTACGTAAAGAGAGCCTAATTGTGAAAATTAGGCCATCTAGACGCTGTAGTTCCTTAAAGCTTTTCTCATGGCTTGAAAATCTACATTTTGATTTTTTACCGACAAGTGCAGGGTTTTGCTATATCCAGTCACAATTGTATTTGAAATGTCTTTTAGTTTTTTTAATGTTATTTTCTATTTCAAAGAGCCTGAAACCACATTATGTGTTTTTGAAACATGACAATAAATGAATCTGATTATATTTGCTTTTGTTTGTTTGCATATCATAGGTATTGTCCAAGTACAGCGTGAACGTCACAGTGGACGTCATCGTCTACGACCCCATGGTGTCCATCGTCAACGTGGTAGACATGCAGAAGTATAGTGTAACAATTGTTTTCTTTCATTAAAGTTTTATTATTGAAGCTGATGTTTCCTATTTCCCCCTACTTTTGTTTCGATCGTACATTGTAGGTTTTGTCCAAGGACAGTGTGACTGTCACTGTGGACGCTGTCGTCTACTCCCGCGTCTACGACCCCATGGTGTCCATCGTCAACGTGGCGGACGCCAATAAGAGCACGCGGTTGCTCGCGGCGACGACTCTGCGTAACGTCCTGGGCACCAAGACGCTGGGGGAGATGTTGACGGACAGGGAGAGCATTAGCCAACTGATGCAGTCCATTCTGGACGAGGCCACCGACCCATGGGGCATCAAGGTGGAACGTGTCGAGATGTAAGTACAGTCACATTCAAAAGTGGTCTTTTTCAGTAGTTGGTCTTTATAGACAGGCTAATTTGTAGTCAAGGTGGAACCATTGCGATGTTGTTATACAGTCAGACCTGTCCATAAGACAAAAAAAAAAATTTTCTCCATAAGCAGTCGGACCTGTCTTTAAAGATCACCAAAGGGAACAAAAGGGGTCTTTATAAGCAGGTGGTCGCTATAGACATTATACTCAATTTATATAGTGCCTAATATGATAGATCATCATCTGTAAGTGCCTCACATTGATATTATGATTATTATCAGTATCAGTATTAGTATTATTATTATTACATGTTCTTCTTCTTTTGTTTGCCCCTTGCAGTAAGGACGTGCGTCTTCCCAAGCAGTTGCAGAGGGCCATGGCAGCCGAGGCTGAGGCTTCCAGGGAGGCCAGGGCAAAGGTACAAATACATTGAATTATCTTATCTGTCTTGGTCAAGTACTAGACATTGATTGGCTAACCTTTAATAGTCATGTGATGTTAACATATTTTATTATATTATATGACCTATAAAGATACTGGTGTGCGATTGGTCAAAATGATGTCACGTGACCATCGTTACAAGGATGAGAAGCGTTATATTGACCGACCAGTCAATATAACGCCGTTATATTGACCGGTGACGTAATTTACGTCACAATGGGTGTGTGAAGATGAACAATGTGCGCGTATTAGCATCCTGGCACGCGCAGCGTTGTTATATTAAGCTTTCTACGGAGATTGCGCGATCCGAAAGAAAATTTGAAAGGACGGTCGAATAAAGAAGCATTTTGCGCAGCATTTCGATAACAACACGTCTGTTCTACTGGAAGGATTTCGATTTAATCTAATGATTTTCCCCTTGTCCATAATTTTATTTCAACACCAAATTTATATTTATCTTGATTTGTATCTATATAGGTCATCATAATATAACAGATATTGACTTTTTCCTTCGGGAACCATATAACATTTCATTTCCCTTGGGGAGTTATATTTTTGTCTCGGAATACTATATTTTTCCTCAGCGCTACGCGCTTCGGAAAAATATAATGTCCCTCGACACAAATATAACTTCCCTCGAGGATCTCAAATGTTATATTGCCCCTCAAGACAGTCAATATCTGTATAATATTACCTGGAAGAGCCGCGATATATCAATAGAGGCTTAGGCTTTATATTTTGTGTATCTCATTATTGTAAATTAGATCTTCTTTGTTTACCATCAATTAGGCACATGTGGTTTAACCGATTGAAACACTTCTACATTTTTAGCATTACATGCATTCTCTATTGCATCAAAAGATTAAAGGTGACCACCACGCAAAGAA
Source organism: Echinarachnius parma (assembly GCA_037951105.1). Classification (NCBI taxonomy): domain Eukaryota; kingdom Metazoa; phylum Echinodermata; class Echinoidea; order Clypeasteroida; family Echinarachniidae; genus Echinarachnius; species Echinarachnius parma. The sequence continues at coordinate 61,305 of JBAMJV010000452.1, forward strand.
CAGGCTTATATGCTTTGGTACCATTGTTAGATATCAAATAGATGTCCAACACTTTGTATTTGAAATTCGTATTACAAAGGCTTACGGAACTATCAGGGACTCATGGTTTTGTATGCACCAAACATCTGCGAGTACGCCAAATCTATACAAACGCGTACGTTAGGAGACAATAGAACCACCGAAGCTGTGTATGTCGTAGATGATAGTCTTTGTCTGCAGACCCATAAGCACATACTTGAGTATTGTGATCTGTTTTCCAATTATATAATTTGTCTGGGAACCTCCTTGATGCCTTTTCACCAGTATTCATCTCTGCCCAATCCAGTTAAAGGGCAATGCAACTCAAGAATAGAGTTTATCCTACTTTATGTATCGTAATATACCCGTTTATCATATGTAACATTACTTCAACTCAGATTTCTGCTTTGGAAGAAATATGAGAAAGACATGAAACAAATGCAAGAAAAGGAGAAAAGATACAAAAGAGGGATAAGACATCTACAAGTATTCTAACATGGTTTGAATGGGTGCTATTGAAATTCATTAGTGCATGTAGTCCGTGCAAACCTAATAATGGCGGCCTCCAGCGTTGGCGTGAAGAGTGGTATATACCGAATGAGTTTTCTGATATTTCTTCCAAAGCAGAAATCTGAGTCGGAGTAATGTTGCATATAATAAACAGGTATATTACGATGTATAAAGTAGGATAAACTCTATTCTTGAGTTGCATTGCCCTTTAAGCTGAACAAGCAAGCTGGATAGGTTGTGAAAATGTTCTACTTCAGAACATTGTAAGTCCACTTGGAATAGATTTATTTTCCATTTCATATTCACTCCAACAAATGCAACTATCACTACTAAACTTTCTTGCCTTTGACTATTTCCAGGTGATCGCGGCCGAGGGAGAGCAGAACGCTTCCCGGGCCCTGAAGGAGGCTGCTGACGTTCTCGCCGAGTCCCCCGCCGCCCTCCAGCTGAGGTACCTGCAGACGCTGAACTCCATCTCGGCCGAGAAGAACTCGACCATCATCTTCCCTCTCCCCATCGACCTCCTCACCACACTGGCAGGCAAATAAATGGAGGGAACAAGTTCCAGATCACTTCTGCCAAGAAATTGAAGTCTTTTCAGATAAAACAAATCTTTAGTCATTTAAATCCTCCTCGACTGGCGAAAAATGTTTTCCATCTCTGCCGAGAACTCAGAAGAACTTAAACCACCATCTTCCCACTTCCCATCGATCTCCTCACCACAATGGCAGGCAAATAAATGGAGCAAACAAGGGTCCAGATCTCGACTGCCAAGATTTTTTAAAAGATCCTTACTCCTTTATTATTCAGGGGACTTTGAATCTTGTTTCGTAAATATTTCCCCTACAATGGATGTACATAGTCATGTTGCAGGTTTTATATGTCTTATGACTTGAAATTGGGAAAATGTTGCTTGATTAAAACTAAATTTAGAGAAGGAATTTATTAATTGATTGGTTTATAACAAAAATAAATCAAATAAAACAAGTAGTTCTGATTTTACTAATACTTGTACACTTGGCGCAAACAAGCTAGCAAATTGTGGATATTGCTAGTCAAAGCAATTCTATTCAATACATTTGTTGATGATATTGATTTACTGCATGCGTATGCATGTATTAGCAGTGATCTAGCAAGCATCAATATTCTGTAATCTGGGTACCTTGAGTCACATTTAACACAAGTTTACCTAACATGAGACTACAAGTATATAGTATTGTTTTTACATTTATTACTTGGAACTAGGGGACTGGAGTTTACAGAACAAAAATCATTATAAAAGACATATTTTGCTATGTACATATTCATTGGTACTACATGTATATTTGGAATTGGTGGTATTAACCCGTTCACTAGGAGATTCTGAAATCCCTATAGACTTTGTACATAGCCCACCCGGTTCCTGTAAGCAACGGGTTAAGTACTACAAATAATGTCAAATAATAGCTGTTTAGGTGTTATGGGACAATTACACTTTCAAAATACTGACCTGTTTGTAAGTGTGGAAGTTGAAGTCTGAGTAGGTTGCTACCTAATACAATTTCCTTTCCATTTTCTAAGTTATTATTTTTTAATGAATGATTCAAACTATCCCGAGTAGGCATTCAAGTCCCATTGACTATTCACACCAGTATTTTTCCCCTAGGCCTATTACCGTTGCCTTTTCAAGTTACCGTATTTGTCGGTGTATTAACCGCTCCGATGTATTAACCGCACCCCCAACTTTGGCCGTTTTTCCATGAAAAAAAAAAAAATTTGATAGTATAATTCTTGATTTGTAGTCTTTAGATGGTCAGCATTTTCTTAGGAAAGGTACCAAAAATAGCTTATCTATCAGAGAATTTTTGCATATGAATTTTGTTTTATTTACTGAAGTCTCCGAAGTAAATAAAGAAAATTATCAGGCCTTCTTCACAGCAGAAGAATCTATAACTTCTGTTGAATTTGCCACACGGATCACTACACATGGGACTACATAAAACGTTAGACAACAAAACGAAGATTTCACCAATAAAACAATCAGAACGGAGATTTAAACAAAAATGTACCTTAATGTTATTCCTTCTTTCTAGTTCAAATTATGTTGAATCTACTCTTGAAAACTGTTTCAGAAATAGTAAGTAATAATAGCGAGTAATACGGCATACGATCGTCGTCGATCGTCGACATGGATGAAACGATTCTCAAACGTTGACATCCAGTCCGCCCGGTACTAAACAAATGCTCCGATAGCCCGCCATATCACTCATACACTTTGCGTGAAGGTTATGGGTCTATTTTGTTACGCGAGATCCATCCGCCGGGAATTGGGGAAATCCCCGGCGGATGGATCTCGCGTAACAAAATAGACCCGATAACCTGCACGCAAAGTATATGAGTGATATGGCGGGCTGTATTGGAGCATCGGCGGCCGGGGGTCGGGAAAGAGAATCCCCGCCTGCATGCTCGGCCAAGTGCCAGTCGCGCGGCCGGGTGCATGTTAGGATTCGTACTAAGATCGAAGCAATGATCGTGAATCTTCAAAGCTGCTTTCGCAGCAACAACGAGCAATATTTAGGAAGAGGTAAAAGAGAAACATAAAAGACACTGCATGACTTGTTTTGGGGGGAATATGCTTGTATTTTCCGTGCATCGTATGAGTATGAATGCCTTGCTGAGGTGGACTTTGGTCACTTGTGAATCTTATCTCCGTGTATTAACCGCATCGTATTAGGGCCCGGCGCTGGCTAGGCAATTTGCGTGTACAATTTTCCTATCTCCGTGTATTAACCGCTCCCCCCTTTTTGGAGCTTTTTTTTGAGAAAAAAGGTGCGGTTAATACACCGACAAATACGGTAGTATAAATATATCTATCCCCAACGTCTGTGGCATCTAAATCCATTATTGCACGCTGAATCAAGAGTACGAGAAAAAATGTTTGATGAGTCAATCACATGTAGGTTTGTATGCACTGTGAGCAACATTAACTTATGTGATGATACGCTCATTGAAAAGACTCGGAGTGCCAGTGATTACTGTATACAGGATCCTATGCTCGCATGCACAGCGTCGCATATAATGTACGTAGTGGCGCATGACCACTAGTACTACACATAACTTACAAGATTTGTTTTCACATTTTGTTTTTGTGAAGAAAATTCAAACCAATGGAATACCATTCCAATTTAATATTTAATATTAGTATTTGCCCCAAACCTACCACCATTTGTATTTGTCCATTCAAAAATTGTCAAGGAATTGAATACTATTTCCTACCTTATTCGTTTCCAAAATATTTTTCAGTGAATTAGTGTTTAAAATATTCAAATAGTACCATTCCCTTAGAATATATATATCCTAACCCTTTGTAGTCTCCATTCCATAATTCTTCAAGGGCTTTCTCACAAACTTAAATGCCTTTATGAATTTGACCTGCCATTTTATGGATTTGTATGTAGAATGTAAAATTGAATATAATTTTTATATATTGTAATTTGTAATATTTCACAGGTGTTTTGCATATAAATTTCTCACCTTATTATGAATGTCATTGCTTTTTACGGAGATTGCAAAATTCAGTTGATGATAGGAAAGAGAGTATGAACGGATGAAAATGGTAATTTTAAGCGTAAAAGGGAGAAATCACTTACATGAATCAACGGAATAAAATACAGCAAATGAATGCAAGATAATATTTGGGGAAATGTAGGTTTAATTGAAAACAAATTAAATAAGTTAATTTGTTAACCTTGTGTTGGGCTCTAAACCTATTTGAAGATTGTAAAGAGATATTTCTGTCTCTTTCTATTGGTCTTTTTGAGCTCCCTTTGCCGAAATTCCATTGCGTTTAGTCGTGCAGTGACATTTTTGCTGAATCTCTTTTGTTCTGATAATATTGGTGTGCATACATTATTTTCATGGTTCTTAATGAATAAGTTAAACAATTTATATTTTGGGCAAAGTGAGAGTTCAAAGTGAGCGTTTCTGAAAGCTATGTACAAATTTGCAGTGAAGGTTTACATTTGTTTTTAGAGTTGAACGATCTGGAAATAATGCACAAAGCTTTGGACTTAAAGGGATCTAGTAATATTGTCCAAACCCCCAAAATCCAATCAAAATTCTAGCGGTTCCCTCATACCTTGTTGTATTTGTATTAACAATAGAATCATGGTACAGGTTTCGTTTTGTTCGAATTTCCCTTTCGTTAAAAAGATATTTACGATTGAAGTCTTCAGATGGTAAACTATCCACTGGATAGTCTTAACCATGTACAAAGTCAGTGCAATGGAGTAAATGTTTGCTCATTACCCATACATAAAAGTCCATTTAACTTGAAATTTTCACAATACCCAGTGGACATATCACAAAACGAAAATAAACATTGTACATTGTATCAACCATTCATCACTTTTTGCACATGTCAACAAAGTTACTAGATCCCTTTAATAGCTAACGATGTATATATCAGTATATATAAGGTAAATGTATATCCACATAAATGTTAACACACAGGTTGCAAGATGTTTTATAGGGGGATTTTCGATCATTTCGATTTTAGTGTATGGTATCGCAATCTGTCAAAGGCAATCATGGTGTGTCAATGGTGTCATGGTGTGTCAATCATGGTGTGTCTTCAAATTTGGGCACTACCATATTTTTTCCATAAAAGTGTGGTTTCAATTTAAAAGACTTGCATGATTCCAGAAAATATGTAAAATAAAGCTACAAAGTTAGCTACAAAGCTACAAGACTAAGTTATCTATTCATTAGCTACAAAGCTAAGTTATCTATTCATTATGGATATGCTCTGCAAACGTATTGTTACTCCAGTATTGAACGAAGAAGATTGTATGTGCATTTTCTTAACTTCATACAGTATGTATTTGATTGATAATCTGGAAAATTGGTATATTTGTTGGTGATTTTTTATGATTTGTCTTTATGTATCATATATGTACTGGTTTGATACAATATGTAAATACCTCATCTTTTCTATATTTTTTGCATGACTGTGTTGTTGAAATGTTCATGAAATGTTCCAATTTGAATTTTTTGGAATTTTAATGTATGTATTTTATAAAAGGTACTGACATAGGAATATTTACATTTGAAAACAATGTGTATTGTTGCCAAAAAGAAAAAAGTTAACTGTTTGATTGTTGGAGTGGTAATTTTTCCTTTGAATTGAATATCCTGGAACAATATAATCATATTTTAATATTTCAATATTCATTTCAATACTATGATTTTCAACTTGGCGCTCGGCAAAACAAAATATGATCCATTTAATATTAAAAAAGCAGAAACAAATTTTTATTTAAAATCTGAATTTTGTATTAACATGTAGCATACACTGTATAGGATATAAATGTGTAGAAGCAAAATTTAATTGAAGAAGATTGTACCAATGTACGTACCATGATCATTGTCTCCGGACCTTTGTATCATGTGATTCATACCGGAAATAAATAAATAAATAAATGACAATTGGTCAGCCAATTTAAGCGATTGGAATCAACTTGCAAAAAATGGTGCAAAACATTCTAGACTTGCAAATGTAGCTATGCTGTGAGATTATTACATGTACATAGTTGCATTTAAATGTGTATTTTAGTGTAAAACATAGGTACAAATTCAAAGAAATTGTCAGTTTGTGCCTACCTCAAAAGTACACATTTTATACATTTTAATTCCAATTTCCGAATTGCATTTTGTTTGTATCTTAATTTCTGCCGGACATTTTTTTCTTCTCAATTTAAATACAGTTTTATACTATATTTACATTTAAGACTATTTTATATACATGTACATGTACTAAATTCTTGAAGTATTGCATTTACTTTATCATTCTATAAAAGTACTTTTCTTGAGTGTATGATAATAAAACTAGTCATAGAAAAAAATGCTGTCTGTTTGTTTGTATTATAAATATTGTACTTTCCTATTCAACACATACATAGGCCAGAATGTTCATTAGGCCCAGGTCACAATTAAACCCACGATGATTCCGGCGTACGAAATGTACATTTTTTGTCGTGGTTATATTTCGTATAACTGTCGTGGAGGGTTGTGGTCAGAATGAAATTGTAGACGGGGAAGTCAGCAACTTGGTAATCAGGGAGTAACTTGGGAGCATCATGCAAATTTTGTACGATCATCGCACAAAGTAGTCTTGCGATTTAACCCCCCCCCCGTTGAATACACATACTACAAACACACATACACATACTACAAACACACACACACAAAGCAAAACACTTCAAACTTCAACAAGGTGTTGAATTTGTTTTCAATATTTTTGGTCTCCAAGTCTGTAACGTTTATTTCTTCAATAAATTCCTGTATAATGTCAACACGTTCATTCATGTCAGTCAATAGAATATTTCTTATGATATAACACTTTCATAAATTCTTCAGTAATACATGTATGTATATTTTATGACTCATAAAAAAAAGACTATTTGATGATAAATAAACATTACATGTTGACACGTTTCAAAACAAAACGAGAAAGACTACACCAGGTGAATGCTGCTGAACTACAGATTACAGGATAATATTCATACAAATATATACAAAAACTAAGAAATGGTTAACCTAGGCAAAGATGGACCTACAAAATATTTATTTTATTTAAGCCTGCGTCACAAATCCAACAGTCCCCGGCCAAATTTATAGATCGCCAGGGAGTCGGAGCATATTTTTTGCTTGAAATTTACCCTGTCACATATTGGACAGGGCTCGGCAAAACCCTATGAACATCAGTGTTCAGAAATCCGGCGCCCGTCAGCAAACAAATGGAGACGGTCGGAAATCGCTGATTTTGGGAGCTGGTTTCTGTGCCCTGCGAACGTCGGCCGACCCCTAAAAATCGCGGCGGAGCCCGCAGTATTCGCGCAGACACCTGCTGTATTCCTGGCAAAAATGCCCTTTTGAGCTCGCAGAGAAGTCGGGCGGGCTCCGTTTTGGATTTGTGACGGCCCCTTTAGCAGCTACATTGAACATGTAGAGTTTCTTCTTTCATTTGCTGAAATATGATGGAAAATATGAGAAAAAGATGGGATATGCGCAGCATTATTGATTTTGTTATCACGCTTTTTTTAAAAGCTCAACCTCACCAGCGTTTTGTCTCCTTGAAAGTGATTTCCAAAACTCACAAAAGCTCTCTTTTAATCCAAAGTGCTAGTAATAAAATTAGATTGAAAAGATCCACAAAGCAAACGCTTACATGAAAGAAAACAAAAATGTTCTAATGATAGGATCCAAATAAGCAAGCATTCTTTCCTGCCTGAAGTGATTTGTGACCGGATCTAGCCAAAACAAGCTCTTGTTGACAAGTCATGTTTTGCAGAGTGGGCTATGTACAAAGTCTATGGGTTTTCAGAATCTCGAAGGGAACGGGTTAATTTAATATTCAACCATATAAATCAATATACAAATGAATCATCATAATCATATAATTTAACTAATATAGTAAGGCTAGCAACTTATTGTAGGGACCTTTACAAGAGCTATAAATTACTGAAACCAAGGTATTTGCCTCATTTTACCGGCACACGAAAAAACAAACCTTTATCCTCTTTTCTTCCAATCGACCTGTGTATAGTTGTATTTATCAATCAGATAATTGACGAACATTTTACAAAAAAACAAATTTTTAAAGAGAACAAATACGTATTTGGATTTGTTTTCACAGCTGTACTGTACCATGAGGACAAATTTAAGTAATAAAATAAAAGCGCTATTCACGAGAGTATTGGAGCGCTTTACATGATAATTATTATCCCGGTCAACGGATACACACTGCAATCATCCCTGCTCACTAAGTGTACGGTTTGCACTTTCTAGGGAGTCTTCCAGCCAGTCCATGATTATACCAATATTGCCATTTTTTATGATGATGTTTGTATCGCTATGAAAAATCTGAATTTGATTCTTGTCTACAATTAAGAGCCTGCTTTTGCAAGAGCCGGTAAAATTTAATGTAAAAGTAATAAATGTCAACATTGGAGCAACATATGTATGTACATAGAACTTGGAGACTGGAATTTGTATTTCAGTGTAGTATTATAAACAGGCGAGTCTAAGGGATAAAAGGTATTTGCCTCATTTTACTGGCACACGAAAAAACAAACCTTTATCGTCTTTTCTTCCAATCGACCTGTGTATAGTTGTATTTATCAATCAGATAATTGACAAAAATTTTACACAAAAACAAATCTACAAAATACATTTTCAGAATGTACAAATATATGTACAAACACACTTAAAGTGGCATCAAAATGCTAGGACATCTCTACGAAACAAAAACATGGGGGAAAAGGTAAAACACATTTTTACATATTTTATTTTATCTCACTTAATATTAAGTATACTAGTATAATTATGTGTACATGAATTTCATAGTTACAATATAATATTGCTGTTCGTTATAAAAAAAAGCAATGAATTTTGAACTTTCAAAGGCAGAAATATTAACAAATTTTATTATAGCCTGGTCCAGTAGTGTTGCAACATGGCAGACGTACATGTATGCCAATAAGAAACCACTATCGTTATAATTTTTTATGAAAACAAAAACGTTTGTTTTTCTTCTAAAAAAAGCAGAAGAAAAGAAAGAAAATATTATATTCTGGTAGTAACCTCGAGTCGAGCAGAATAATATTATATTCTGGTAGTAACCTCAAGTCGAGCGGAATAATATTATATTCTGGTAGTAATCTCGAGTCGAGCAGAATAATCGTACATTATATAAACAAAGATGAAACGTTCCAATGTCTTTTCTGGAAAATTAATGTTGAGATTCAAATAGTTATAATTATATGTCTCCTAGCCAAAGTACGGAAGAGAAAATCTTACTGCCCATGTACAAGAGTGTGAGAAAATGTTGCCGAAATACAATAACAGTAGATTCAAACAAGAAGAAACTTACCAGAATACAAAAATTAAAGTTAAATGAAACGAGCTGAGAAGATTGTAATGTAAGAATTTAAAACATTAGTTATTCTTTGTAAAGTTGATAGTGATTACAGTATTATTATAATAGACTACTTTAATAAACTATCATTATCAGTATTCTTTCTGGTATAAAATATAGTCAGACAATTTTATACCTATATGATACACAAAAAAAGTGTCATCTTTTTAGACCTGTTTTTTTTTTTTGAGAGAAAGAAATCATCTACAGGTTTTTGTTAATGATAACAAAATGCAGGTCATATTTTGCTAAATCCTAATACATTTTGATTAAAATCTTTGACACATACATGTTTACTTTTAATATTAGAAGAAGCTTGCATACAGGTACAAGTTTGGTCCAATTTGTATCACCGGATAGCGTAAACGGATGCCCAATGGAGAGTAAAATTTTCAATCCGTTTGTCACCCTTCGTATGCGTTTCTTGTCCGCTCTTTGACAGGCGATGTGCGTTGTTCTATCCGGTAGAATGTTTTGTGAATGAAGATATGGAGACAACTTGCACCACCGGATAATTTGATTTTGCAATTTTTCTAATCGCCGTGCATCCATTTCCGCTATCCGGCGATATGTGATTGGGCCTTAAATTAATGAGACTATAAGATGTATGATTTTTTTTCTACAGTAGAAGTTACGTACATGTATCTGTTTTGGGATTGTTCAGTTACGAAAAAAGAAGAATTATTCACAAAACCTCAAAACCTTATACATGAGAATATCAGTAAAGATTGTGATTCTTTGTAGCAGAAAAGATAGAACATGAATTTAAAACAAAAATGTTTTTCGGTAAATAATTTCATTTTGACCTCTAGAAACAATTTTGTTAACACATTATGAGTAAATGATATAAATTAAATGGATTTATTAGCCACCACTCTCCTTGCAAATAGAATGGCCTTTATACTATGATAATACATGCTATTATATCAAGTTCAACCGTTATGGCAATATACAAAATTCAAACTTTAGTACAGAAGCATTGTCAAATGAGACGATTTGAGCCAGGGTCAAATTGAACCCATACTTTAAAAATTTGAGCTATGATACATGCAAGGGCTGACTAGCTCGCTTCAGAGATGCTCTCTATGTAACTATGTCGGATTGTACTAAAGACTTTAAAAATGTGACCCTTCACCACAAAATTGCCAATAAGTTGGGAAATACAATGAGTTGTTCAATACAATGTATGGTTTAACAGATCACTCTGGCCCTATTCTGTAGCGTTCACTACTATAGAGAAGACATGTGGCCTGGGGCTACAATATCAGAGACAGGCGCTGCTATATTTATCTGTTAAATTGGTGCGGGATGGCCTTTATTAACTCTATGTTCCAACTCGCACAAAAGAAAGAATGACCATGAGCAGGCAAACTCTTTTCTGATCTCTTGAACTATTGTTACATACATACATACATATAAAATGCACAGATAACATGCAGCATACCCAGTATAAATAGAAATTACGGTACGTCATCAATTCTATAGAAAAACAAGGTAGAGCATGTACATGTATGTGTATACGTGAGTTTAAGCTGCAGCGGTCATCATCAGGCATACCTTAAGTCGATTCGAAAAAAAAACAAGATTTGATTAGATTTGATTTAATTTATTTTTTATTTATGTCCAACATAATCACCTAATACAGCTACTTATAAACAGATTGTGTATATCATGCCATGAACATATAATGTTCATCAGCAGATATACATTATATTTGGAGCTTGTATCCCGGAGGCAGCTATTTAGCATATGTATCCTGTGGAGTTCGACATACATATGTCGCCAAAAGTTTGTATTTTTAGAATCCTTGAACACCTTCTTGTGGAGTCTGAGCAAAGTCATGACAGCGACCGCCATTTTCTGCCTTTTCGTTATGATTACATGTATCTTAGAAAAACTTGGTAGCCCACTGTATGTAAGAACGTAATGTGTTTATTCTTTTAACATTCGGCATCAGGGGTACATGTACGTCTAGCTCTGAGAGCTCTCAGCCTCAACTTTTTGAATTCCCAGGGAAGGAGCTTGGTAGCATTTAGGCGTATGTGCGTCTATAGCCATAAACGGAGAACATTCTTGTTCAGAGATCTCCATTCGTGCTCCCTGATTCGTTCTATTGGCGAATCAGCTTCGACGAGACAGCGGCCGGCGCTTCAGTGATTCACGACACGTTCTCGTGAAATAAAAACGGTATATACATGTATATGTACAGTAAGTAATCAACTCTATAGAAAAACAAGGTAGCGTATGTCCATCCTACTACGATACGGTGATGCGACGTCCGTCATCATATGTACGTCTCCGACAGCTCGTTTTCTGTTATACCTGATACTTTCTCGCCGTGAATGAGCTTTGGCGTGATAGCGTTTGGCGCCGCCATGGATGCGTACGCACTGTCCTCCACCGAGAGGTGCGGCGGGGGGATCTTATCCCTCACACTGAGGGTAGTCCTGGATTTTGATTCCGTCGGTGTTGGCGTCGACGTCGGATGCGCGGACGACGACGATGTCGAAGACGGCGGTTTTGAGATGGGCGTGAGGGCGCGTGTCTTCTGCTGGATCTTGTCCGTTAAGACCTTTATCTTGTCCTCTCTCTGTGAGCGATGGTCCAGGGAGAGAAAGAGGGAGAAAGAGGGGTTATTAACCCATTGCCTACTGGAATCTGCTGGGCTCTGCATTAAATCTACGGGCATTGCAAAATCTAGTAGGGAATGGGTTCAATACCCTCAAATCATTCTTCTCTTGATGTTATCATCATCTGCTGAGAATCTTGTGGGTTTATTCAAGCATTCCTGTTATGCATTCCATTCTTCTTCATTAGAAGTCTTTTGATCCCCAAAAAACAATTAAATGAAAATCCCTGTAAGAAATGTCTCTTGAATTTAGAATGCCTTCTGCTCAATAGCCACAATGATTCTTTTATTTCTTTCTTTCAGTTATTAACATTCCTTTCTTCTTTAACAAAAGTCTTTTGGGTATAATTGAATCGGTAATGAATATATTATCGACCATACTATGCATCTTTATTAAATGTAATTTAGTGATCCCCATTATCACAGCGCATAGAGACATAAAATACAATCAAACCCGTCTTAGCTGCCACCTGTCTGTAGAAGCCACCAAAAATGATCTCCTGCAGAAGAACAAAAATGTATAGAACCTGTCTACAGTGACCGCTTTTCCCTTAATGTTCGCTATACACAGGTTTGACCATTTGAGCATTAATATCTAATGTTCATGTATCATTATCATTATATCACAAACCTCTTTAATATGCCGCTTGATTTCATCGTTTTCTGCTGAAAGCCTCGTGTGTTTCTCCTCGTCCTCTCTACTAGGTGCGGCTAGGCCCTGAGTGTTCCTGCTATACGTCCCTTGTGGGTTGTGGATTATGGACACCACCTAGATAGAAATGTCGAGAGAAGAGTTAAAGGAAGCATTTTGATCATGTATAACAAAAGTATATTGTTCATAACATGGTCTCAATGCCATATGATATATACTCCACACCATCTGAAGAATGATTGGTGATTTCCTCATTATCAGAGCTGGAGCTGTTGATGCGACCTCAAGAAAGATCTTCAAAATAATCTTAAATGATGGATGTAAAAAAAAAAACATGAAAGAACATTTAATTTTGGCAAAATATGCATTTTCTATTATGTAGCGCACTCCAGGGGGTGCTTCACAAAGATCCTAAGTTGAACTTAACTCTAAGTTGGACTTACAAATTATGGAAAGCTGTTAGTTTCTTTGAAAATCTTGTGTAAAAATTATTCTAATAGGCATAAAATGTTAATTAAAATCATTAATTTATTTTCTATTATCAAGGAGATTTCATGTTCTTGATGTACAATTTATGAAAGGTCTAAAATACTTGCAATTTTTGCGTTTGAATATTTTTAATTCCAAGGCTACAAATGACTAACCATAATTTTTAAGTCCAACTTAGAGTTTAGTTGACTTGGGATCTTTGTGAAACACCCCTCAGGGATATAATATTTGTAAAGGATCAGCCCTGGATGGGTTAATTGAGCCTTGAGCCAACCCTATTTTGATCTGACAGACAACTGCGTATCTGAACGGATCAGATCGTGTAGTGGGCTTTATACGTTTCTCTTTGTAACTTATTGAAAACTGAGCAAGCAAAATAGGGTTTCTCCCATATTGCTAAACAGGTGCTTTATATCATATATATTTTCTCCATATGTTTGAAATGATTTTTTCTAACTAAAACGTTAGAAGTACTGTAAACGTGGTAATATTCCCGGTGCTTTAATTTTCGCTTCCGCGAACATTAAAACCCGCGAATATGCAATTTTATTGATTTTCATTTACTATAATATAATTATGATGAGGGTCTTACGATCGACCGCAAAAGTAAAAACCCGCGAATGTGTTTTTGCGTCGCTCAGCGCGAAATATTAATTGCGCGAAAATAACAACATTTACAAGTTTGAAGTCCATGTATATACTAACCTTGGGTATAAAAATGAGTGCCAACGTGATTGCTGAGCAGAAGACTATTGTGAAAGATGTGAAGCCATATACTGCGTTGTTTTGGCTCTTTATTATTAACGTCACTGGCGCTGTTATAATGCACAATACCTGGATGGGAGAGAAACAAATGAAACGAGAATATATATAGCATAAACAATTGGACAATTTTTTAATCATCATCATTTTCAAGGGTCTTGTTACAGGAAGTAATGCACACAAAGTGCTGTACTAGTTCTTCGCAATCTACCTTAGATGACCTGTAATGCAGTAGGAAGTACATGTATAGTGACTTTGTACAACTGAGTGTAGAGTGCTCAACAGCCTTAGATTTGTATTTTTTAGCAAGGACGAGAATTATTTTCAAGGCAAAATTGATTATTATTTTCCTCTACAAATTGGCAACTCCTAATTTTGTTCAACCTTTTAATGACGTAAAAATAGGTGGAAAATATTAAGTAATTACAATTTAAGAAAAGTGACTTTGCTGTAAAGTTGCCAATTTGAATGCCGAAATCTGTTTTTCAAATATCACAATGTGTTGCCAATTTAAGTTTTTGCCTAAATTTTAGTGATCTATGCAATAATAAAAATAATTAAAAAATAACTAAAGCAGGTAGAGTAACAAATAAGGGGTCTAAAAATAGAAAACATTTATGCTCCTTCTGCTTGTAGACTTCATATAACTTTTTGTCTTATTGCTGAAGTGTAGGACTACCAACCCATGTTTGACACCGTCCTTGATGGGTTAAGTGTGTACTAGATACATGTATGTAGACATGTTTCTTGTATGTGGGTCTTTCATATATGGTAGATTTTTAAAGAGGCACACTTTCTACTTTGAACTGGTTTGCGTCTTTCAGCAAGGCATTAACTCCACATTAGTACTCTCTACGGAGGAGTATGAATGGCTACTTGGTCGATGTTAACCAGCCTGAAGCCCCCTGAGCATCTCGGGCAAGTATGTTCCCCAGGGAGTTGAGATGGTGCACACGATGATTGCGCAGGTTTGAACTGAACTTGATAACCAAGGGTAATCATAATGGTAGATCTTTGAAACCCTGTATTTAAGCACCCTGTATATAAATCTATCATTATTATTATCATTAGTTTTAATCCATGACATTTAAAAGTATAAAAGCATCCTAATGGGGATGATGATCGACCACATATCAAACGTATAAATGTGTGTATTATCATACTTACAGCTACGTTATATATCGCCATGCCAACCAGTCTGGAATCGTTGAGATCCCGGACCGTCATGTTCCTCGTCTCGTACGCAAGGAACAGACCGAAGATAAGAAGTAGACCATTGATGCCGTACAAAATACCTGCAGAAAAAACACACAACAATTGTCACAAAATGATAACCTCTTCATCAGGGCTCATATTCTTACTGTGTTCTAAATGTTCATTTCTGGTTAGCTTCTCTTTTGTTTGAATATACTTCATAAAAAGCAGTATCGCTTCAGTTGACCTCTCCTGCTTCTTTTTCAGCTGATTCCTTATCCTTCAGGTTTGTGTAGGGTTTATGTTGGGGTTTCTGATAGGCACAGACACTGTTGAGCCCTTTCACACACTGGCCAAATCGTGATTGCAATCACGATTGGAATCATTTTTCACTCCGATCACGGTATATTTTGTCCGTGTGAAAGCAACTAGAATCACGAATCGCAAAACTCTAATCCAGAGATGTTTTCTAATCACGATTCACTCGAATCACGGTGCAAATCTCTCGTGTGAACGGCGTGACCTCCAAAACACGATTTGGGAGGCGGAGCTTTCGTGACCTTACATGCACTTTCTGCCAATAAACCGTACGCTAATCGCATCGAGTGCAGTGTACTACTAGCGCTCTCCTTGTTTAATTGACAGGTACACAGAAACACGTCTCCAGAATAGCGATTCTAATCACGGTCTGCGCGAAGTCTTTTTCCTCGTGTGAAAGGTCGGCAACAGAATCACCGTGATTACAATCAAGATGCAAACACGATTTGGCCCGTGTGTGAAAGTGCTCAAAGACGGTTTGGGGTTGATAGCGCCATCATAAGAGCTTTGTAGCTCAGGGATTCGAGCACCAGTTTAGCAATCCCGATGTCTTGGGCTCAATTCCCGGCGAAGACAAATTTTCTTTGCATATTTTCATAAAGCCAAATAAAAGTTTTGGGAAAGTTACCGAAAACATCTATATTGGCCAAACTAATTGATCAATATCGTTGAATAAGTATTTTAAAGGGGATTGTGTGGTAAAATCCGAACCTAAGCATCGTTAAATGCAGAAATATTGGAAGAAATCCAATAGCCGCCCATGAAATTTATAAATCCACCGCCCGTTAGCACCTGTCCACGCCACTAGCGCTGGGCTGGAGATATCGACAAGCCCGCATACCAGATACCACGTGGTCATTTGCACGTAGCGTATGCGCAATTCCGCGTTGGCGATATCGATTTGTGGCAAATCAGTTTTTATAATTTTGCAAATATATCATAATCAATTAGTAGGCGGTTTCCTGGCCAGAATTTTATAATCCCATATAAGTAAAATTATATTCTTTCACATGGTTGGTAATAAGAGCGTACATTTCATATTTTTGTGTGCGGGGCGTTTGTCACTACTGTCATTTACCTTTAAATACAATTAACCTATTGCTTACGGGAACTGGGTGGGTTGTGTACAAAGTCTATGGAGATTTCAGAATCTCGTAGGGAACGGGTTAATAAAAAACAAGCCTGAACAATGAGCGAGCAATCTTCAATGGCATCTGACAAAAACAAAACCAAAATTGATTAAAGATCATACTATTATAACCCTCTTATTATTAAACCACCTGCTAACTTCAATATCAAGAATCTATTTCACCAAGTCCTTCATACAAAAGTTGACCTGAAAAAGATTAATCCACCCGACCATCTTCAATGAATAGAGAGGAAGTGGATTCAAATCAGCTCTATCATCAAATTGTATCTTTTCTGTTAATTTAGGAGCAAATCGATATATCTGATTCTATGGGTATTATGACACTCTCAGGGATATTCAAGAAAAATGAATTTTGTTAGTAACCACCTGTTTTATTCTTCCACGGCTAATCCTAATCCTCCCCCAACTTATCTTTATCATTCAATGGCTTATCTTGATCCTTTTAAAACCCTTACTTAAATCTCTGCATTTTACTTTCAAGACCGGGGCCATCAAACAGTCATTTTTATCTGGAAAATATCCTCTAGCAAAGACATACACACTGTACATATATATATCAATCAAAGAAAAAAAAACATTAACAAAATCAAAAAATAAAGATAAAATAACGTAAAGAATGCATCATTGGTTAGTAACATCCTATCCAAGGGTAGGCTCTCGACGCTCCCGTTCATCGGGTCAACCATTACTAAATAAAGTCAATTAACATCCTATCCAAGGGATATGCTTGACAGTGCTCCAGCTGGTCAGGTAGGGGGCCATCTACAAAGTATGTACGCACTTTAGGGGGAAGGGGGGGTTCGCGCCGATGCGTACGGTATGCGTACAGGGGGGAGGGGGGGGGGGGGGGGGGTCTCGCAGTTTGCGTACGCAAAAAAGCATACGCAGTTTTTGTGTCAGTACCTATACCCGGGCTCGATGTTCCACGACGTATAACAGGTTAACATGTCCCTACTAGTACTATATTTTGCAATCCCCATATCTAGAGTGAATACTACACATCAGGTTCCAGTTGGGTTGTACTCTTCCATTGAAACAGAGGAGATACACACAAAAAACAGTGGTTTGAAAACTGCGCATGTACTGGAACTCATCCAAAAATTTGCGTATGTGCGTACGGGGTGGGGGGGTTGGACCACATGCGTACGGTGTGTGTACAGGGGGGGGGGGGTAAATTTCGGACCAAAAGATGTGTACGTACTTTGTAGATGGCCCCTAGGCTCTCGACGCACTGGGTCATCGGGTCAACAATTACTAAATGAAGTCAATTAACATCCTATCCAAGGGACATACCCACCCACACTGACATGTGGGCATAGCAGTGCTCCAGTTGCTGTACAAAGTTTAATGTCATCGTCTTGAGTCACTCAAGTAGATTTCCTTCGGAAGACATTCAATGCAACAGGTCATCGGGGTCGACATTAAAAAATAAAGTAAATTAACATCCTATCCGAGGGACATGCTTACCCAGCCAGACTGACATATTGTGGGCGTAGCAATGCTCTAACTGAGGCACGATCTCGATGTCCTCGTCGGGGTAGATCTCCTTCGGAAGACTCTCGACGCTGCGGGTCATCGGGTCGACGATCTGCCAGACCGTGATGATCGTGCCGTTGAGTGCGAAGATGATGCCGATCGTCAGGTACATCTTCCACGTCTCCACCTTGTGCTGGAATTTTAGAAAATAAATATGAAAATAACTAGAGAAAGGGAAAGATTAAATGAATCTTAGTGATTTCATTATCCATTAGAGATACTAACCAACCCCCTTCAACATTTGTATATCCATTTGGATGCACAGAAAACAACTCGCTAAAAACCACCCTAAAAAGAAACTGCCTTGGACCGAGACTACTCCCCTATATATACCAGGCGCTGGGCCATAATTGTCCTCTTTCAATTGCGCACGACTACCGACGCGGGGAGGACGGGAGGGAATTTATGAAGGGGGTTGGTTAGTATCTCTAATGGATAATGAAATCACTAAGATTCATTTAATCCATATCGAGATCCCTAACCAACCCCCTTCAACATTTGTATAATCCCTGACCCACACAAATAATATAAATGAAGTACACTTACTGACTGGAGGAGGGGTCGGCCCACGCATACTACATGGAGCCAGCCGCCAGAGCCGCCTCAGCAAAGGACGGACGTCCGGCCACCACGTCCCGTAGGTAGCATGACACGAATGTGTTTGATGACGCCCAGTAAGCCGCCCGTTTAATTTCGTCCACGGAAGCTCCGTTAAAGAGAGCCCACGAAGCAGCCATCGCCCGGGTTTCGTGGGCATGGGCAGGTGATTGCACCAGCGCGTCATCTCCTGCTGCGTGGATCGCCAGTACCAGCCATCGTGAGACAGTGGCCGTTGAAACGGGGAGATGAGGACGGATTGAGGAGATGAAAAGGACAGGGGAGGACCTTACTGACTCGGTACGTTTGATGTACCAGCGCAGAGCTCGAACCGGGCACCAAAGACGGTCCGCCCGCACCGATGAGAGCGAGGAGATCGTGGGGAGGAAAATCTCAACCGGAGGGGAACCCGCTGTTTGATTTTTCGCTATGAATCCAGGGGAGGGGATCAGTCTAACTCCACCCCTCTCCCACCGCACATGTCCCTTCGCCAGGGACAGGGCATGGAGGGCGCTCCGCCTCTGGCCCGAGGCAATCGCCAGAAGGAACGCAGTCTTCACTGCCACCTGCTTCAGAGGGGCCTCCGCCATAGGTTCGAACGGGGCGCGGGCCAGGGCCTGGAGCACGCGAGTCAGGTCCCAGGACGGCACCAGGGACCTGGAGGGCGGGCGTTTGATGAAAAACGCCTTCATAATTCGGGATATCGATTCGTTAGAGGCTACCGTGGATCCATCGGGGAAGCCAGCATGCACCGCCCCGATGGCCGAGCGGTACCCCCGCACCGTGGCTAACGCCAGACCTTCATCGAATAGTTCAATTAGGAAATCCACTATCTTCCCTAAATGGGCAGTACGGGGATCACACCCCCGTTCCCTGCACCACACTCCGTACTGGGAGAGACGAGAATCGTAGGTCCGTCTTGTTGAAAGACGCCATGATGATGCGATGAAATCTGCAGCGCGCTCTGAAAGGCCGTCCTGGCCCGCGGACACCCGGACAGAGGCCACAATACCAATCTGAGCGTGCGCGGGAACGGGTGGGGGAGGCCGGACAGCGGCTGCACCACCAGATCCACCCGAGGGGGAAGGCTGCGAGGCAGCGCTACCAACAAGGATACTAGAGTCTGAAACCAGGGCCGGGCCGGCCACATCGGGGCCACCAACAGCAGCTCGGCCCTGTCTTCCACCACCTTCCGAAGCACCAGGGGGATGAGGGGGAGGGGGGGAAGGCATAGCCCCGGATCCCCTGCCACGAGACGGAGAACGCATCCTCCGCCCAGGCTCGGGGATCCCGGGCCCGCGAACAGTACGCGTCTAGTTGGCGATTTATGGCCGACGCGAACAGGTCTACCCCCGGACACGGGAAGGACCTGCAAATTTGGTTGAAAACTACTGGGTGGAGATGCCACTCCGACGGAAGGAAACGGCCGCGGGAAAGGAAATCCGCAATTACATTGTGGTCTCCTGGTACGTGGACTGCTAGCAAGACCACGCCGTGTTCCCGGCAGGAGGTCCACAGGTCCAGTGCCAAGCGACACAACGGGAGGGACCTCGTGCCCCCCTGCCTGTTTACATACGCCACTACCGTGGAATTGTCTGAGACCACTCTGACTGTTCGCCCCCGTAAGGACGGGAAAAAACTCGTGAAGGGCCAGTCTCACTGCATACATTTCCAGAATGTTGCTGTGGAGGTCCGCTTGGAGGGGGGACCAAAGCCCCGAGATGTAGCGGTCTCCCATGTACGCCCCCCACCCAATCTTTGAGGCATCGGTGGTCACTGTCACCGAGGGGGAGGGCTTTCTGAACGCCTTCCCCTGCGAAAGGAATTGAGGGTCCGCCCACACCGCACAGGCCCTCCTGGCCTCGTCGGTGAATGGCACCTGGGTTCGAGGGGAGTCCACGGCCTGTCGAAAGTAGGCCTGGAGGAACATCTGCACGGGCCGGATGAAGAGACGGCAATCTGGCACTAGGTCCACCAAGCTGGTGAGGTGGCCGAGAAAAACCTGCCACAACTCCGCCGGGGAGGTGGGGCTCGAACGTAATCGGAGAACGACGCCCTGGACTGCCGCCACTCGGTGGGCCGCAGGGCGGGCCAGCTGGGACACTAGGTTGAGTTCGGCCCCCAGGAACACTGGGGTCTGGGAGGGAGTCAATTCCGACTTCCGCTCGTTGATGAGGAAGCCCAACGATCTGACTAGCTCGAGGGTCTCTGCAAGGTGCCGGCGGAGAGCGGCCTCCGAAGGGGCCACCACCAGCCAGTCGTCCAGGTAGACGAAAATTTTGATCCCTCGAGACCGAAGGAACCCCGCCACTGCCGACACCAACCTGGAAAAAACTCTGGGAGAGGACTTCAGGCCAAAGGGGAGGACCTGATACTGGAAGGTCCGCAGTCCTACCTGGAACCCCAGGAACCGCCAGCAGTGCGGATGGACGGGGACATGGAGGTACGCATCGGAGAGATCTATGGACGCTGCCCATTCGCCCGGCTCGAGGAGGGGGAGGATGGAAGCGAGGGTCTCCATACGAAAATGAACATCCGGGACGAAACGATTGAATCTTTTTAAGTTCAGGATTAACCGGAAATCCCCTGTCCGCTTGGGCACCAGGAATACCGGTGAGAGGCACAACGACGGGGAGTCGACCACCTCCACAATGGCCCGCTTGGCCAGAAGTGAGTCGATCTCCGCCCAAACCGCCGCTCGCCGCACCTGCGACTGCGGCAGAGCCATGGGGAAACGAAGGGTACCGGGGAAGGAGGGCAGTAGACTGATGCGCAAGCCCTGCGCGACCGTGGAGAGGACGAACGAGTCCACGGAGATGTCTGCCCACCTTTCCCGGAAGCCGGAAAGGCGGCCTCCCACTGGCCCCGAGGCCACACTTGCCACTACGCCACCGTCATGACTGGCCAAAGGAGGCAGGACGGCCACGTCTGCCACCTCTAGGGCGCCTAGCCGCCCCTCGTCCACGAAACGGGGCAGGCTGACGACCGGAGGAGAAACCACGACCGGAGAAGGAACCACGACCGGGGAAGGGACCACCCCACGCAGGAGGTCCGTCACGGGCAACGACCTCGCCTCGGGCCGGAGCACGAGTCGCTCTGGAGTCGTGGGACGTACGCCGCCGACCGGAACCACGAAAAGATCCAGAGGCCCTCGGAGAGGCGCCCTCCCGGCGAGACGGCCGGTTACGGAAAGGGCGGAGACGCCCGGCCACCTCCGAGGCTCTCTTGGCCGTGCTCACCTCGGCATCGAGGGCGTTGTCCAACTCTCCCGCAAACAAAAACGGACCCGTTAAGGGAATAGCCGCAACGGCAGGCGTGGGAATGAGGCGACCTAAGCCCAGGGCCTCAAGGGCCAAACCCCGACGCTGGCGGCAGGCCAGGAACACTACTCGAGCAATCTGGTCGAAAAGGAGCTCCTCCACCGCCCGGATCAAGTTGAACGTCGACTCGCGGTCCTCCGAGCACATCTCGAGCGCGTCTGCGCGGTTCAAAATGTCTTGCAGAGATACAGAGTATACCGATAGACGAAGAGCCATCCGGGCTGCCAGGGACACATTCGACCAAGTGCGATCGGCTGACCGGAAGGAAGCAGACTGCAGTCCCGTCGCCCTGGACCCGCTCAACGAGGAAGCCAGAGCGAGGAGGGCAGGAGAATGTTTAGGAACCGTGAAGTAACTGTCACGGTCCTCCAGACGAATACCAAAAGCCGACACATGATGAGTAGGGACAATGGCGGCCGGCTTGACGGTCCCGGATACCGGTCTCGAAGACTCCGCCACCGCCTCCAGTTCCCGGAGGAAATCCGCCGTCACCGGAATACCCGACGAATCCGGGGGGGACGCCGACTGGAAAATCCGCTGCTGGGGAACAGGCACAACCGACTCCGCCTCTGTAACCGCCGGAGAAAAGAAATTGATCAGCGCCTCTGCCGCGCGGCCGACCTGGAGAGCACGCGGAGAATCCACCTCCTCCTCTTCCTCTTCCGACTCTAACGGAAAGGACTCCCCATCCGGTACATCCATGGGCACGGAGGGGCCAGCCTCCACGGGAAGCGAAGAGGACGGGACCGAACGAGACGCCAGAAATTCCTGGAAAGGCCGCATCAACTCCTCGTTACCAGGAGAAAGGGGCACACCCACCCCAGCCGCACGGGAAGGGGCAGCCCTCACCTCATCAGCCACCTGACGAACCGGGGGCGGAGCCCCCAGCGAAGAAGACGGGGCCACGGAAGGGGCACCCAACCCCCCAAAACCTAATCCAACCCCTGGGAAGGAAGAAGAATGAATAAGCCCCGGAACCCCCCGTGGGGTCCGGGGTACAGAAAGGGCCTCACCCCCAACCCGAGGGGGATGAGACGCTGCTGCAAGGGCCCCCCCCGGGGGGGCCGCGCTATAAGTAACACGAGAAGCGGTCGAAACAGCCGCGAAACTAGGGGAACTTACCCTTGGTCTAGTGGGGACTGACCTCCCTCGGCCAGGAATCCCAGGAGCAGAAGTCACTCGTCCATGCTGGGTGCGACCTTTCGAGTGCACCGGGCGCGGAGTCCCGCGCCCGTCAAAAGCTATGGAAAGAGCGGACTTACCCGGCTTGCGAGAGGACTTACGTGTGTGGTGAGAAATGGCCCGAGTCTTGAACTGCTCACCGTGACCAAAGCCGGACATCATAGGCGAATTACAACCGGGGACGGCACCCCGGCTGACGCCACGATCCCCGGGCCCTACGATGATAGGGGGACCGTCTTCAGGAGACCCTACTAACCCTCTAGCCATAGGATACCCCTGGGTGCCACAGCTACTGCTTCGCCCATCCGTGAGGCGCGAATTAGTAGCACGGGATTCTAAATTTGGTTCCCCCGGAACCGACATTGAACGACCCGGGGGAAGGGAACCCGGCCTCAAACTCCCCGTCTCGTGACCCTCGCCGGACGAGGCCGACAAGACGTCCACCCAACCATCATCCGATGTCATACCTAGATGCACAAAGGAACAAGGTAAGAAAAAAACCAAAGGAAAAAAGGGAGGTTAGCATCCCCCCATAAGCATTCAATTATTATTATTTTTTTTTTTTTTTTAACAAAAAATAATTTTTTTTTTTTTTTTTTTTTCCAAGTTTTTTTTTTTTTTTTTTTTTTTGTCCCTTCGAGGGCACCCCCGCACTTTTTTTTTTTTTTTTTTAAAGTGTGGGGGAGGGGGGGGGGGGTGGGAGGGGGGGGGAAGGGGGTGGAGGGGCCAAGAACCCCGACACCACCTCTCCCCAACACATGTTTCAACCCATGGTGACCCCGACGAGGCACCACCCCCCCTCAACAAAACAAAGGCCAACAAAGGACAAGCCACGACCCCGAGGTCGAGCCAACACACACCACAACAAGGTTATAAAAACAAAATGGCGGGCATGCAAGAATACGAACATGACATCAAAATTAAAAAATAAAAAACTTTCAACATCATTCATGAATCGAGCACAACGTCTCCGAAATGATTGACGGCCATGGAAAGAGAGGAAGCAACATTATACACGAGCCAAGACGCAAGACCCCCCGAACGAGGGGGCCGAGCAAGCCCAAATAAAAATCAATCTTATACATGACCCGAGGTATAAAACCCCGAGAAAAAAATTTAACTGAGAGTGAAAACTCGGACCGAATCTCGCCCGTAACTACGGGGGAACACTCCCACCGCGAGCCGTCCGAAAATTCACGCATGCGTCATTTTCTTAACCACCAACGGAGCGCCAGAAAAACCTAACAGAAAGCTCCGAAAATGGTCTCAAAATCGCTTCTGACAAGGTCCAAGGACTTACAAATCAAATAGGGTTATTGCGCTACACTGATAGATAGAAAAAGAACGGTCTTACTTTAGATTGTAGACTGCTACGAAAATTCTTAGAATCAAATGTAAGAGCGCGATTTTCAGCGTGACTGTCTCTAAGGCGTCGCAAATGAAAGAGGACAATTATGGCCCAGCGCCTGGTATATATAGGGGAGTAGTCTCGGTCCAAGGCAGTTTCTTTTTAGGGTGGTTTTTAGCGAGTTGTTTTCTGTGCATCCAAATGGATATACAAATGTTGAAGGGGGTTGGTTAGGGATCTCGATATGGATTATTGTTTTAAATTTTGCAATGGGTTGTGCTCGGAGGTGTATCCTAGTTGGTCTTTAAAGCAATAATAATATGCATATATCAACCCTCCTCACTAATCTTTGTTCTCTACATTTTCGACTTGCCCTACTTGTTTGGGCAAATAAGATCAGTTTACTTGCCCGCAAAAAACTAACATGAAACAAAATAAAAGATCCTCACTCTAATACAACAAAATAATGTTGTTTTGTTTGACATGTTTATGTTTTTATTTAATGATGCATCTACATGTACATATGTACATGTATATTGACATATGTACATGTAGTTGTATGTTATTATCACATTTAAAACATTTAATTCCCTTGTGACAAAATGATCAATAAAATTGATAAAATCTTTTATTCCCTAAAGTTGCTACTAACTATGGTATATCAATGTAAATGCAATTGAAATTATATAAAGAAAAAAAAAGAAATTGTTACTTTTTCCAACAAAATATTCAGGTGCAAATGAATGGAAAACAGTTCTAGATTGTGGTCGGTTAACAGCCTTTTTCTGAATAACTGGTGGCTGCATAGAAAAACAATGACAGACTGCATGAGAGTAAACAAGCTTAGTACTGTCCCCTGCAAATTAGTTAGTCTTGCTGTGCTGTACAGAGAATGTTTGTGTTATACCTAAATCAAAGAGTCGTAAAAATAAATTTGGCACACAGTGAAAATGACAAGTATTCATACAGGCCTATACATGTAGATGGACAACTAATACCCCCATTCCCTGTCCTCCTTAAGGTATATGCCACTGTCGGGCAGTGGTGCAATGATGATGGTCATAGGTGTTGGAAAAAGGTGTTTTGCCCTCCAACCTTCGTGAGTGAAAAGGTGTGATCAGTGAAAGGTGTTTTTTCCCCCATCCTCCTTCAGGTACACCACTGCTGTCTCTTTAACCAGTTTGGGACCGGACTATTTCCCCAAAATACCTAGGTTGTGGTCTAAGGAGACTAGTCAAATAGTAGAAAACACATTCATAATTTGGGCCCAGTTTAGCAGTGAAGAGGGCAAGTATTCATTCAGGCCTGTAGAGGCCGGGAGCAAGTTATTAGGTAGTTATTAGGTTCGACTAGGAGATAGGTGAGGTGAGCATTGAGGGGGGGGGGGGGGGGAGGGGGTGCCCCCTTCCCCATCACTCCTTCAGGTAGGACTCCTTCAGGTAGGACACTCCCCAGCAGCTCATATTGCGTTGATTTCAAAGAGGGTGAGAAACGGCATTGCCCTCAACTCTCGGTGTGGAAAGGTGTCTGAGTTATCACCCCATCCATCTTTCTCACTTGACAAACAAGCTGGCACTATTTAACCCATTCAGACCCCTAAAACCTCTTGGGCTGGGGTCTATGGAGAGTGAAAGCTATCGCAAAATATACCATAATCATCTTGAATAGGTTGAAATTCAACCTGTTTCCTTTGAGATTCTGAAATATCCCCAGGTTTTTGTAATCAATGGATTAATCCTTTGCCTAAAAGACATCTCAAATCCCATAGACTTAACACATGGCATACCTGTTCCTGTAGTCAATGGGTTAAATGGTTTATGACTGAAACTATTAGATAAGATATAGCAGGATCGTGATTTATAGAAAGTAATTATGTGTTACACCATCAATCATTCCTACTTTACAAATGAGCCTTAAATAACCATTTCATAACACATTGATGACCCAGGTACGAATAAGGGTGCAAAACACTTTATAGCAGAAGATCGAGTACAAGTACGGCTCTGAAGATGATAATGATGATGATGATGAGGACATCAACGGTGATGATGATGATGATGATGACGAGTAAACATGCAGTTCTATTGCAGTTTTGAAATTGATGAAGAATAATAATGGTTTGAAATGAATGTTTCTTAGTTTTATATAGTTATACATTGAGATTTGTTAAAATTGTAATAACTTTAATTAACATTAATAATGTAAGTACCTTTAATAACTTTTAATTACTTTAATAAATAAATGTTGGATACACATTCTGTCATTTGAAAATAAATGAATTTCGTAATACATTAATTATGGTTTTGGGAAAATGAAAGAATAATTTGTTAAATATGGTTTGCAAATGAAGTGCTATGTTAATTATGGTTTTGGGAAAATGAAAGAATTTGTTATCGTGGTTTGCGATGAAGTGCTAAAAATGTTCTTGCTTACGGAGAATTGCTACAAGTTTCCCAGTAAATGTGAGACAGTTTTCTATGTGGCTTATATATATATATATAAACTGTACATAATTCAACTATGGTTTCCAATTAATGAAGAATAAGATTGCAGTGGTGAAATTAATGAAGAATAATTCTTGCAATAGTGTAATCATGAAGAATGATTGTGGTTTTAAAATGATGGTTTATTTACATAAACTGTACAAAATGTAATAATTGTATCAAATTAACAAAGGATAATATCGCAATTAAGACATTCATGAAGAATTATTTTGCAATGGTGAACTTAATGAAGAATGATTTTGCATTAGTGGAATTACGAAGACATTTTTGTAATTGGGGCTTAAAACTAATGAAGAAATTTTGTCAAATTGTGGTATAAAACTAATGAAGACATTGTGGTTTGAAAGTAATGAAGAAGTTTTTGTTTAAATTGAGGTTTGAAACTAATATAGAATAAATTTGAAATGGTGCAATGCACGTCAGACTAAGCTTACCTCACTATCTATATGCAGGTCATCTCTACTCATTGCAATTTTCCAAAACTTTATCAAAACAAATAAAAAATACAGACATTTGAATTTAAAAGAAATAGCAATACATACATTTGAATTTAAAACGTTATATGCACTACAGATGTCTTTGTAGACTGACATACATGTACATAGTCATAATGTAAATTTGAATAAGAAATTAGTATAGAATTGTCAATTTAAAATGAGATAGGCCTTTATCTAAAAACTGATATAAATAGTTTTAAAAAATATTTGAATAAGAAAATTCAGAAGTTTGTATTAAAAAAATTACATGCACCATAGACAATTATCAACAATTTTCACTGATAATGTATTATCAAAAGCATTCTTTGTATTTTTAGTGCACATATAAAATGAGGTGATTGCTATAGTTGTATAACATATTGAAATATTTGCTCTCTGATGTGAACAAAAACTGTTACCTACAAATTAAACAAAATGTTTTTGACCCAAAACATTCGGCTACATACAGTTATCCCTTTCACTACTACACTCATGTGTATGTCAGTGCTCTAGGGCATGCAGATATTGGAAGTAACTCGCCATCAAAACAGCTGGATGGAGTCAGAAGAAGTATCAACATTGCAAACAAAAGCTTTACTCTCCCACATGCAAAATTTGATATTTTAAAAAAGTGATGTAAATGCACCCCAACATTAAACCAAGCTTTAAATAAAAAGCGTAATTTCTATTTTTTTAAAGTTAAATTAGTCCAATGCAAATTTGTGAACTTAGAATAGGCACTTCTACTTATTTCTTTTTATATAGCCACTCTAGGCGCCGCAAGCAGACCCTAGCTGTGAACCTGACTTGGCGCACTCCGACTCTAGGCGCCGCAAGCAGACCCTAGCTGTGAACCTGACTTGGCGCACTCCGATCGTCTAGCAAGGCAGAAGGGGCCAATGTCTACAACAGGAAATGTTTATTTTCTGTGCTCGTGTAAACTGATCAGTATTTGATGGGATCCTTTACCATAATGGGTAAAAATGATCATTTCAATAATGGACCACTTTTTGTAAATTGATATGCTATAATTGTTCACATACTTTTTAGTGATCAAATGGCTTCAGGCATTGAAAAGGACAATTTTGACCCGTTTTTATCTGAACCCAAGTAAGAGCTAGAGTAAAGTTCTGAAAAGTCCTAGCCCCTTTACAACATAACTTCTATAATTTTCCTTTTGAAAAATGAATGTTGAACTTTCAATCTGCTTGTCATCAAAATCATAATTATTTAATCATCACCATGATCATTTTCCTTTCCCTCATACTTCTCATCATCATCATCATCTTCCTTTCCCTCATACTTCTCATCATCATCATCATCATCATTGAGATCCAGTCCTAATCTCTAGCATATTTCATCTTACTTGTCCTCCTCATCCATCTCTTTCTCCGTCCCTCCCCCTTCTGCCCTCTGCATCCTCACCGCATCCATCACTTTCTCCGTCCCTCCCCCTTCTGCCCTCTGCATCCTCACCTCATCCATCTCTTTCTCCGTCCCTCCCCCTTCTCCCCTCTGCATCCTCACCGCATCCATCACTTTCTCCGTCCCTCCCCCTTCTGCCCTCTGCATCCTCACCTCATCCATCTCTTTCTCCGTCCCTCCCCCTTCTCCCCTCTGCATCCTCACCGCATCCATCTCTTTCTCCGTCCCTCCCCCTTCTGCCCTCTGCATCCTCACCGCATCCATCACTTTCTCCGTCCCTCCCCCTTCTCCCCTCTGCATCCTCACCTCATCCATCTCTTTCTCCGTCCCTCCCCCTTCTCCCCTCTGCATCCTCACCGCATCCATCTCTTTCTCCGTCCCTCCCCCTTCTGCCCTCTGCATCCTCACCGCATCCATCTCTTTCTCCGTCCCTCCCCCTTCTCCCCTCTGCATCCTCACCTCATCCATCTCTTTCTCCGTCCCTCCCCCTTCTCCCCTCTGCATCCTCACCTCATCCATCACTTTCTCCGTCCCTCCCCCTTCTCCCCTCTGCATCCTCACCGCATCCATCTCTTTCTCCGTCCCTCCCCCTTCTCCCCTCTGCATCCTCACCGCATCCATCACTTTCTCCGTCCCTCCCCCTTCTCCCCTCTGCATCCTCACCTCATCCATCTCTTTCTCCGTCCCTCCCCCTTCTCCCCTCTGCATCCTCACCTCATCCATCACTTTCTCCGTCCCTCCCCCTTCTCCCCTCTGCATCCTCACCGCATCCATCTCTTTCTCCGTCCCTCCCCCTTCTCCCCTCTGCATCCTCACCTCATCCATCTCTTTCTCCGTCCCTCCCCCTTCTCCCCTCTGCATCCTCACCTCATCCATCACTTTCTCCGTCCCTCCCCCTTCTCCCCTCTGCATCCTCACCTCATCCATCTCTTTCTCCGTCCCTCCCCCTTCTCCCCTCTGCATCCTCACCTCATCCATCACTTTCTCCGTCCCTCCCCCTTCTCCCCTCTGCATCCTCACCTCATCCATCTCTTTCTCCGTCCCTCCCCCTTCTCCCCTCTGCATCCTCACCGCATCCATCACTTTCTCCGTCCCTCCCCCTTCTCCCCTCTGCATCCTCACCTCATCCATCACTTTCTCCATCCCTCCCTCTTCTCCCCTCTGCATCCTCACCTCATCCATCACTTTCTCCATCCCTCCCCCTTCTCCCCTCTGCATCCTCACCTCATCCATCACTTTCTCCATCCCTCCCCCTTCTCCCCTCTGCATCCTCACCTCATCCATCACTTTCTCCATCCCTCCCCCTTCTCCCCTCTGCATCCTCACCTCATCCATCACTTTCTCCGTCCCTCCCCCTTCTCCCCTCTGCATCCTCACCTCATCCATCTCTTTCTCCGTCCCTCCCCCTTCTGCCCTCTGCATCCTCACCTCATCCATCACTTTCTCCGTCCCTCCCCCTTCTCCCCTCTGCATCCTCACCTCATCCATCTCTTTCTCCGTCCCTCCCCCTTCTCACCTCTGCATCCTCACCGCATCCATCACTTTCTCCTCCATCCATCACTTCTCCTCCTGCTCTTCATCCTTATCCTCAATCTCAACCACACCACCAACACAACCTCCTCCTCTTCCCCTTCCACTCCCCCTCCTTCCTCCTCTCTTTCCTCCCCTCCCCCTCCTCCTCTTCCTCCTACCCCCTCTCCCTCCCCATTAGCCTCTTTTCGCAAACGACTTCGCAAGGGCCGAGTACGGAGGAATCAGTCAGCTATGAACGTATCCGTACTCTGGCTACGTCGCGAACTATTTGCAGTTTCGCAGTGAAGAGTACGGGGAACGTGCATCGATACGATGGGAACGTGTCCTTGCTCGAGAGAACATGCGCGCTGATTGGCTGACCATGCACTGACCTCTGGGTGACCCATTGAAGTATGCACTGTCCCCGTCGCTCTACGACGGACACTAATTCACCCGAATACCGTTGTAGGTTTGGACGCTACGCGGAAATTCTCGCTCTGAGTGCGACCCCCCGCTAAGATTAGCGTTCTAAACTAACCGCGCCGTCGTTGCGAAAACAGGCTAGTATCTCCATCTAGGGCTAATCACCGAAATTGTGACTTCTCCTCTTCCTTGTCATCATTATCACCATGTGTTTATTATTATGATTTTGTATCTATACAATCCTCATCTCCCTCAACATCATCATCATCATCATCATCATCATCATCATCATCATCATCATCATCATCATCATCATCATCATCATCATCATCATCATCATCATCATCATCATCATCATCATCATCATCATCATCATCATCATCATCATCATCATCATCATCATCATCATCATCATCATCATCATCATCATCATCATCATCATCATCATCCATCATCCATCATCAACCCTCACCCCCACCCCTCCTCCCTTCTATAACCCACCTGTAGACTGACTTTCCTCTTCCTCTTCCTGTTGTCATTGTCATTGTTCTCCGTCTTCTCCTGGGTCACGAGGGAGTGCATCATCCAGATCTTGGAGAACATGGAGCCGTATCCGAGGGAGAATCCAATTCCCAGGAGCCATGCGATAGACTGATGGAAGGGGATGGAAAGAAAAGTTTTCAGGATTATAATTCACTTCTCTTACGACAATGTCAAGAAAATTGTCTATGTTATGGTCATCCATCCGCATTATCAATAAAATTGTAATTATTGCAAACTCATATAATGCTATGAAATGCATCCATTCATGTCATATTTTTTTTCTCATTATTTTGCAGATTACTTTGAAATTATTCATGCGAGGAGCAATTAATCCCTTTTTGTATCACAGGGATGACTTCAGTCTGCAAGACTCATCTTACG
Source organism: Echinarachnius parma (assembly GCA_037951105.1). Lineage (NCBI taxonomy): Eukaryota > Metazoa > Echinodermata > Echinoidea > Clypeasteroida > Echinarachniidae > Echinarachnius > Echinarachnius parma. The sequence continues at coordinate 93,230 of JBAMJV010000452.1, forward strand.
TCATAAAATTAAGTGTATTCATGTAGATCTTAATTATTTCTAATCTTTTGCTAAGATTAATTTGAAATGTGTAATCATTGATGTAAACGTTTTTTTTCCCATAAAGGTAGCAAGATGAATTGGGAGTTATTCATGCAAAGAGCAATTAATCCATATTGTGCACAATAATGAGTCTTGCAAGCCTTTTCTCACATCATACAATTAAGCGTATTCACATAGATCTTGATTTTTTCTTCTGCGAAGGTGAATTCTAAATGCTTCAAAGGAGCAATTAACCCATATTTGTAGCATTAATGAGTTTTACAAGCTGCAATTCTCACAGCATACAATTAAGCATATTTATGGAGATCTTAATATTTTTTCTTCTGCAAAAGGTGAATTAGAAATGCTTGGAAAGAGCAGTTAATCCCGTATTTCGCTCGGGGGCGATGAAAAAGGGAGACACGGAGGAACAAATTTTGATTGCATATTTGCCCCCGGGACAGCGATCATACGCAATGTAGCGCCCGAACACTGTCAGAACAAATGCAATTACCAAATTATGTAATGACGTACTCACACATACTTGCTATGCAATTTGGAAAATAAAAAAAGGCCCTGGTGTGTCATGAAACCCCATGAGCATTACAAGATCTTGGTAGATGGGAACATCATAAAAGCAGACAAATATTGTTATCAAGTTTTGTTTCAGATGATATTCATAACAAAATACTTTTTGAAGTTCTTATTGGAAAAAAGGATAAATTGTACAACCTTTTAAAAAGCTTTCATTAATTTCTTGACAACGGGTATATTTTGTATCTATCAATCAATCAATCAATCAATCAATCAATCAATCAATCAATCAATCAATCAATCAATCAATCAATCAATCAATCAATCAATCAATCAATCAATCAATCAATCAATCAATCAATCCATCAATCCATCCATCCATCCATCCATCCATCCATCCATCCATCCACCATCCCACCCACCCACCCACCTATCCTACCATCCATCCGTCCAGTCATCTAGAGATTAAAGTCCCAATCAGACTTACATGGCAAATTCTGGAGAACTGCTCTTCCTTCCTGTCCTCCTCCTCCCGTCTGGAGCCATCCAGACCGAGTAGGAACACGCAGATGAGCGCAGCCACGCACCCCAGGGCCGTCACGTTGTTCACGTGATGCTGCGAGCACTGGATGTACCTGGAAAATGAAATGGATATGGAGGTTATGAAGTTATTTCAACTCATCAATATTATAATCGACATCATCATGGTTCTTTATTTTTATAACTAATCCTCTCCCTCCTCATCAATAATGTAATCATACACCTAACAATTTACATCATCATTATCATGGTTGGCATCATCTTTTTCATCATCATCATATCCTTGATCATCATTATCATAATCACCATCAGCATCATCATCATCATATTTAGCACAATCATCATTTTGCCGCTCTTTGCCATTCTAATTACCACCACCACGCCCACTAATGTCATCATCATGGTCATCATAATAATGATCATAACCATCATCACTGACAACACCACCAACATCACCACCACCGCCACCATCATCATCATCACATTCATCAAGATCAATGCCACCTCTGTTATCATCGTCATCATCCCCATCATCATCATCATCATCATCACATTCATCAAGATCAATGCCACCTCTGTTATCATCATCATCATCCCCATCATCATCATCATCATCATCATCACATTCATAAACACCAATGCCACCTCTGTTATCATCATCATCATCATTGTCATCATCCCTATCATCATCATCATCATCATCATCACATTCATAAACACCAATGCCACCTCTGTTATCATCATCATCATCCCTAACATCATCATCGTCGTCATCTTCCTCCTCCCCATCATCTCACCCAGTGTGTTGGAAGCACAGGTTGAATAGGACGCAGCAGATGGCAAAGCAGATGATGAAACCGGCCAGGACTGAGACCAGGATGAAGAGTTGCAGTGAGATCTGCTCCAGCTCTTCAGTGGTATCCACCCCATCCTTGGGTATTCCAGTCTCTGAAAGAACAAAACAAAATTGATTTAATTTTCTTGTCATTTATCAGTATTTTTGTCTATCAAACATATCCTCAATCAGATCGGCTCCAACCCTTTGGCGGTATTCACTCTGTTAATGGATATCCCCCTCTGTGAATCTAAACAAAAATTTGATTTTGAAATATGCTTGTATGTTTTTATACTAAAAAACCTTTGCCTGGTTTTGAATTCATGTAAAAGTCTGCATATGAAGGACTTCTAGTATGAGAATGATTTCCATTCAAATGCATGCACACTTTTAAAATTTTTGATTTGAAACATTATTTTATCCTTGTCCTATTATACTCTGATGGGGTCATACAAGAATATTTCTCTGGATAATCTTCATTGACTAACACATGGTTCCGAAAAGGCAGGTTTCAGTGTTCAAATTGGCAACTTTTCAGCAAAGTCACTTCATATTTGTCTTAAATTGTAATTACTAAATATTTTCCACCTATTTTTACGTCATTAAAAGGTCAAAAAAATTAGGAGTTGCCAATTTGTAGAGGAAAATAATTATAAATTTTGATTCAAAATAGCTCTCATCCTTGATGGGTTTTAAGCAGCCAACAATTGTGCACATGTGATGAAGGTGAGAATTATGTGTGCACCTACCAGTCTTGTGGCTGCACGAATGCAGTGACCTTTCTGCTGCGAATTTGGCTCTCTTTTTTTAGTATTTTTGATAAATACTAAGAATGATTCACGCAAATAATTTTTGCAGATTTGTGTATAAAATACATTCATCAAAGGATTCTGCTCATCACTAAACTGTCGATTTAAAAAGCTACTTTAAGTCTAAAACCATACCATCGCCGTCCCTTTAACTTTCAAGAACTGCTATCCCAGATGGTTCAGCATTGACGTAACGCAAAACAAACCTCTGTCCAATATGCACGCAGCGGCTGGACAATGAGTTTATTTTGCTGAGTGCCAACACGTGTGGGACAATTTATATCATGTGCTTAATCACTCCCTGCTAATGAGCTTTATTGATGGGCCAATTTCATTGGACAATGTACAAGCATAAATATTAAATGAAGTATTTCATTGCCAATTAGGAAACAGGGAAAAAGGGGGGTTCAGCTGATATAGGTCAATGGCTTGGGAAGACCCCCCACATGTAATTGTTTTATTTGTTTAGTGTATGTACTATTTCTGGTAGCATTTCAACCCTTTGCGTTTGGATAGGCCTAGGACATTTTATTTTGGACATGATGGCATGATATTTAACTCTTGTTTAGTGTATGTACTATTTCTGGTAGCATTTCAATGCTTTGCGTTTGGATAGGCCTAGGACATTTTATTTTTGCCTTAGTCTGATGGCATGTGTTTTTGCTGATGTTAGTGCATTTGCTATACATATTAAAAAAGAAAGGAGAGTTTTAACAACTTTTGAAATATTAGGGTCGGACTAAAGAATTACATTTCTTCCTTTAATTACAATGTCAGTGAACGTCACAAAAATACCCATTTTTGAGATACTTCATGAAGATGTATACCAGTATAGCGTTAGGTTTGGTCTGGAAAACAAAAGAGTATTTCTGATTAAATGTGCCAATGATCGCCACTTTTTAACTAAAAGGAAAGGAGATGCTTTAGAAAGGATACAAACTTGGAAAAGTAACAGTTGGGTCTGAAATTACACACTCGCTGCTGGGGCATCGTGAATACCTAACAACCATATCCCTCTGTTCTAATCTAAGATGTGTAAATTATCACCACTTTTCAGCTATTAAGAGAAAAGAGATGATTGCGAATGAATTACAGCTCAGAAAAGTAACAGTTGGGTCTGAAATTACACACTCGCTGCTGGGGCATAGTGAATACCTAACAACCGTATCCCTCTGTTCTACTGAATGCAATCAGTCAAGCTCTCCTTTATGACTTTATATCAAAACGATACAATAGAATGGACAGACAACTAAAATTACACAACCTTGGTAACTAAAGGTTAACCCATTAAAGCTGGTAACCCTTCATCAAATAAAAGGTATGTAAATAAAAAACTGTTATTCCTTGCTCTACTCCATTCATTCAAGCTCTCCTTGACCGCTAAAAACGATACAAGAGAATGTAACGACAACCCAAGAAGAAGAAAGATGGGTCTAAAATTACACACACTTGCTTTGGAAAGTTGAACCCATTGTCTTTGGCCCAAACCATTTATCAACTTAAGGAGTGGTAATTAAGAACCGTTATCGTTATACTTGCTCTACTCCATTCATTCAAGTTCTCCTTGACCGCTAAAAACGATACAAGAGAATGTAACGACAACCGAGTAAAAAGAAAGATGGGTCTAAAATTACGCACTTGCCAACAAAAGGTTAACCCATTGCCTACCACCCAAAACCGTTTATCAATTGAAAGAGTGGGTATTTAAGAACCTTAATTCCTTGTTCTACTCCAGTCATTCAAGCTCTCCTTGACTTTCAAAAACTATACAAGAGAATGTAAAGCAAACCCCATTAACATCAAATATGGGTCTAAAATTGCACACTTGCAACAATTAGTGACTTACTTTAGAAATTCAATGACAGATAGCAGATACACAGGATGATTTACATGGGAAAAAGCGAAGGTAGGTTTGGAGATAAACCAGTATAAAGATCTTCTACATGTAATACTGAGAGTTCTAACAAGAATATAGGGGATGACATTATCAATTAGACTTAGTGATTAACTTTAAAATGTCAAGGGACATATATTTGATACATGGGATGATTTCCTAGATGCATTTCTTGGAATTCTGACAAAAATATGTTGGATGATCTTCAATTTACATAATCCATATTCAAGACCTGGGCTCGTGCCAATAGGACACCTTAATACTGGGGAAAGAAGATTTAGAAATCAGTCAAAGTTATTTTTTTTTCAAAAATCAAGAGGAAAAAAAAGTTTGTTGATTACCTGTTGATTATCTGTTTTAAAATTTAAATGGCAGATATTTGAGACATTGGATGATTACCTTGGGGAACCATTATACTAGGAAAGGGGGATTTAGCAATCATTAGAGTTCACACTTTATATCTACCACAGGTTTAATGCAGGGCATTTGATCATTTTGTTATAATAATATAACATGCATCAATCATGCAATCGAAAAAAGAAAAAGAAAAAAATATAAATGGCAGATATTTGAGACAGTGGATGATTACCTTGGGGAACCATTATACAAGGAAAGGGGGATTTAGGAATCGGTCCGAGTTCATTGGACTCGCCAAGAACATCTAGAAGCTATTTCTCCCACTTTATATCTACTACAAGTTTGATGCAGGGCATTTGATCATTTTTAATAACAATATAACATGCGTCAATCATGTTATCAAAAAAAGAAAAAGAAACAAATATAAATGGCAGATATTTGAGACAGACGATTGCCAAGGGAAACCATTATACTAGGAAAGGGTGATTTAGGAAAGAGTTCATTGGACTTGCCAAGAACATTTAACCCATCAAGGACGAGTGCTGTTTTAAAGCAAAATTTATCATTATTTTTCTCTATAAATTGGCAACTCCTAATTTTGTTCGACCTTTTAATGACGTAAAAATAGGTGGAAAATATTTAGTAATTACAATTTAAGACAAACATGAAGTGACTTTGCCGCAATCTGTTTTTAAAATATCACAATGTGTTGCCAGTTTAAAGATTTTCCTAAATTAAGCACAAGTCATATTTCACTCATTTCATATCTACTTCAGATTTGATGCAGGGCATTTGAGAAATTTTTCTAAACCAGAACGTCAATGACGTAGCGCTCATCCGGCATCTCGCAACATCAAATATCGCAAATTTCATGCGGTACACTTTTCAACTGGTCAAAAAATAAAAATGTGATGCCCTGGAAGGGACATAAAAATTAATTTAAAAAAAATTAGAGTGAAAAAAATATAAATTTGACGCCCCAGAAGGGACATGGGAAAAAAATTATTTAAAAAATAAATAAATAAATAAAAAAAAATAAATAAAAAAAAAAATAAAAAATGAAAAAATAAAAAAATAAATAAAAAAAAATAAAAATAAATAAATAAATAATAAAAATAAATAAATAAATAAATAAATAAATAAATAAATAAATAAAAAATTACCATAATTAATTAATGGAGAAAAATTTCAAAATTCTGTGTAGAAGTTTAGTGTACCAAAGTTAGCTCTTCCAGATAAAGCAAACCAAATCAAAATCGGTCGAGAAATGAAGGAGAAGAAGCACTTATAACACTTATAACTTCATATCTTGTACTATACATATTTGATGTAGGCATTTAAAAATTTCCCCTCCCCCCCCAGAAAAAAAGTAAAGATTTATATTTCATACTATCAATCCTGCAATAGGCAAAACAATTTGTTTACAACCCCTAAATGCAAATCACAAAACTTTTGATACAATAACACAATTTTGATATCTTTAAGTAAACCTATTTAATTCTGGACTAAAACCTATACTACCCATGCTGGAATCCAACTCGTCCCAAATAGATGATTAAAGTATTCCGTAATACTGGACGATCAAATCCTTGAAATAAAGTGTAATTCATTTACCGCCCATGCTGCATTTAAAAGTTTAATTACTGATAATTATATAACATTATAAATGAAGGGCACACTAATCGTGTTTGTTTCACAACAATTTTGACAAACAACTAATGCTATGACAGGAAAAAAAAAACCACTAACATTTATTTTACTGCAAATAAATATTTGCCGAATTGAGAAGGCATTGAACGGTTATTGCTCTAAGGTGCCAGACATTCAATTAATCCATTTTAAATTGGAAACCAGCACACAAACATTTAATCATTTGTCTATTTTTGACTCAATACGAGGCAAAACGTGTTAGCATTTGGACACAATACTGTTTGTAAATTCAAATGCATAGTGATGATACATAACAAATAAATAAGAGTTAATGATCAAAAATAAATCATATACATATAATTCACGAGAGAAAAAGAAAACTTAGAGAAAAGAGAACTTAAAAACGTGGCCACTATAGACAGGAGACCTCTATCTAGACAGATTTTATTTTAAACGAAAAACCTCTGTAGGGGATCACATTTGGTGGCCACATCATAAGGCAGGTAGGCACTGTACATGCAGGTATCTCAAGAATGTCGCACATGATTGTAACAAGTGTGTACATTTCACCCCACTTGGAGTAGATGACATCTCAAGAATGCAGTAAACAGCCATGTAACATTTCATCAGGTGTCTACTTCCAGTGTTAAACACAACACTTGCAATTGATAGCAGTGCAAGAAAATTCAGTCCTAGATGTTCATGAAAATTCTCTCATATCAATCGCCACTCTGAGGGGTGCGATATAACAGTTATGCGGCGAACATACTGAATCAAGTTAACATCACATGACTGAGTTAAGCCAATCAATGACTGTGTTTGAATGAGTCGGATAATTACATAAAGACATGTTTGACTAGAGTTGTTGTGACGTGACTAGCTCTACAACTTATGGGTTTCCAGCTGCACAACTGCCGCATGACAGTTGTCATGATGTCACATGACAGGCATTGTGAACATGTGACGTCAGGCAACCAGTGTTAGAGTAGTATGGCGGAATTAAACAGATTGTGTTGTGTGTTGTGTGCCGTGAAATGCGGTTTATCCAATTAACAAGCATCCAGGAAATATGGCATGGATTAAAAATAAACCCTAACTACATTACGTGTGAAATATAGGTATGCAAGTCATAGATCCTTTAAATATCCACAGAATTCATCATGTTCGTGGTAACTAGATCCAGTAAAAGAATAATGCACAACTTTTACAAACATTTCTTTAATACTACCAGAATGCTTCATGCATAGTCAGCTTGCAAATCCATCATATGATCACATATTCCTGACCAACCAGCTTACAAGCAAAAAAAATACCCAAAGTACCAAATGCCAAACCATTATGCAATGTATGGATACTTATTTTGTGAACATGACATAACATTCTATATAAGATGATGACGTCATAATTAAGGGAAATTGAGCATTCCTATTGGTTTATTACTGATGCTTAATCCGGTATAGTAAATGGTAAAGTTATAGTGCATATGCACTATAACTGCGCAGGGGATGGCCTTGGAGTGCGTAATGTGAGCTTGTGCGCTTGTTCTTGAATGGGGAAAATGCGCAGAGCGCGCAATTATTTTTATTACGCGCTGGCCCTTGTACAAAGTACGCAGGGCTGACGAGAGAACACTCACAATTTGAGCAAGGTCAATTGGGTTTATCAACATGATAACAAAATCAGTTCCTCAAAATAATCATCTTATATAACAAATAGTACATGATTCCTGTCGTTAAATATTCCATAATAGACACCTCTACATTTTTTATTTCTCTCGTGCGAATATATTGCACTCGGCCTGCGGCCTCGATGCAATATAATCGCTCTCGAGAAATTAAAAATGTATCGTCTATTCTGGTATATTCAACTCCAAACTGCACTATTTGTATAATATTATCGTTAGTCGTTATAATTTATATACTTCCTTTGCATTTACAAAACTTCACTTCTACTAATAATTTTAAATAAGGAAGGAGGAAATGAAAAGGAAGAAAAAGACAAAGAATTATAATAAGAATTATTAGACGAAGAATAAGAAAAAGAATAGGAAGAGGAAGAGGAATATTAAAAATAAGAATAATAATAAGAATAATAATAATAAGAAGAAGAAACAAAAGAAAAAAAGAAAAAGGAGGACACTGCACCTGACTAATTTCTGTAATCGTTCTATTTTTGCAAATTTAATGAAATCAAACGTGTATTATTTTGTAACCACATTTTAATGAATTCCTGTTTACATCCATTTGTTTTCCATAATTATTTCCAATAAAACAAATTAGGGATATTAAATCTAACACGAATTTGACTAAAACCTCAATAGGAAATTTCAAAAGGTAAAGTCATTGACTTGTATTGAAACTACATTATATTTAAGGAAATTTTTTAGGGAAGAGTTTTAGGGAAGCCATAATCTTTTTTAAAAATTGCTATATTTTTGTGCAAATTTGTTATCTAAACAGATGTTCTATATTTGTGGTTAATAAGCTCAGGAATTAATATCGATTTGAGGCTATAATCATAAGTGGATGGAAATTGTATTAGGTTGTGGTATTAATAATATTAAACAAGCATAATCTTAAATGTTGCTTGTAAGTATCGGTTTCCATGGTGGTGTATATAATACGCGTGGTTTGCGGTTGCACCATGTGAAAGCATAATCTTTGATTTATATAATGCATAAACATAGTACTGCATACGCACTGAAGTCATTCACAGGGATATGTTTATCAAGGAGAAGGCTCTTTGAAAAGAAAAATGTTTTATTGTAATTTACTTGGATCATATAATAACACAATTATTTCTTTGTTAGGAATGTTAGAACAGGGAGAAGGCTGGAAATACAGGTATAATGAACCAAACATACTTTTATCATGTTTACTGATATGCGAATACAAATAGTCGCAACAAACCAATTCTTGTACACATACATGTATGGAAAAGTAGTCCCATTTGCTCCCTAGTCAACGCACGATTATCCACGCCTTGAGTAACACTATGTGTCAGTATGGCAACTGAACTCGGTAGTATGGCAATAAAATGAAACCATAAAAGAATCAAATTAATAATTAGGTCACTTGGCATTCATTTCTTTATACTTCTCTATATCATTTGAGAATTTTGAAAGTAAATGAATAATTTGTTTTGTCAGAATTGCTGATTTGAATGGAGTTTTGGTGCAAAATTTGTCCACATGAAACACAAAACACTACAGACGCACCCATATGAAGAGAAAACATATTTGGATAATCACACCAAATTCTTGTACATGTAAGTTTGGCATTGATGCAAAACCTGATATTGCAATATGGCTATCAAAATGCATGTTGTGGAGGTGTTGTGGCACGATCGGATAGGCGCTTGACTGCAAAGCACGGGAGCCAGGTTCGAACCCAGATCGATGCCGCCAGTACAGCACTAGTGTCCTTCAGCAAGGCACTTTATCCACATTGCTGCTCCCCGCCCAGGTGCAATATGGGTACTTGGCATGAATGAGGGTGTGTAAATAGCATGAGTGCACTATAAAGTAGCACCTGCTGGAATGCTCCCCAGGGAGTGGAGAGTGCACAATATAGTGTGGCAGTGTATCCAAAAGGCAGAGTTATAAATAATAATATTTGATGCAGGTCCCTCTGAGAACAGAGCAAAAGAGCACTGAAGAGGCTAATCTGGATAAATAAGACTACAATAAATAAAATAAAAAAATTAAAAATGTTGTTACCCATTTCTTACAGGAACCGGGTGGGCTGGGATTTCACAAATTTAAAGAGAAACAGGTTCAGAAGCATGGGGGGGGGGGGGGGGGGGGAATATCAGAAATTTGAATTAACTCAGTAAGCTTAGGACTGTTTAAACAAATACTTGGACCCAGAATTTAGGAGGGTGCATGTTAGACCTACATCAAAGGATCTTCAATGGGTTTAGCTCATGAGGAATCATATGTGATATCAAAACCCGGCACTTGTCGGTAATTCACGTTTTGAAGAAATGGGCATTTTAAGTTCACACAATGTGTGTAAAAGACCTATGATTGTAAAATTGAAACAATCATATCTTCACCAATTATTGACCAATTAGTTAGAATAAAGGAACAAAAGAAAGCTTGTGATGAGGCCTTTCTAATGGTATGAACATCCACATTTCGATTTTTACAGACAAGTGCAGGGTTTTGCTATAGCCGGTCAGAGATCCTCTTTTATTATAGACTTCAGAGTGGATGCACAGCTCTTATACACCCCCCCCCCCCCCCCCCCCCCCACCAAAAAAAGAAAGAAGGAAACAATTGAATAACTTTATACAGAAAGAGAGAGACTAGCTGTAGGTGCAAGCAAGTTGACTTTTTCTATCTTGTTTTATCAGCAATATATCTGTATTTCAAATTTGAATCAAGCACATGCATGATCATTATTTAGCCCATCTTTCCCCGTGTTCACACACAAAATGTTCATCCCTTAATCATGACTAAAGAATCAGCAGCTGACTATAGAATCAGCTGCTCATTAAAAATTTGTGTGTCTGAACGCTTACTAACGAAACGACGTATCGTTAGTCATGACTAAACATGACGAAACACGGGTTTTATCGTCGTTTCGTACGAGAGCTGACTATAGAATCACGCTCATTTCGTGTGTGAACAAGGATTTCTCGCTTAATCATGGTTAGTTATACAACTCGTAACTAATGTAACTGGGCGTGGCTTAACGTGAACGTTCGCGCACACAGGGCCCTAGGGGGGCCCTAGGGAGACCTGGTGTTCGATGCACCTGGATTAAGGGATGAAAATGTTTGTGTGTGAACACGCTGTTTACCTCTACACTTTAAAGTGTATGATTTCCACCCAATGGAAATGTCTGATATTGATAGAAGGTGGCGAGTGGGCGGCAGCACTTGAACAGATTATCAGTCTTCAATTGTTTCATCAGCAATAGGGTAAAGTGGACAAATATCCTGGGGGTGTATTCTGAAAATTGTCTTTTCTCGAAAACTGCATTATCTTAGGCTTATGACAAAATACGTATTCTGAAAACTCTCATAACTTATGTATTATCTCTGAAAGTTGGTTAACCTCTATCAGCTGGCGTGCCTTGCCACGCAATTGATAAGCGCGTTTGCGCAAGCAAAGGTGTCTTATTTTGTCAAGAATATGTATTCTGAAAACTCTCTTATCTTTTTATATCTCATCATAAATTTATCATACATTTTACTCATATGCTGAGACAGCTATGGGGCTGTCTTTTCTTTTTGTTATATCTTGTTAAAAAAAATGTTGAGACATTTATTTGAGATTTTGAAGATCTCCCCATGTTTGTTGTGTGCGTGTATATGAGAAAAAGTTAGAAAATGAGAGTGAGGGGGAGAAAATTCCTGTAAAATCTAACCATATGAAAACCCTATCCTTACACAAATACTCTTTGACCAAAAAATATAAATTTCTTGAACGTTGATTGAAAATCGCATTTGCGCGCGAAGCTCGTTAGATGCGTGCATTCAAAGAACATGCGACCCTGTCGCAATTTAACCCACTTTGATTGGCTGAGGGGGCACGTTAACAATTTGAAACAACGATTTTGATTAGTTAACTCAGCAATAATGGCATGGTCAGGGAAAGAAAAGATACCATTCAGACAATTTTCAGAATACCGATTTATGACAATTTTAGCGGTGTATTATCTTCTGGACTTATGACAAAAGATAATACAAATGATAAGACAACTGCATTCTGTTCATATTGTCAATTTGAATCAAACCCATCGAGAACCCTTTTCTTGGAAAACCTTGAAGTAAATGAACAAAACTCACACAATTGAGTGACAACATACTAACTCCAAACAAAGCGTAAATCTCATTTCCTCAGACAAACTTCAGAGTTTTGAAAAGATTGCAGTCCAGGTCAAAAACCTTTTACATTTCTGTTGTACATAAAAAAAGAAGAAAAAAGGACATCCTCTTGGGAAAATAAATTGATTTTGATGTGGTGGATATGGTGTGGCACGATTAGTAGAGCGCTCGCTTTCCAAGCAGGAGATCCCGAGTTCGAACCCCGAGTATGCCCATCACGTTTGTCCTTCAGCAAGACATTTAATCCACATTGCTGCTCTCTACCCAGGTGTATAAATGGGGACCCGGAAGGAGGTGAAAGCCTTTATGTGAACGATCTTCTCAATGCCCATGATCCGCTTGGAAGGAATGCTCCCCAAGGAGTGGAGATGGTGCACACAATGTGTGCTGGTTTGTATTGTATCCCATGACCGGGGTAATAATATCATTCTAAAGTGCTTAGAGATGATTACCATATTATCATATTATAAATATTAATTGAGTATATTATTATTATTATCACACACTCTTCAAAGACCTCTCCCCAAGTATTATTTGGAACTATCCGGGAATAAGTTCACCTGATCAATGCTATATGAATCGGCATAAAAGTATTTGGTCCTGGCCCTGAATGGGTTAGCTCGATCAAGACTATTTGATTTCATGGACCTGTATACACTGTCTCCCTAAACCCCAGTCAACCCCAAACCCTGAATGGGTTAGCTCGATCAAGACTATTTGATTTCATGGACCTATATACACTGTCTCCCTAAACCCCAGTCAACCCCCAAACCCTGTTTCACATTCATCACGTACAAATTGGCATTGCACATGCTTTCTGAGAACTTATCATGTCTTGACACAGTTTGTGTGATGCACAGATGATGGGATGCTAATTTTAGAATCGTCCCCACACCTGCAAACCTTTCCTATCCCCTCAAAATCAGCATTGACGTGCTTGCTTGCCTTCTGACTTATCAAGCCTCGACACATTTCGGAAAGTTAATAAGGTGCTAATTTTTAAAGATGGAATTTTAATATGTGCAAATAAACATTTGCCAATATTTATAACTCACTATATTTTAGCTCGGTTGAGCATCCGCTCAAGCTTTTGCTGTTAACGGCGACCTTCTGCTTTCTTTGTTTATACACACACTGGCCCAGCCTATTCCCGTTAACTCATTTATAAGCACATTTGTTCTATATTATGTATTGTTTGCATACTATCATTGAAATGCATATAATTTGTTTTTTTATATTATTATCAATATTTGTTGTAACTTGTATGTTGATTGCAGAAAAAAAAGAAAGAAAAAAGTGCCAGTTGAGAACATTTCAAACCTTCATTAGGTTCAAAAGGCATTGTGCCCTCTCTCTGACAATTTACTATGCTCTGATTTATTGTTGCAGATTGAGTTACGATCAATTGCAATGTTGCAAATATGCACATTTGAACCAATCGGATTTGCACACTCAGTCACATGATCTGACTTGCAATTAACTGCATCTTTACATTGGATTGTAACTCTTTGTGCATGGGTGATACAAAGAAGAGACACATTTCTATTTTGGACATTCCTATTAAACAAACCTAAACAGACTTTTCCTACAACTATCAGAATGCTTTACAAAATCCTTTCTCACATTTATCATGACAAATATGCATTTTAATATGAAACAATTTCTCATCAGTTAAGTTTAACTCTGAATCTTTATGAAACACTCCCTGGTCAGTTTCCTTGTGTTTGAAGTATTTATTATACAGTTGTTAACTGGTGGTGGAGCGAATATCACGGAATGTTCCAATCCGAGGGATTTTAAATGCTATTGAGGGAGGATTATAAGTCCCAAGACGTAGTCGAGGGACTTATTTTCTACATGAAATAGCATTTTAAATCCTGAGGGAACATTCCATGAATTTCCCGACAACAAAGTTAACAACTGTTCTATCATCTGGCTAAATACACAACCATGAATTGAAACTGAAGTCAGTCAAAAACAACATACCGTACATGTACCTTTGGTTCTCATTGTGACGTCATAATACAATCTCTTTTTTGCAGCGCGCGTCATACGGGTGATATACCTCTCTGGCCATGTGATATACAAAATTGACATGGCAATCACGTGAATGTGTTTAGCCAATCAATGACGGGTATTTTTCTAAGTCAGATGATATAGGTTAATGACCTACATCAAGGTCTTTGCCCAAAGGTAAAGCTAGATCAAGGAACATGAGGAAAAACCATTTTGGGGACACGCCACGGTGATGACGTGGAATTAAAAAAGAAGTGCCCTAATTAGGTTAAGAGAGGCTCAACCAGATGAAACGTGGCTAATGTATTGAGTTCACGCGTGTCGTAAGCAAATTATCCGGCTCGTGAAATTCATTTTACAAGCTGATAGATGTTCTATGCAACTGCAATTACAATTTGTCGAATAGATATTCCTCCCTCTCTCTCTCAAATTCTCTTACTTGCAGTACATCTTTCTCTCTACATTGTAGTGCTCATTTGATTGTTAATCACTTTACCATGCTTTTTTTTCAGGGGCCAGAAAGATAATATAAAACATCATAGAAATTGTGCAGTATTGTGATTGATTTGGTACACTTAACCCCATTACCTATGGAGAAGTTGGTGGGTCATGTATAAACTCTATGGGGATCGCAGAAGCTAGTAGGGAACAGGTTAAGGCCTTCAGGAACCTGGTGTTCTTTGTTTCAATCACATATACTGTAGGCAGGGCTCCAAATTTGCACAGGCCTTGCTGGCCGGGGGCCACTCTAAATTAACTCTGGGCCACCAAAATTTAATTAATTTCATTAAAATCGCGCATAGAGACCCTATAACATTTGTGTGATATGCGCTATATAAGAAATGTTTACTGTTATTATTAATGCCAGATTCTACTTGCCAGAATAGGCAACCAATTATAATATAATGTTTAATGTATTCCAAGTTAAAAACACAATTTCTAATGGCGAAAAAGTTGAAAAAAGGCGTGAGATTCTGAGATCTCTCACCCTCTCACATGCAATGCGTATGAACGAAATTGCGCATACGTAGGACGGGCCTCTAACATGTAGTCTCGAACCGAGACCTTCGTAATAAAACATAATGTTATATGTATTCCTTTTGGGCCACTAAATTAAGGTTTCAGGCCACTATACATTTGATAAATCTTAATTCGAGCATTGATATAGGAATTACATTTACACAGCAGAAGTTACATTGTACTTTACTTACCTGGCCACTGATCCTTTCCCAGCCACGTGAGATTGTCGTTCGCGTAGTCATAGTAACCAATCTTCCTGTACTTGCCATCTGCAATGGAAAATCGAGGAAATAAAAGCAAGAAAATTAAGGTTTAAGAGTAATTTTGTTTTTCAGACAATGTGATTTCAGTATTTAACCAGTTCAGGACTAGTCCTGAAAATACTCGGACAGGAGTCTATGGAGAATGCATGTTATATCAAAATCAGTCAGTCCTCAATGGGTTAACAGACATTATCTATGAGCACAGCCAGATATTGAAAAAAGAGAATGTGGAAATTTGTTCTCAACCATGCGTTCATGCGGTCTGAATTGCGTAGACTATATGCGTGCAGAGCCAGAGCGCACTATGCAGAGCGAATGAATCATCCGGGAATCTATTGACGTACGCGTGAAAGCATTGGCGCACTCGCAAATGCTTGGCCCGTATGGAGCCAGGAAATAGCAGTGGTTCCGTAAGTGGTGGAAATTAATTGCTTTGTTTATGAATTACACAACCCTTTGCAAAATGTTGGGTATCTATTTGATATCACAAAACGGTAACAAAACATATAATAATGTGTTGTCCTTTGCCTGGTGGTCCCCTTTAACATGCTTTCTCCAAAGACCTTGCCCAAGAGGTTTTCGAAACCAGTCCTAAATGGGTCAACAGAACATTTAATCATTTTTGACAAGACAAAAGCTATCATCAAATAGTATCCAATCTTGCTGTAATTCCCACCTGCAACAGAAATGAAAAAGTCAAAGAACTTCATCACATAAAAGAACGATTTCTCCAAAACACAACTTTTTGTAGAGCTTTGTGTTCTCAATCCGATGCACATCCGCACAAAATCAAAAGAAATATCAGGATCATTAATTAACCCGTTGCTTACGGGAACCTGGTGGGCTTATGTACAAAGTCTATGGGGATTTCAGAATCTCGAGGGCAAGGCGTTAACAGTATGAACCATTTTGAAATCTAGATCAGTAAAATAATGATAAAAGATGCTCTTGATTGTTTCGAGCAGGTGTCTGGACGAATGTCTTCCCGACTTTAGAAATGGAGGGAAAGTAGGCCAGAGCCGATTTGGAAAATCTCTTCATGGGTGAAAACCTGTTGGAGACGTTTTTCGTTGGTTGAGGAAGAGAAGGGCGCTAAATCACTTTTTGTACTTTAAAGATAGTCGCGTTAACCCTAAAAGGGGTGGAAAGAGGGTGGGGGTAGGAGAATCTGCCCGGCCTGATTAGGGTTAAAGTTTGGGAGCATTGTACAAACCCAATGTATATCTTTTCACCCAAATGAGAAATAATTATTACCTGAAAATCTGACATGACATAAAATACAAGAAGACTCTAAACTAAAGGATGGCATGCAATTTTCAGTTTACACAAAAAGCGACGTAACGCCCTTCATCGTGAACGCAATGTTTTGATTTTGGTACGACACACATAATCCATAGATCCCTGTCTGAGGCATTTTGATCCAAGCGTCAAACTTAACCCGCTCAGAACTAGGCCACAACATACAAAGGCTGGATTCTTTGTTAAATGTGTGTTTTTCAAGAAAGGATCCCCATCAAAGGCTTAAGGATCATTTGGTTTTACCCATCTGCCGCCAAAAACAGTGAATATAATCTTACTTTCAGGAAAATCAAGTTTTATGTTTTCCTTTACAGGTCGTATATAATGTAGGTTTCACAATATTTGACAATGTTTGGGAACTTTCTTTAGATGATGGGATTATATATGGTCACCAAAATGACAATGGGAATCAGGAAGACCGCATTTAAACCGAAAACTCAATGAAAATCCTATAATATGCATATTGTACCTCTTCTGAAAGCTGAGAACATATAGCATGAAAAGGTTAATTTTGAAGCCCTATCACCGCCCAGAAAACAATTAAAAGCAAATTTAAACTCTTATTCTGAACCCCGATTTTCGCCGTTTGACGGCGATTTGGTGCAGAGAAATTTGATGACGTCACAGGTTGACTATGCCCAAACCACCCCGCGTACGGCGGCCGCGGACGGTAGAGCGGTAGTACCATGGTACCCTTTGCCTCCCCCAACGATCCCCCAGTCCAGCTCGCGCGAGTTATGCTGCCCTGCTCAATCGATAGAACGCCGTCCTTGTCAATGTCATTTTTCTTGTTAGATTCGACCTGATATCTTCAAAATCGGAGAATGGTGGAAATGTCTGAAGGAAGTGAAGATTTCAGGCATGGTTTTGAGGTGGAAATCGGGAGTTCGCCAGTATCGACAAAGTTGAATTTGAGTCGCAAAGTCGGGAAAAGGTGCATGGCGTATGGTAGATCGACAAAACCATCACTTTCATGGCCTCTTTGACTTTGACATTATATTGTATTTTTCTCTGTCGGCATTCTAAGCCGACAGTGAAAAATAACAATAATAATGTCGAAGAGGCCATGAAAGTGATAGATTTGTCGATCTGGCGTATGGCTGCGGCAATTGTATAGCGAATTGCACCATGTCCATGCACTAGTTTGCCAGGGAAAAATGCTGGGGGAAAGGGCGCATTGAAACCCGCACTCCGGTGTCGGCACGCTACCCCGCTAGCTTGCCGTGCCGCACTCGTGAAGAGTACCCTACGAAACACAAATGTAACGTACCCAAAATCAACTAAATCTTCAAAAATTGCTCAAATAATGGTCATGATTTCAAAGTAGTTATCTTTTTTTTACCTGTTTTGTGTAACTACTTTGAAATCATAACCATTATTTGAGCAATGGTCGAAGATTTAGTTGTTTTGGGGTAACGTTACATTAATTTGTTTCGTATGGTACAAGCTTCACGAGCGCGTCACGGGCAGCGTAGCGCGCCGACACCGGAGTGCGGGTACAATATAGTGAACTAGCGCCAAAAGTCTCCCAAATCCCCGTTATCATTGTCGCTGTCTGATGAATCATTCCTGTCCCCTTCTTCATCTTCTTCGGAAAAATCCATTGCGAAACTCAGTTCGAGAGTATTTTCCTCCATTTTCCTCGAAATAAAACTGTCGAGCTCGATCGTACGTTATCAAAAAGCAATATACACAACACATGCAGTACATACAATGCACGCGCGTCGCTTTGCTTGATCAGCTGATCGGCCGGGCCCATTCAACCGGTGACGTCACGATTTTCAGGCCGATCGTTGAGCGAATTTCAGTCAACGAGACGGCTCTCTTTTGCCCCATTTTCGAAGACTTTTTAAGTCAAATTTCAACATCTATATCGCGGATTAAGTTAATATCCTTAGAAAAAGTAACATTTCCTTCACAAACATACCAAATTTTGCCAATTTGAAAGTCAACGAGGGTTCGGTTTAAGACACTTAGCCCAAATATTTTCATGTCAAAACCAGTCCTAAATGGGTCAACCAAACATTTAAAAGTGTTCTGATATTACAAAAGCTATCATCAAATATTCAAGTATCCAATATTGCTGTAATTCCCACCTGCAACAGAAATTGTGAGAATAGAAAAAGGAAAAAGTTGAGGAAATTCATCACAAAAAAGAAACAATTTCTCAAAACTCGCTCAGAACTAGGCCCCAAAATACACGGGCTGGATTCTTTGTTAAATGTGTGTTTTTGCAACAAAGAATCCCAATCAAAGGCTTAAGATCATTTGCCGCCAAGAATAGTGAAATAATCTTACTTTCAGGAAAATCAAGTTTTATGGTTTCCTTTACATGCAGGTCGTCTAGACAAATATATAATGTAGGTTTCACCATATTTGACAATGATTGGGGACTTTCTGTAGATGATGGATTATGGTCACCAAAATGACAATGCGAATCAAGGATATCACATTTAAAAACTTTACCTAAATAGTTGTATTTCAAGTCATAAATGGCTTAAGCTAGACTTTCTTTGGAAAATAGTAATGCATTTGATGCATGCATGTATGTAGGTCTGGAAATGTCTTTTGATCAAAGTAGGATAAAGGTTTCCCAAAATGATAATGTGAATAATAGATATCCTATTTACACACTGAACCAAAATATTGGCGTTTCAATTCAAGCTCGACTTTCTTTGACTTTCTGGAAAATAGTAAACGTTATCTAATTGTGAATGTGTATGCATTTGATATACATATAGGTCTGCAAATGTCTTTTGATCTTAGTAGGATAAAGGGTTTCCAAAATGACAATGTGGATCATGAAGATGACATCTTATACTCTTAACCCAAATATCTGTGTCAGAAATCATCAATAGGTATTAAAAGCTCGACTTTGTAAAGTGTAATTTAATGAATTTCGTGCTGACAAGTTGATATGAGAAAGCAAATTTTGTACAATTTAAATAATAGAATGATAAGCCTCCATTCCCTGCTTCCACTAATAAAGCAATTTCATGTTTCCTCATTATAATTTTGACACGCTTTGTCTGCTGTAGAATTCAGGTTGTGCATGATTAATTGCCTAATAAGGCAGCACTCCAGACAGAAATGCTACATTAATCTTAATTTGCACTAAAAATCTGCAATATGTTGTTAATGATGATGGGTATATCGTCAGTTGAGAAATAGAAGGGTGCTAAATCCCTCTTTGTACTTCGGGAGGTAATCATATTTAAAGTTTGGGGGCGTCGTAGAAAAGCCACGTAAATCTCTTTCATTTTAGATCAATATTTCCTCAAATTAGAAATAATTATCATCTGACATCACATAGAGAAGACCACGCCTGACACAATGGTATGCAGAACTCAATTTAGCAACAACAAAATGACTTAATGCCCTTCTCGCTCTCACCAAAGGATATTGTGGACACATTAAGTGCGTTGCTCGTTTAAAGCTCTAATAGCCGCAATGTTCTTTAAATGAACACATTAATAGGAATTGACATTTTAAAAACCCAAATGATGTGCTAATGATGATGGCTTTATAATTGTACAAGGTCATACAAAATGTTGCGATACTCAGATGTGGAACACCGCTCATAAAGGTAATATGTACCTCATAAGCAAAAAAGTAAACTTATAAAATTGACATTTAACAAAAAACTTCAATGATTCGCTTTGATGATGGCGGTGTGGGAAAGTATATATAATTTGAGATACTTGAAGGGCATTGCGTGGGCGGACTGATTGAGGGGGGGGGCACACTATATGCATTGCTTTGTTTTTTTTCTTCAAAAAATGTCCGCTTATGTTTCTTTCAAATAATTGGGAGAGGGGGCGCATGCTCCAAAAACACAAACAAAATTGTTGCAAAAAAATTAGACTGTCTAGACTGCCGCATACATTATATCTAAATATTTATGGTACAAGATTATGTGATCAACATTCATAAATGTTTCAATTTCACATCATTTGCAATGAATCATATAACTCTTTGTTACTAAATAACAAAATATTATCTCTTTTCTTTCTGTTTTGCTTAGCTGTAAAACAATATAATTCACCAAACGTTCAAATACAGAACATTGAACTCGCAGAACACAATTTCATAACAGCAAGATTTTTTTTTCAAGCTATATTCTGAACGGAATAATAAGCATTGATTTTTTTCCAGTTTAAATTTTTGGTTTGAATGATAACTTCAGGAATTGAATTTAGAAGTTGTTTATACTCTTTAGTTTTGCAAGACTTAGAAGCTTTTATACGGTACCTATTTGTTTCACAAGGTTCCATCAACCTTTCAGATTAATATGGGGCATTAATCCGTTTCACTTTTGAGCAAGGAATGATCATTCTCAATAAATGGGAGACAACTGATTTTTTAGTATGACACACATTTCCTCTGACCCAAGCCAGAAATATCTCAAGAACCATCAGAAAAGGAAGCAACACTCGTTCAAATTTCCACTTCACCTTGTTTGTGTGTTGAAAGATAAGGGCGCTAAGTCACTTTTCGTACTTTGGAGATTATCACGTTTGAAGTTTGAAAGCCATGTAAAAACTACTTTTTTAAAACCAATATTCCCGAAATTATGAAATAGTTATTATCTGAATACTTCACACTGCGTTGAGCCAAAGCTCTCACCTACAAGACAGTATCTATAACTCAATTTAAGGCACATCTTTAGTTCAGGAGCAAAAGGACATTAGCTGTTCCCTTTGAGATTCTGATATGCCAATAGCCCACCAAGCTCCAATAGGCAAGAGAATATTTGTTGATAACATAAAAATAAAATAAACAATACTGAAGGGTCAAGAGATCTTTGTTTGGACATTCATTTGTGTATGTTTTGTGTGTCTTTTTGTGCTTTGTGTATTAATTTGTGTATCATCTCAATACTGCATTTGGAATTAGTAATATACATATCCATGTATTTTGTCCTTTTCATATTTTTTCAAGAGTTCATCAAACCTTTCACCAAAAAAAAACAAACTTACGGATAAGAGATAACAAGTAGTACTAACCCCTGCCCGATATTTCTTTGGCATCATTTTCAAATGGATATTTAAACGGTTTTACATTTTTTCCGCTTCACTTTGTTTGTATGTTGAATGATAGCATCATGATACTAAATTTGGAAATAGTAATTTTTATTTTTTGGGGTTCATCCAGTTTCAAGAGGTCAGCAAACCTCTCACATATTCCATTCACAAGATCGCTTGGACTTTATTTTCAAATGGATATTTCCACTTTTTTTTAAATGTTGAATGATAGCGTCATGAGAAAATTTGATTTTTGTATAACATGCATTCTTCTTTGATCCCTGCCCGATATATTACAGTGAACCATTTTACTTGCTTAGAGTATTTTGAATGATAGCATCCTTTTTAAATACTGATTAGCAGGAAAGGGAATGATTGTTTATTTTCAGTTTTGAAAAGAAGGGTTCATCAAACATTTCTCATAATAATATAATAACTGATCAGTTGAAAACAATTTGATTTTAGTAAAACATCCATTCTCCATTGACCCCTGCCCAAGATTTCTCGGACATACCTTTCAAAGGAATAAAGACGTTGATACATATTCCACTGAATTTGTATGTTGAATAACAGCATCCTTATACTGATTATGGAAAGGGTACATTTGTTCACTTTATTTTTTAAAGGGTTCATGAAACCTTTCATATATTTATAATAACCAATCAGAGACAATATGATTTTTGCATATCGTGCATTGACCCCTTATTGACCCCTAGGGGTCTGAGATTTCTCATACATCATTTCCAAAGGATTACAATAATATCTGCTTGTGTTTTGACTGATAGCATCCTATCACTGATTATGGAATATATTTTTCTTTTCAAAATGTAAAAGAAGGATTCAGCAGACCTTTCACGAAATTATATGATAACCGATCGGAGACAATTTCATTTCGGTATAAAATGCATTCTTCATTGACCCCTGCCCCATATTTTGTTGGACTCCATTCGCAAGGGATACATACACAGTCATCAATTTCTCTATTTTCACAAATTCTTTGCTGCTGTGAATCATTGCTTTTGCTTCGTAATGGGGGAGCTAGAAATGGGGGAGCTAGAAATACATTTTCTCTTTTACCCTTCTTTCTCCTTGCATTACAGAGTTCACCAACCTTTTATCATGTAGAACAATTGTTGTTTTGGGGATTTCTCATATAGAACATTCTCTTTACAATCTGCCACATAATATACGGTAGGCAGGGAGAGAGTGGGGGTGGGGGATGGGAAGGGAATGGCCCCCTGTAGCTATTCCTGTCCCTATACAGCTGCCCCCTAAATCCCCCCCCCCCCACGCACCTACCCGTGAAGAAAAAATAAAAGACTGAAATTCATAAACCAAATTGGATTTATGTCCAAAGCTGCCTCCCTCCCGAGTATGGGAATAATAAACACCCCCGTATTTGCCACCTGCATGGACTGGCCCTGGATATGCCACTCACTTGAACGAAAGGTCGTTAACTCTTTAATGCTTTCTCGGATGGAGCGGGGCACGCTACATTAATTTGATGAGCATGCAACATACGGTATCAATGAAAAACACTAAATTTCTCTGAAATCTGTCACGCGATGCTATATTGAAGCTCATCATACGCATCCTACATTAGTTTGAGTGTGCACATGTTACACATACATTTTTGCTGAAATGTCATCAACTCATAGTGGTATATTAAGAGGTAACACAGCTGCATATATGATCGTAATACATGTAAACAACATAATCAAAGCAACATCATAATACTACAAGTCCTTGAAATAACGGAAAGGTCCACTAAGAACATTATACATAATGCATCACCATGTTCGTGTAATGAATGAGCATTTGTGCGCAATAATGCAAATTAAGCGAATCGGAAGATAACGTAACAGGCTTTGCAAAAGGCGAACAACCTTTTTGGGAAATCTGCAGATTTCTGATTACAGTAAGCAAAGTAATCTAAAAGGCAGGTGATTCTAGCTATAAATATTTCCATACATTCAGGTGTATCGTATACATGCAGTGGATGTTAAATGTTTTTTTAAAGCAAAATTGCTATCAAACAAGATTGTCCCATCAGTGGCGTAGCGTGGTTGGACTGACTGGGTGTGCACGCAAAATTATTGGGGGGCATACATTTCTTGTTTTTTTCACAAAAATGTCCCCTTATGTTTCCTACTGAATTTTAAAAAATAATTGGGGGGGGGGGGGGGAAGCACATCCAACCCTGTGTCCCATGATGGCCGGACTGAAATGCATGTAACAAATTTTGTACTAACAACCTTTTTAGTTGCTTCAGTATTGTATCATAAAGTTTTATAGAATGGGTTGATAAATCCCTGCAATCTGATTGGTTGAGAGCAAAATTTGTGCAGACAATTAATTGTACTGGATGCATGAAAAGTCATGCGTCCGGTAAAAAAATCATGCGTCCGGTAAAAATTTCATGCATCCGGTAAAAATTTCATGCGTCCGGTAAAAAATTTCATGCGTCCGGTAAAAAAATCATGCGTCCGGTAAAAAAATTCATGCGTCCGGTAAAATTATTTCATGCATCCGGTAATTTTTCTAATTTTTACTTTTTTGACTTTTTGGGGGGCGTAACAATGCCCATTCTATAAAACAGATGATGCGCAAGTTTATTTCGTGGGTCGGTGGAATTGTTTGCACTCGGTAACTATGGAAACTAGTCTAAACCCACTCGGCTTCGCCTCGTGGGTTTAACAGTTCCATAGTTACCTTGTGCAAACAATTCCTACCGACCCACTCATACCTGCGCATCATTTGTATAATATGAAAGGCATGTGATTCTTGCTACATATATTGCTTGATTAACCCGTTGCCTACGGGAACCGAGTAGGCTATGTACAAAGTGTATGGGGATTTCAGAATCTTGTAGGGAACGGGTTAAAACATTAGAAAAAATACAGTAGAAAGGTGCATTATGTCTTCGTTGTTGTGAGTTTATTCCATTTGTAAAAGTACAAATGAAGCACATACTACGTGTACACCAAAAGCATTTTAACCCATTCAAGACTGGTCCCAAAAGTACTTTGGCTGTGATCTCTGGAGAAAGTGCATATCATACCAAAATCAAAAATTTGTTGGTTGAGAAAGAGAAGGGCGCTAAGGCACTTTTTCTACCTTGGAGATAATCATGTTTAAAGTTTGGGATCCCTGTAGTGAATCCAAAATGTAGATCTCTTTGATTTTTTAATATCAAAATATATATCAAAACTTTTTGGGAAATTAATTAATATCTAAACATTTGGCATCGCCATGCAGTAGAGGAAGCTCTGATCTACAAGATGGATTGTTTAAAACTCAATTTATAACAAAATAAATTAACGCCCTTACTACTCTCATCCGATGAAATAATCTTGAACAGGTTGAAATATACGTCAAAAAAGTTAGTCTTCGGCAGATATTAAACAATATACGGTGATGCAAAAGATGGTTGATTACGCGGGCGCCATGTTGACGTTACATTCATGTGCATATGCAATGAACATACGTTTGCTGAAGATCGCAATGGAAAGGAAGTGCGCGCAAATGTAGTTGCGCAATAAATTTGAGTGAAACGGGTTAGAAGTCAACATAACAAGCTATGTAACTTACATTCAATGTGAATAGCAGATGTAATGAATGATATGATGTTTAAGACAGGTGATTCTAGGTACATATAGCTGCTTGTGAGAGTAAAAAGGGCATTAAGTCAATTTGTTGGCTAAATAGAGTTATGCATACTATGTTGTAGGTTGGATCCTTCTCTATTTGATGCTAAATTTTCATACAGTTATTCATAATTTGGGGGATTATTGATAAAAATATTAAGAGAGCTGAAGTTGGTTCTACAAGGCTCCAAGACTCTATTCATAATTATCTTCAGAGTAGAAAAAGTGACTTTAGCGCCCTTCTCTTTCTAAACTAACGATGTAAATTCATGTGCGTTTGCGATGAGTGTTCATTTTTTTGAAAAATCGCAAAGGAAGGGCATATGTGTACATGGTTATGCAATAACGACGCCGAAGCATGTGGCACAAAAATAAAACCAACTTAGTATGTATGTACAGAACATGCCAACGTCCTTTTTTTAGAAAGTACTTTCCGAGTCTATGGCATCAACATTTCTTTGAAAAAATCCAGGAGATGCTATTAATAAAGCAGTAATCTAATTCAGATTCCAGTTGATATGCACTGAATGTATGTTTCATTGTGAAATAACATTGGAAGTGCGTATGTGGTTGCGCAATAATGCAATAGTGATGTCACAGCTATACATTGCCATAGGTTACTGGTTCTAAACAATGTCAGGCAATTAACCCCTTGACTACTGGAACCGGGTGGGTTGTGTACAAAGTCTCTGGAGATTTCAGAAACTTGAACGAAACGGGTTAAGTCCCAAATTTGTGAACTGTAAGTGGTTGCTAAGGAAATAAAGCACAGTTTGTTTTTTTTGCGTCAGTTTAAATGCAAAACATTCTCAGCACATCTGACAAAACCCTCAAGTGTATAATTGCATTAACATTTGTACAACACACTCTAGACCATGTTTTATATAGTCCATAGTCTGCATACATAGTAAATGTCATTCCTGCTCTGACTATAAAGATCCTGCTAGGATTGAAAGCTAGGTTCCCAACGACTGTCATTTTATAATGATGATGATGATGATGATGATGATGATGATGATGATGATGATGATGATGATGATGATGATGATGATGATGATGATGATGATGATGATGATGATGATGATGATGATGATGATGATGATGATGATGATGATGATGATGATGATGATGATGATGATGATGATGATGATGATGATGATGATGATGATGATGATGATGATGATGATGATGATGATAATAATTATTATAATAATAAAAAAATTAAAAAAAATAAAAAAATAATAATAACAAAAACAATAATATAACACTAATTATAATGATAATAAATGAATAATATTTCACTATTTTGAAGATAAATGGGTAAATGTAAGACTCACCAACCATCTGCTCAATCTGGGTCCAGGCTAACCTGTCTCCAGTTGAAGTGAACGCAACCGTCCCCTGTCATCAACAATAAACAAACGCATTTAATAGGGAATGGAATCAAGCAGAGTTATCAAACAAACAATATTATTGAGATTTATGTTCGCTGTCAACTTTTAACATATTACGTCCAATACTGTTAAACCAGAGTTAGTGGCCAATTGTCTAGAGTAGCCAACCTGCCTATCTATTCTGGCCACCAAAAGTACTCCCCTACAGAATAAAAACAATGTTATAAAACCTGTCTATAGAGGTAAACTGTCTACTGTGGCCCCTTTTTGTTACACATGTTTGACTGTTTGTTGATTTTTAAATTATCCTAACAATTTTAGTTTATAATAATTTGTTTGTCCATAAACTCATTCACAAGCGATATCGAAAAAAAGGATTAAGAAATGTATTGGTGCGATGATATGATTTTTAAGTGAACTATTGAGAAAAAAAAAGTCTGTGATTGTTTCTTTTACTACAGGAATAGTTGACTCGATAAGAATTATTATCTTACAGGAAATGTGCATTCATTTGATTGATTCCTTTTTGAATATGGGATATTATAGTAGACAAGTTGAAAAATTAATATATTTTACAACACAGACACAGACACACAGACACATGCATACACGTACACACACAAAAAACAACAGCAAGAGCACACACACACACACACACACACACACACACACACTTTTCAACAAAGGGTTCCACACTGTTCCCTTTATCACATTTGGGTGACGGCCGGCATAACTGGATTCCGGTACACATAGATTTTTTTTCTTCATTAGAACAAATATATAAAAGAAATGTTAAAAGCTTTGACCTTGAATTTGGGTACTATTATTTAGGCTTCGCATGTCACTGGCAAATACCAGACATCAAATTGAGTTTCACCCTTCAGTGGATTGTGCTGGAAATGCTTGCTGTGTGTATTTACCGTAGACTTGCACTTACAAGCTCTGTAATGAAGGGGGGGGGGGGGGGGGCATGTCCTTAACTCCTTCCCTATTAACTCATTGGCTATGGGAACCTGGTAGGCCCTATTACAATGAACATGTATATATCTTGTGCTGGAAATGCTCGCAGTGTGTATTTACTGTAGACTTGCACTTATAAATTCTGCAATGAAGAGGGGGGGGGGGGGGGCATGTATTAAACCCCTTCCCTATTAACTCATCGGCTATGGGAACCTGGAAGGCCCTATTATATCTCTTGTATTGGAAATGCTCGCAGTGTGTATTTACTGTAGACTCACACTTACAAACTCTAAAATGAAGGAGGGGGGGGGGCATGTATTAAATCCCTTCCCTATTATTACCTAGGGGAACATGGTAGGCCCTATATTCACCCATTCAGGACTGCATGGTCCCGAAAACACTCGGGCATGATCGAGTCTATGGAGAATGCATATGTTATACCAAATCAGTCAGTCCTGAATTCGTTAACTATTGTATGGTGCCTGCATATTAATGTTGTATTGTATCAAGCAGCTTTAATCAATACCTATTAAAATGATAATAACAAATTAAATAACAGGAATGTCTATGCTTTTGGATCACATTTCCCACTCCCTAGGAAGCATGCCCACCATGCATTCCCCTGTTAGGTGCACCAAGTGCAAAGGAACCACGTTCCACATTTATGCAAAGGTTATCACAGTGTACGTCTGGGGTTTTGTGTGTTTATCCTTGACAAAGTTATACATGTACATATTTGTGCAGGAAATAAAATTAATTTCTGACAGCTTAATTCAAGCATACAGAAGTATGCATTTCCAAAAACACACATTAAGTTGCTTCCAACGATCCGTTTCCCAAATTAGTTGCCAATAACATCTCAGTCTGTTTTACAAAGGCCAGCAGCAGTGGTTGAAACATTGCCGTTTCGCATCTCCACGTCGTGAGTCCACGCGGACAATTTACTACATTCAACATCGCTTGTTTTATATTATATTTTCTCTAGCTAATAACTACAGGTGAAAATTAGGTTAGTCAACGAGAAACTGGGGCAATGATATGTGCTATTACTGATGATGTTTCCTTGCAGGCCAATAGACAGCCAATCGGGAGTTCAATCATGGATGAAATCTAATTAACGAGACTACAATCCTATTATGGCGAGGTGACGCGCATCTTATTTCCTCTCTATCACCGATCCAGATGATCCCGACAATAGCAAATTTGTGATCGCGTCACTAGGCTACTAGGACTGAGACGTAATATTTGGTACTTGGTAGTTTAATCCTTCAAAACACTCCATAGGAGTTTTAACTGGAGGTGGGTCCGAGAGAGTGGTTAGCCCGTGTTCCTAATGTTCAGCTGGTGAAAGTAAACTCTCTGGCTCAAAAATAAACCTGGCTTAAAGTTAACCCTGGGATAAATCTCATGATGTGACATCATAATAACTCACTGACTACGGGAACAGAATGTGTACAAGGTCTATGGGGATCTCAGATCCGAAGGGAACGGGTCAAGTCATGGACAAAATGTATGCCACACTAACTTTAAGCCACATGCTTAAATTTGGTAATACTACAAACTGTGTTTGAACTGCGTTTCATCATCAGTATCACCATCATTTGTTCATATTATTTTGTCATGACCATAAAACTTACCACCAAAATCATCATACTCGTAACACCAAAACACACATGACTTGATTATATTTCAATACCCATTTGTTCTGCAATACTCACCGAAAGTCCTTCAAAATTTGAAGAGTTCAGCGCGATGTAGATTTCCTTTGCTATGTCCTCGTTACCATACGTGTAGTTCTCCAAGCTCAGATTGCGATTCGCCAACCCTTTTTGGGTTCTGCAAAAAATAAGAAATAATGCAGAGAAAAGACATGTCTCAGTTTATTTTAAATACAGGTACAACACTATATTTCTTGAAGCAAATCTTTTCTACAAACAAATACAGCCAAACCTGTCTATAGTAACCATATAGTCTTAGGGGAAAGAAAAGTGGCCACAGGTTCTGTAACATTGTAAAATCAAACCTGTGTGTATATAATTATAGTGATCAAATAAGGGAAACAATAAAAGTGGGTCACTGTAGACAGGTGACCTCTAAAGACAGTTTCCATCATGGCTGCTACAGACAGGTGGCCACTTAGACAGGATGGCTGCTACAGACAAGTGGCCACTTTATCCAGGATGGCTGCTATAGACAGGTGGCCACTATAGACAGGTTGGCTGCTACAGACAGGTGGCCACTTAGACAGGATGGCTGCTACAGACAAGTGGCCACTTTATCCAGGATGGCTGCTACAGACAGGTGGCCACTTAGACAGGATGGCTGCTATAGACAGGTTGGCTGCTACAGACAGGTGGCCACTATAGACAGGTTGGCTGCTACAGGCAGGTGGCCACTTAGACAGGATGGCTGCTACAGACAGGTGGCCACTTAGACAGGTTGGCTGCTATAGACAAGTGGCCACTTTATCCAGGATGGCTGCTATAGACAGGTGGCCACTATAGACAGGTTGGCTGCTACAGACAGGTGGCCACTTAGACAGGTTGGCTGCTACAGACAAGTGGCCACTTAGACAGGTTGGCTGCTACAGACAGGTGGCCACTAAGACAGGTTGGCTGCTATAGACAGGTTGGCTGCTATAGGCAGGTTGGCTGCTACAGACAGGTGGCCACTAAGACAGGTTGGCTGCTACAGACAGGTGGCCACTATAGGCAGGTTGGCTGCTACAGACAGGTGGTCACTAAGACAGGTTGGCTGCTACAGACAGGTGGCCACTTAGACAGGTTGGCTGCTACAGACAAGTGGCCACTGAGACAGGTTGGCTGCTACAGACAGGTGGTCACTAAGACAGGTTGGCTGCTACAGACAAGTGGCCACTGAGACAGGTTGGCTGCTACAGACAAGTGGCCACTGAGACAGGTTGGCTGCTACAGACAGGTGGCCACTATAGGCAGGTTGGCTGCTACAGACAGGTGGCCACTTAGACAGGATGGCTGCTATAGACAGGTTGGCTGCTACAGACAGGTGGCCACTATAGACAGGTTGGCTGCTACAGGCAGGTGGCCACTTAGACAGGATGGCTGCTACAGACAGGTGGCCACTTAGACAGGTTGGCTGCTATAGACAAGTGGCCACTTTATCCAGGATGGCTGCTATAGACAGGTGGCCACTATAGACAGGTTGGCTGCTACAGACAGGTGGCCACTTAGACAGGTTGGCTGCTACAGACAGGTGGCCACTTAGACAGGTTTGCTGCTACAGACAAGTGGCCACTTTATCCAGGATGGCTGCTATAGACAGGTGGCCACTATAGGCAGGTTGGCTGCTACAGACAGGTGGTCACTAAGACAGGTTGGCTGCTATAGACAGGTTGGCTGCTATAGGCAGGTTGGCTGCTACAGACAGGTGGCCACTAAGACAGGTTGGCTGCTACAGACAGGTGGCCACTATAGGCAGGTTGGCTGCTACAGACAGGTGGTCACTAAGACAGGTTGGCTGCTACAGACAGGTGGCCACTTAGACAGGTTGGCTGCTACAGACAAGTGGCCACTGAGACAGGTTGGCTGCTACAGACAGGTGGTCACTAAGACAGGTTGGCTGCTACAGACAAGTGGCCACTGAGACAGGTTGGCTGCTACAGACAAGTGGCCACTGAGACAGGTTGGCTGCTACAGACAGGTGGCCACTATAGGCAGGTTGGCTGCTACAGACAGGTGGCCACTTAGACAGGTTGGCTGCTACAGACAGGTGGTCACTAAGACAGGTTGGCTGCTACAGACAGGTGGTCACTATAGGCAGGTTGGCTGCTACAGACAGGTGGTCACTATCTAGACAGGTTGGCTGCTATAGACAGGTGGTCACTATAGACAGGTTGGCTGCTATAGACAGGTGGTCACTATAGACAGGATGGCTGCTACAGACAGGTGGCCACTTAGACAGGTTTGACTGTATTACAACATCAATTCACTCTAAATATAACACTACTTTCACTACCACTTGATATTAATAAAAAAAAACCACTAGAATGCATTTCTTGGAAAAGAAAAAGTGCTTTAAGCAATAAATCAATAACTGTTCACCAAATTTGATTAATCTGTGTCATTTTGGTTAAAGGGCATCCATTTTCCAGGTTATTCCTTCAGGAAGTAATGTATCAGTTTGTATGACGGTTTCTTGCTATTTTTAGCTCTCCTTAGCCCATTGTTTCTCAGTGTCTTTCTGCTGGGGTTGTATCGTTATTCGTCAGACTGTCAGTATACAAATGATGCGCAGGTATGAGTGGGTCGGTAGGAATTGTTTGCACAAGATAACTATGGAACTGTTAAACCCATGAGGCGAAGCCGAGTGGGTTTAGACTAGTTTCCATAGTTACCGCGTGCAAACAATTCCACCGACCCACGAAATAAACTTGCGCATCATCTGTTTTATAGAATGGGCATTGTTACGCCCCCCAAAAAGTCAAAAAATTAACAATTCGAAAAATTACCGGATGCATGAAATAATTTTACCGGACGCATGAAATTTTTTACCGGACGCATGAAATTTTTACCGGACACATGATTTTTTTACCAGACGCATGACTTTTCATGCATCCAGTACAATTAATTGTCTGCACAAATTTTGCTCTCAACCAATCAGATTGCAGGGATTTATCAACCCATTCTATAATAAGTACATATATGCCTTCCCATAGTGAGGTCCCGAGTTTGAAACTAGACTGTTCCCGCAATGTCTTTCCTTCAGCAAGAAAATGTATCAAAATTTGCTGCTCTTGACCCAGGTGAATAAATGAGTACCCGGGAGGATGGAAAGTTGTTCCGTAGCACTGTGTGCACCTACGAGGTGCCTGGCTGCAATGCTCACCAGTGAGTGAAAAATGTGCACTGTGTGTGATGGATTACAGGGACTTAGTAACATTGTCAAAATCCTCAAAATCCAATCGTAATTCTAGCGGTTCCCTCATACCTTAATGTTGTATTTGTATTAACAATAAAAGCATGGGACAGGTTTCGGTTTTTCAAATTTCCTTTCGTTAAAAAGATATTTACGATTGGACCCCAAAAACCGTGTACAAAGAGAGTGCAATGATTTAGTGAATTATCACTTTGCATTTTTGATCATTACTCGGCCATATAACGTCCATTTAACTTGAAATTTTCACATTACACCCAGTGGATATATCAGATAACAACAATATACAATGTGTCAACCACTCATCACTTTTTGCACTTGTCAAAAAAGTTACTAGATCCCTTTAATTGCAGTGTGCATCCGATGATGGAACGTATGCCTTATAAATACTGATTACTATTATTATCATCATCATCATCATCATCATCATCATCATCATTATCATCATCATCATCATCATTAGGCCTAATCATCATCATCATCATCATCATCATCATCATCATCATCATCATCATCATCATCATCATCATCATCATCATCATCATCATCATCATCATCATCATCATCATCATCATCATCTTCATCTTCTTCAACATCATCATCATCATCATGAAACTTTTAAAGCAGACATTCATCTTCAAATGTATGTACACTCAGACGAACCAATTTTAAATATGATATATATTAACAAACATCTTCTTCCTCCCAAAGCTGCCAATAGGTGAAGGTTGTAAATAGAAAGTATGAAGAAAAGAAAAGAAAACATCTTTAATTTGTCTGCAAAACCTTACACCCTTATCTTTTAACCATTTTCAACCATTTAATAGCTTCCTACTGCAGGTGATTTGGGGAAAAATCAAAACAATTGATTTTCTAGCAACATTTAAGCCGCAAGACACGTCTGAAAATGCACTTGATAGGGGTCGGTGGGAGGGGAGGAGAATTAGGTTTTACCGGAGAAGATACAAATACAAATTTATTCGTCTGGCCCCATTAATCGGAAAACAATAGCAATTCGACACCCATATCGTTGATCATTTAGCCTCCTACTACAGGAGAACATTAAAACAATTCATTTTCTTGCGACATTGAAGCAGCAAGATACGTCTGCAAATGTTCATGATGTTGAGCTTGTCATCAATCCAAGGCGGTATTGAATCAAGGTCGGTGGGCGGGAAGGGGAATAAGGCGGGCAAATAGGTTTTACCGGAGAAGACATAAATAACAATTTGTTTGCCTGCCCCATTTGTCAGAGAGCAAACATCCGTTTCTTTGATCCTTTTGCCTCCAACTACAGGTGATATGGGGATAATCCAAACAATTCATTTTCTTGCGACATTGAAGCCGCAAGACACGTCTGCCATTACACATGATGTTGAGCTTGTCATCAAAGCCAAGGCAGTAGGAATCAGGGGAGGTAGAAAGGTAGGGGCTGGAATATGGTTTTTCTGAGAAAAAGATACAAATTATAATTTGCTTGTCTGGCCCCATTAGTTCGAAGAAAATATAATTTAGAGCTATTATTAGCATTGCAAGTTTATATTTGATAGGTGTTTCTGTACTGTCATAAAAAGTGAACCAAGATTGGTTTAGCAATTTGGTGGTCTCAGGTTTGATTCCAGACAAAGCCCATTAATCTTTTCTTATTTCATTTATATATTGTTGATAGATTATAGAAATGTATGGAAATATTTGAAAGGAGGCTGAAACTAGGTAGAACCCAGAGAAAGAAAACAAACCCCACCACCATACCCCCTCGTTCTTCTTACAGCAGGGACCAATCTAAGGTTGTATGAGCTATTTTTGTATGTTCTGATGCAGGAAGGCAATTTCTAGCTAGAACACACTCAATCTTCTGTGTAATAATGATTGCCGCTGGTTAGACAATATTTTATCACACACAAATTAAAACAACCCAGAAAATATTCAATAACATTCCACTCTATCATTATTATAGCACATTTTTTTAAAACCAAAGATAGAAATAAGTGCTGGCCATTTTAAAGAAAGGTTGTTTTTTATTGTTAAGAGGAAAGCTAATAAATGCATTGTTCCTGTCACTTCTAGCCGTTTATTTCCTCTTGGGTATCACTAATAATGGAAATAATCAATGCTTTTGAGACCTCTATCATCTGTTTTGGCTGACCACTAGAGGCTGCCATGTTTTCCACATGAAACATCATCTGAGCGTGAACTAACAAAAGTGGGATATGTAACAGCTGTTGTTGAGTCTGCTGCTAGTATAGGGTTTGTATTTGTGGTGGCTCCTTTATATACCCATAGAAGTATTTTTTAAGGCAAATGATACTATTTCTAGTGTGAACTTGTTGTTGTTGTTGTTGCAAACTTACTTGTTTAGAGCAAGAGCCAGGGCCCATACAGCATCGTAGGCTAGGGGTGCTTCAGGGTAACCCGCCGTGTCCGCTGGCGACTTCTCTATCTTACGGTTCAATCTCGCTAGGAAATCTTTGGAAGTCTGGAGAAGAAATAAAGTACAAAACAGAGATAACTATACATCAAGATCAGTATAGCAAGTTTTATTTAGCGTGATATCTCCATGAATGCAAGGGGAAGGAAGGTCTGTTTCTGGCAAGTTCTCTATGACTGCTCGGTCCCGCAATAAAATAATTGGTGTCTGGAGATAAATAAAGATACCAAACAGAGAGAGCTATAAATTCATAGTTACAGCTCAAACAACAACAAAAATTGCATCTTCATTAATAAAAGATAAGCACAACACATTCAAACAGAACAAAAACATCAATATTTTTCAAGAGTGGTGATTATTTTTCTAAAAATTTGTAAAAGCACTCCAAAACGAGATGACAAAAAAAAAAATCCAACCAGGCCATTCAACTTTGACTTTAAACAATACTTAATGGGGAATGTGCAGTCACCCAACCATGCATGTATATAATCCTCAAGGTCTGTGTTTGGATAACGCATCAAACTCATTCTAATATTGCACATGTGGGTATCATCAATTTTCTTTATGGGCAAAGGTAAAATGATATCTCCCAACAACGTTCAGATCATACTGATTGAAACCTTGAGCGATAGGTGAGTCCTTTTTAGGCCATCCATTTTCCCAGAAAGTATAACTACGTGTTGTGCCCTGAAATTCATCTTGAAAAATTATATTCCCATGCTTTCTCTCTTCGACATACAGGGCTCTACGACAATGTGTTCTCTGACTGGACCAGTCGGGGAAAGTTTCTTAAAATATCACTTGCATAAAAAAACAAATGTCGATGGCCCAAATTAGGTTCATAAGAAAGCAGCATTCAATTTGTGAATGTAATTTGAACCACATAATCATGTTAGTCAAACACTTTCTTTAAAACCATAATGTGGATCTAGATTACTTGCCCTGCTGGTTGGGCAGGTGGCTTCTAATTGTACTCCCCATTCACTGAATTCACTTGCCCTGGGCAATCGGGCAAGTAGGCTTTTGTAGACCCCTGATATGTATCCCATTTCACTTCCCATTCCTAATCACCTTTCTCTTCCAGACAAACACACACACAGGTAAATTAATTGTTTCACATCTGATGAAGATCTTCAAACTCATTTTGATGGTGGTGGTGATGGTGATGGTGATGATGGTGATGGTGGCGATGGTGATGATGGTGATGATGGTGATGATGGTGATGATGGTGATGGTGATGGTGATGGTGATGGTGATGGTGATGGTGATGGTGATGGTGATGGTGATGGTGATGGTGATGGTGATGGTGATGGTGATGGTGATGGTGATGGTGA
>JBAMJV010000452.1:135000-147424 GCA_037951105.1 Echinarachnius parma
CTACATGTTGCAACAAAATCAGTCAGTCCTGAACGGGCTAGAGGGAAGCTAAATGCTGGCATTTTCGCTTACTGTTTGTTACTGATAAGTGCATAATTCCTGTCTCTTCTTTTTACTCACATACATTAAAAAAATTAATTCTTCAAATGTAAATCTAAATCTGTTTTTATTGTATTATACTCATAATCATTTTTTTTAAACATCACACTATATCACAAAGCTGATTTAATAAAAGAAATAAATAAACAAAAATGATGTTGGGGCGTGCAGGAGCCAGTTAGAAATGAAGTACTGTATTCTGAATCAATTCAGTTGTCTTTTCAGTTTGCCTTTCCCCCGTCTTCTTTAGCGCATGATTTCCCTCAAGTATTTGCTGTATTCATGTTCATTATTTTAACATGAGCGTAACATGGTCTCCGTGCCCTTTAGTGGGATGAGCTTTTGATAACCGCTGGCTTACGACAATTCTATTTTGTTTGCATAATTTTATTTTTCTTCCTAGTATTGGCATTTCAAAGTTTGTTGTCCATTTTTTTATGTTCCCTTTCGCCCTTTATGTTTTTTGTAATGTTGTCTCATCGTCGGAAATCTCAACCCAGACTCTTTGGAGTCGAACCGGCAAAAATAGGAGATGAACATTCCTAAAGATGAATGTATCTCTAGAGAGATCTAGAGGTTTCGCACAAATGTAAAATAAACATGATTATTCCACACAAAAATAGCTGCCTACATACGGAGTATTAATAATGAAATAGAATACATCATTTTGGGGTGAATTTCATTGATCACTCCTTAGGGATTTGTGAGTTGAGTTGAGTTGGCCTTTTTGCCTCACTAGATCTAAGAAAATATGTATATTTATAATTCATCTATTCCAGGGTCAGTGACTTTTCCTAAAGAGATCTAGTAACATTTCTCTCTCTGTATACATGTATGTGCATGAGACTTAACCCCTTGACTACTGGAACCGGGTGTGTTGTGTACAAAGTCTATGGGGAATTCACAAACTTGCAGGGAACGGGTTAAATGTAATACTGTGCTTTAGAAGAATACAATATTATTTTTATTATGGACAAAATCTACCAAACATTCTTAAAACCCTAGAAGTTCTCATATACCTTGTATTCATATAATTAACAGAACCAATGTAACAGGTTGTTTCTTTCTTTCTTCGAATTTCCCCTCTTTGAAAAGATATTTACGATGGCGATGTTTATATTTCAAATTTTCCACTGGAGAATTTAAACTGTGTACAAAGTGAGTGCACTGAGTTAATAGCAAATACTAATTTACATTTTGCTCGTAACTTGGTCGGATGACATTAATTTACCATTGAATTTTCCCACACTACTTGCTGATATCAGATCACAGAAATACACATTTCTATTAGTTTTTGCACATGTCAACAAAGTTACTCTGTAAAAATAACTGGAATATTCCAAGTTGCACAATAATAAACAATTACAATTTTATCAGTAATTTCTTATAAAATGATCAGCCTGAAAAAAAAGAAGTATAATACACATTAAGACTTTTTTTAAATGTAATTTTCTTTGAATGCCCTTTGGTTCCTTTTAATTCCTAATTGAACAACTTCTTGAATCGGATAAAATCCTAAGAACACACTCTCCTATTTTGTAATTCATTTCTTATTGAATGATCAACCAAAAAGTGTAATACAGCGTAAGTCTTTTACAAATGTTAACTATTTGCTTAAAATGTCCCTTTCATTTCATGCTAATAAAATAACTTGTTGAATCTGATCAAGTCTAAGAAAAAGACTACAGCCAAAGACATTCAGACTTTGAAAAGAGGAAATTACATCATAGATAAAAACAATAAAGTGGGGAAAGATAACAACAAATTCAACAAAGTAATTATATTTAGACAAAAAGTTCAGTCTCCTGTACACTTTCAAAATGAACAATCCCGTATAGAACAATATTTACCCCTCCACCCTTTTGATAAGAGCAATTAACTTCAGAAAACTCTTGCCTCCCGTGTCTATCATTTTAACACATACCCTGCCAGATTCTGCCATTCGTAACTTGGTCGGATGACATTAATTTACCATTGAATTTTCCCACACTACTTGCTGATATCAGATCACAGAAATACACATTTCTATTAGTTTTTGCACATGTCAACAAAGTTACTCTGTAAAAATAACTGGAATATTCCAAGTTGCACAATAATAAACAATTACAATTTTATCAGTAATTTCTTATAAAATGATCAGCCTGAAAAAAAAGAAGTATAATACACATTAAGACTTTTTTTAAATGTAATTTTCTTTGAATGCCCTTTGGTTCCTTTTAATTCCTAATTGAACAACTTCTTGAATCGGATAAAATCCTAAGAACACACTCTCCTATTTTGTAATTCATTTCTTATTGAATGATCAACCAAAAAGTGTAATACAGCGTAAGTCTTTTACAAATGTTAACTATTTGCTTAAAATGTCCCTTTCATTTCATGCTAATAAAATAACTTGTTGAATCTGATCAAGTCTAAGAAAAAGACTACAGCCAAAGACATTCAGACTTTGAAAAGAGGAAATTACATCATAGATAAAAACAATAAAGTGGGGAAAGATAACAACAAATTCAACAAAGTAATTATATTTAGACAAAAAGTTCAGTCTCCTGTACACTTTCAAAATGAACAATCCCGTATAGAACAATATTTACCCCTCCACCCTTTTGATAAGAGCAATTAACTTCAGAAAACTCTTGCCTCCCGTGTCTATCATTTTAACACATACCCTGCCAGATTCTGCCATTCCCAAAGAGTTGATACAGGGCCCACCAGGTTCCTATAGTCAATAGGCTGTTCGCAATGTCTCGCCAATTGTTTCCCCAATCGCTGGCTAGTCAGGAGTTTTGTATGCTTTCTGCGACGCCATACAGAGGTTTAATTTCCTGTATAGAAGAGTCTGGTCGTGAACAGCATACAAACTAATCTTATCTACAACTCGATTCAGATTTTCTTGTTAATAAAATGGTTTTATTAGTCGAAAAGGGAAACGTGTGGGACAGCCCCCCTGACATTGTAGAGTACAATATGGATGTCAAAAGTTGACAGATTATCTTATCTCCAATCATGTTTTAATATTATCTTAGTCTGTGACGAGCATAGCACTTGTTTTATTGTCAGATGTTCTTGTTGATAAAAATTGTTTTATTAGTAGAAAGCAAAATATACACAACCCCCTGACATTGTAGAGTAAAATATGGATGTCAAAACTCAAAAGATTATCTCCAATCATGTTTTAATATTATCTTTAAAAGTTCGTGACCAGCATAAACAATTTAAACAAAATCTATGATGGTACCAAGAAAACGTGTTAAAGGTATAGTTGAGTTTTGGTATAGAGGTAATGAAAACTGAGTGTCAAATTTGAAAGAGCGTACAATTTTAATGACAGAATAAGCTTTATTTGATCAAAATCGGTTCAGAGACAGCTGAAATATCCATAAACATAACCATTTGTAATTATTGTGGGGTCCCACAATAATTCAACAATTTTGAACCAGCCTTTGACCCCCTAAAAAAATGCTTGTACTTTTCAAAAATTAACAAAAGATGTTTTTAAATAGTTGTTGATGATCTCTCTATTTAATCATTATTTAAACAAAACATCAATATGCACAATTTTTGTATTAAAAATGGTTGAAAACAATGAGTTTTTAGAGGGCGCCCTCTTGAGTTTTAACAGCTCTTTTTGAATGATAACAGGTGTTTTACTTAGTCGTTTGTATTTTGTATACCTTTTAAGCATGGTGGAGTTATAACTACTAGTTTGTAATGTAATGGTGCAGGTTTTGGTTACTAATTCAGTTTGACCAAAACTGTACTCTATACCAAAACTCGACTATCCCTTTAAAAGTTATTTCCTCTGTCACTCTCTCTTGCTTACTCTCCTCCTGCCCCTTTCTCTCTATCTATCTGTGTATTGATTTTCGTCTCTTCCTTTTGATGGTGCCAAGAAAAATAGTGAAATATTCTGTTTTTCTTTCACTCTCTCTCCCTTAATCTTTCCCTAACAATTGTGCCAAGAAAATATGTAAAATATCTTGTTTCTTTCTCTTACTCACTTCCTCCCCATCTATCTCTGATTCTTTTTTCAGTCTCTTCCATTTGATAGTGCTAAAAAAAAAGGAGTAAAATATCACAATTTTCTCTCTTACTCTGGCCTCTCTCCTCTCTATTTCTCTCTATCTATCTCTGTAATTATTTGTTGTCTCTTCCATTCGGTGGTGCCAAGAAACTTGTTGTTGGACGCATGACCAAACCCTCGCACGTATCTGATTACAGGATTAAAATAAAGGAATCAAGGGTAAAAGGCGTTTGTCTGTCTCGCATACTAATGGACACGCGTATTTGCTTCCATCATCTGAAGAGGGTATAATTCTAGCACCACGCCTGCCCACTAATACAAAAGAGATGAGATAAGCTTTGAAAAAAAGATAAAGCTCAAAGGAAAATAACTGTTAATTGTGCTGCATTTTTCCAGGCAGAAAACGATTTTAATCCCACACTGACTAACATTAAAAAGGGGT
The DNA here is from genome assembly GCA_037951105.1 of Echinarachnius parma. Classification (NCBI taxonomy): domain Eukaryota; kingdom Metazoa; phylum Echinodermata; class Echinoidea; order Clypeasteroida; family Echinarachniidae; genus Echinarachnius; species Echinarachnius parma. Next base: position 139,563 of record JBAMJV010000452.1, read on the forward strand.
AAGATTGACAGAAAATAGCCATCCCCAAAACCATCTAGAACAAATAGATTTAAAGAGTGATGTTAAATACAATATAGTCAATTATAGTGTGCTGGGCTACTCTTGATTGTAAACCTAAAACTACACATACCAAACACCCACTTAAAAGCAAAAATACAAAAAGATTGAAGCAGTAATTGTAGCACCTTGCATAATTGCGATTTGATCTGCAAGAGTATTTGAGGGTTATCTCAAAATGTCTTCTTAGAAATTGAAGTGATATTTAAAAAGAGAGTGAAAAACATGATCATCAACTTATCGATAAGTTTATAAGCCCCACCCAACTTAAAACCAAAGAAATTCAAAGGAAACAATAACAGAGCTGGTTACAGCCTAACTAGTCATATTAAAAGAGTCATTTTATCCACAAGGAGATTAATGGGCAATTCAATCTGGAAAATAATCTCCATTTTAAAATCTTACCAAAAAAAGAAAAGAGATAGAAAAAGTAGCAAACATCCGGTTCCTGTCTACTATTAAGAGAAACATTATCTGAAAAGATAGACGTGGGTTTATGTCTAAAAGGTAATCAAATATTTCATCATCTTTATAGAAAAATAGAAGTTCAAATTTGAGACATTCATAGGCACGCTCCTTAACTTGCCAATAAGAACTGGAAATCCCCTGAATCAATAAGGGGTAATCTTATATTCCAATCTCTTGGAAAATAAAGTGAAAATTTGAATTCTGTCCATGAACTGTAAATTGCACCACACTTAACCAACAATGTTCCCTACTAGATGTTGCAATCCCCATCAAGTTCAAACAGGACTCACTAAGTTCCCATGGGTTAAAATATATAAAGACATTAATTGTTACATGCTGGCTACATCTATTTTGGGGCAATCTAATATTTCATCTTCAAAAATGGAAAATTGCGGACTCCACATCATCCCCTTCGTATTGAATTTGTATGTTTAAACATCTTACAATTATGTTTCATTCCCAGAGAGTTTATACATGCTGCAAATGTTAACAAGAGATATTGCAACAACAACAACAACAACACTTAAATGGCAGCTACTTGTGTAGCCCATATTCCTGCTTTTGACTCTTGTAGTGCATCAACAGTATAACCCAGGTTAATATTAGACACACACTACTGTCAATCCAGCACACAAAGTACACATTTTCCACTCCCTAGGGAGTGTTCCAGCTAGGTGCCTCATTGGGGCACAAGTGTATCACCTCCATCATTAGATTCACACTGCAGTCAATCCAGCACTCAAAGGGCATGTTTTCCACTCCCTAGGGAGTATTCTAACCTGGCATGTCAACGGTGTGCATGCACAGAGTCAGTACACAGCAAACATTATCACAAACTACACGTTTAACTTACCATGTCTTAAATGGAAAGGTTATGGTTAGGGTTTAATAGTCAATCCAGCACACAGAGTGTACATTTCCACTCCCAAGGAAGCATTCCGGCCAGGTGCCTCATAGGCACACACATTACTATCATCACCAATGATATTATTAAACTTACCATTCCGGATATGGAAGGGGTATCATCCGGTTTCAGCATCATGCCCTCCGTGGTGAAGTGGTACTGGAGAGCGGTCTTCAGCTGCTCGGAGGTACAGTTGATGTGCTTGTCGTCAGCGTCGTACCAGTTGTCCGGGTACCAACCGATTAAGAACCAAACGATCTTGGGGCCGTACAGGTTCTGTTTGTAGACCTGATGGGAATGAAAATAGTAAGCACAAAGACATTAGATAGTCACATAATCAATAGTCTCTTCGATCATACGTCAGTTACGCTGCTCTGATATGGCTATATGCAGTTGATGTGCTTGTTGATAGCATCGTACCAATTGTCTGGGTACCAACCGATCAGGAACCAAACAATCTTGGGGCCGTACAGGTTATGTTTGTAGTCCTAGTGACAAAAATATCAAACCCAAAAGTAAACACATCAAAATTTCAAACTATTTTTCATAAAATAAACAGACGTTTTAGGTGATTTTAAGTAACCTGGTGCACAAAAAAAATACAAAGACAAAATTAGATTTTCATATTATTGTTCATAAATGAATTTAGTTGATGTACTTTATATCATCAGTGTTGTACCAGTTGTCCGAGTACCAACCTTCTAAGAGCAAAACAATGTATTATGGGGCTGCACAGGTTTGTTTGTAGACCTGGCAGTAATAAAAACAAAGTATTAAACACAAAATAATACACATCAGATTTTCAAATTGTTGTTCATAAAATTATTCACGAATACTATAAAAGCTTAGCTGCTCTAATATGCGATTGATGAATCTGTGTAAATAGTTATTTCTAGGCTCCCTTGTTGTCATAAAGTTCCATTTCCAGTACTCTGCATTTAAAGGGGACCACCAAGCAAATAACAACACATAATTATATGTTTTGGTACCGTTTTGTGATATCAAATAGATACCCAACATTTTGCAAAGGGTTGTTTAATTCATAAACAATGCAATTAATTACCACCACTTACGGAACCATTATTATTTCATGGTTTCGTACGCGCCAAATATTTGCGAGTGCGCCAATTCTATTCACGCGTACGTTTGGAGACAATAGAATCCCGGACGATTCATTCACTCTGGACCAAGGTAGTTTTTGTACATGCAGACCCATGAACACATGCTTTAGTGGTGATGCGTGTTCCAATTATATATTTTTTCTTCTGGAACATATTTTGTTGAACTTGTTGATGGAATGGACTACTAAAGATGTTACCTTTCATTTATAAGAATATTATTTTGGGGTGGTGGTACCCTTTAAGCTCTGAACTAGATCAGTAAGTCAATGTAGCACAAGGATAGACGGGTCATAGAGTATAATGGTGTTGTGACGGTAATATGACGAGTTGGCAGGAAGTTTGCTCCAATATAGGTTCATGTGTGACATTCCTATTATGTGTGCTTACAGGAACAAATTAGATAAGATTAGATTCTGGTAATAATGAAGGTGCTGGTGGTTGTGATGGTGATGGTGATGGTGATGGTGATGGTGATGGTGGTGGTGATGGTGATCTAGTGTTTTTGGTGGTGGTGGTGGTGGTGGTGGTGGTGGTGGTGGTGGTGGTGGTGGTGGTGGTCGTGGTGGTGGTGGTAGTGGTGGTGGTAGTGTTTTTGGTGGTGGTTGTTGTTGTGGTGGTGGTAGTGTTTTTGGTGGTGGTTGTTGTGGTGGTGGTAGTGTTTTTGGTGGTGGTTGTTGTGGTGGTGGTAGGGGTTTGTGGGTGGTGGTGGTGGTGGTGGTGGTGGTGGTGGTGGTGGTGGTGGTGTTAACCCTTTGCCTACCGGAACCTGGTAGGTCCTGTATTAACTCTTTGGAGATTGCAAAATCTAGCAGGGGAACAGAATCACAAAATGTTTTTTGTTTTTTTCAAATCTGTAGCGGATATGAACATATTTTGATCTGTGACATCATTAATATGTCCAGAATCAACGCATTTAATTCTTTCCTGCCAACTGCAGGTGATAGATCAAGAAAATTACAAATGCCTCTACAAATCATGAGAGGATTTGAACATATTTAGATTTCAAAATGATATAGACCCTATATCATATATGCAGAGAATTGTGTCTCTTCTAATAAGTCCATAATTAAGTCTTTACAGATAGTAGACGTAGAAGAAAGTAATAACAAGAGTAATTAGCAGTACTCATGAAAAACATAATAAAATAGGAAGAAAAAATTCCTTAGATAATGAATTGTGAAGAAGAAAACAATACAATTAATCGTGGAGAATTGAATCACATCCTATTAATAATTAATAATAATTGTCCATTTTGATATAGTGCTTTATTGCAGTTAAGTCTCAAAGCGCTCGGAGCATTATTACCTGGGCTTTAGCCGAGCAGCCTTATTCAATCGCTCAAGCATTTCAAGGAATATATTCCTGCCAAGTACCCATTTACTGCACCTGGGTTGAGAGCAGCAAATGTGGATAAAGTGTCTTGCTGAAGGACACACGTGCCGCGGCTGGGAATCGAACCCACGACCTTCATATTTAAAGACGAAGGCTCGAACCAATATACCACGACACTCCCACTAATGAGCCTATAGAACGATTGAAAGGAAATGTAGTGTAATTTGCAATGTACAACGGTGAAATTATCCATATGACCTTAAATGAACGCAGATGTGTGGTGAACTGAGGCTCTTCTAATACGTCCATTATGGTGATTAAGTCTTTATAGATAACAAAGAAAAAAGTAATAACAAAAGTAATAAGCAGTATTCATAAGAACCATAGCAATGTAGGAATAACACATTTATAACATAATGCATTATGGAGGAGATGACCAAACCATAAATTAATCGTGGCGAATTGAATCGTGTCCTAATGAGCTTTTAGAAAGATGGATAGGAAATGTGGATGGTGTTTATGCTTTGTGAACAACAGTGAATTAATCAGCAATGACCTTAAATGAACACGTATGTGAGAAGAATATGTCCATTATGGTGATTAAGTCTTTATAGATAACAAAGAAAAAAGTAATAACAAAAGTAATAAGCAGTATTCATAAGAACTATAGCAACGTAGGAATAACACATTTATAACATAATGCATTATGGAGAAGATGACCAAACCATAAATTAATCGTGGCGAATTGAATCGTGTCCTAATGAGCTTTTAGAAAGATGGAAAGGAAATGTGGATGGTGTTTATATGCTTTGTGAACAACAGTGAATTAATCAGCAATGACCTTAAATGAACACGTATGTGAGAAGAATATGTCCATTATGGTAATCAAGTCTTCACAGATAACAAAGGACAAAGTACTTACAAAAAGAAGGTAATTAAACAAATTAAAAGGATAAGGAGAACGTGACTGAATGGAAAGGTGATTTATCTAGCATGTAATGTCAAGTGAAGTTCTGAAGAAAAAAACCTGACCTTATCAGCCTGTATTGTGCAGTAAAATGCATAAAAGTTATTAAAGCCCAAGTCCAGTTTCGGGAAAGTAGCCGAATATATCTATATTGATCAATATTGTGAATATGTATTGAAATAGGGCTTGTGTGATAAAATCCGAACCTAAGCATCGTTAAATACAGAAATATCGGAGGAAATCCAATATCCGCCTGTGAAATTCATAAATCTACCGCCCGTTCAGACCTGTCAGCGCCGCTAGCGCTGGGGGAGATATCGACAAGCTAGGGACAAGCCCGTATAGCGAACGGAAAAGAGAAAAATCCTTTTATCCCATGAATTATTCAGCTAACGCATGTCTTTTCTTCTTTGCACTGAAACAGAATAACAAGCGTTAAAACCTGTTTTTCTCGCAAGTTTCTGTGAAAAACAGGAAAGCCTGACAAATCAAATGATGTTGCGGTATGCAGTCAATGGCACTTGACACCCACTCTGCGGTGAGAAGCACATCACATATTAATGCACACATGGGACTAGCAACAGTTTTTAGTGGTTTTTCTCTCTCTCTTGTTCACATCCATTGTGACTATTTCACAGTATCTTTTTTTAAACCATCACTCCTTCTGCTCAATTTAAATCCAATCAGTAATGTGAGATAAAATGTGTTAGATGCAATTAACATGGTGTACATGTATATAAGGGTAACTAAGTGACATTTTGTGGTTTAGAAACCACACACACAAACGCACACATGGGATTAGAAGTTTTTTTTGTTGTAATTTTCATAAAGCTATATATCTATACAATTGCAAATTGTACAATTTGTTTTGTCCATCCATAAATGCCATTTATACTAACTTACTGTTACTTTCTCTCAATCTAAAATTGATTTGTCAGTAATGAGAAAAAGAGTTGTGTATATACTATGCAATAAACTCGTACTTCAATTTATAGTGAGGCCGTATTGGGCAGTTAAAGGGCTTAAATCAGACGGATCCCCCATGCGTTTATTGCATTGATTTTACAGTCAACAAAAATTCATCTATTGACGAAACTGTGAAGTGAGCAGCAACAAGTAGGCACATTGATACAAATGGGTATTACCATTCTAGCACTAATTGCAGTAATTTTGTTTGCAATATACTTGCACTGATTCAAATTCAAAACTGTGGCGTAGCATGGTTGGACTTACTTGTGGGGGGGGGGGGTACAAATTTTCAGGGTGGTCGGGGCACACTCTGTTTTTTGTTTTCATGTAAATTATTTTCTCATTATGTATTTTTTTATTTTTAAGAATTGTTTATTCTATTTATTTATTTTTAAATTTATTTATTATTATTTATTATTTTTTTATTTATCTATTTGTATTTATTCTTCTGTGTTTTTTTTGGAGGGGGGAGCATGTGTTCCCCCCCCCCCTCCCCCACACACCATCAAGCTCTACAGGAGTTCTCAAAAGCTACCAATTGTAAAAAACTGTAAAGTGAGCAGAAGCAACAAAGTTGTTATTGATATCCATTTAGGGTATTTAGTACACTCGCACTACTCGCTGTACGCATAATCCTGCAATCGATTCCAGGTACTCAATGTCGCGGGGGGAAAAAAAAAATAAGGTGCTTACGAAGAAAGTACTTGACTCTCAAAAGGTGTAACGGATGTTTACAGAGAAAACGTACGTGGATGGAATGGAAAAACAAAAACACAAAGGCATTTTAGCCTGCGAGCCACTCGTGAATTTCTTCTCGGCATTACCTCGCTTTATAAATTATTCATAACAAGAAAGGATAGGTTCATTTTATATAGTGCTTTAAAAATATAAAATGGTACTCTAAATGTAGACAACAGACATACATTCTAGATTTTGTTCGTTGTATAGGAATGGAGTAATTAGACTTTTCATGTAAAGCTGTCTAAAGTACAGAGTCAAGTAAGTATAAGTTGTTTTTTAAAAACTTTTTTTTAATTCCTCCATTCATTCATTTTGATGTTTGTGTGTTTTATGATTGTTTACTATGTCATACTTTTTTGTTTTTAAATGAATTGTGGAAATCAAATAAAATAAAATCAAATCAAGTGTATTTTTGCAATTTCATTTGGCACTCAGAGGGTTCATAAAAAAGGAAGGAAACAGTTTTCTTTCTTTCATTAGATTGTAAATGTATGTAACACGCTTTATAGAGAATATAATTATACTATTATATACAATAGACCGCTTCTGTAATGTATGCAAATAGTATGCGTATGACGTAAGACTCCCCGTTGGCAAGCTTAACAATAGTAACTATGTCCGGCAAGCTAAGTTTGCTGGAGCTTGCCGGACCTAGTTACTATTGTTAAGCTTGCCAACGTGGAGTCTGACGTCATACGCATATTATTTGCATACATTACAGAAGCGGTCTATTGATAAGTGATGTGCTATCGTCATTATTTTTACCTCACAAAAGACATTTTTACCTCACAAAAGACATTATTTTTACTTCACAAAAGACATTTTTACCTCACAAAAGACCCTCCTGGCCATGCCAACGTAGAAGACGCCGACGATGATGCGGGCGTCCTGGCGCTTGAGGTTCTGCACAGCGTTGTCGGGGACCGTAAGGAAGCTCTGGCGACTGACGATCTCCATGCCAACCGACTTCACCCTCTGCTCTAGGTCTTCGATAGTCTGCGGAAGAAAGAATTAAAAGTCTTTTATGAAACACCCTGTGCATTGTAAACCTGTTCGTTGATTAATACAAGATGGAATCATTTTTTAGAATGTTCTGTGTAGTACGCAACAACATTTTTTCCTCCAAAAGTATTGGTTTGGAGCCAGGGTAATAACTATACAGTTGCCCCTTGGAATATAATTTCTAGACGGGTGGCACCATATTAATGCTTGAAAGCCAGTTCTGACTGAATGACTCAATGAAATTCTTTAATTTGCAATATACAGGTAGTACTTCGCATAAGCTGTAAGCAGGGCTCGACAC
>JBAMJV010000453.1:0-261118 GCA_037951105.1 Echinarachnius parma
TATCGGGCGGGGAACGATATATAGAAATTGAGATGGGTTGGGGTGGGGATTATTTCTTATGGGTTATCCCACTTCTTTCTACCCACTATTTGTGCTTCGCCACTGTCTTGCAATACTTCAAAGGAATACACGTGGGCGGTAATCGCACAATGGGCTATTCATCATTGACTGAGTGATCGCTTCACTCGCTTGTATATTCTTTGTATAAATTGCTCAATAGAGGCGTAGGACAGATAGCAGGTAGTAAGAAGGGGAATAACCAACAAGAAATTTGGCCCATCCCCACATCTCAACCCTCTCTAATTCCATGCCAATTACCCAGTTAATTTGGACTATTGAAATACTGTTAAACGGTCAAAACGTACTATACAGGACATTTATTTTGTGTCGGGGGGGGGGGGGAGGGGGAAGTCCATTAAACATACACCCGGCAATATTGCCCCCACGCTAACTACCTACAATATCCCTTTGTTCGGTCAACTAATGGTTAAACAGCTGAATGCACATTAGGTGTACGCATTAATCGTTGCTTAAAGGAGAATTCCGGACGAGTTAAAACAAAATACAGTATATTGGAAATAAATCTAGGGATGTGCTTGAATATTTTCAGGATTTGACTCTCTTTGGTTGATTTCTAAGAGATTTTTATAATGTCATTAACTCTGAGGAAATAATTAAATTTACTGCACACAATCATGAGACCCTTACGTAGCACCCTCACTTTGCTCAATTTCTTGAGTAGGCTTGAGTCCGGTGCCACTGCATTGTGATCACTGCATGTGTCATTCATAATAGCCGGTCATGCAGAGCCAGCAAATTCAATAACCACGTTTACCAGGACTTTGTGTCTATTCAAATTCCAATGAAAGCCAAACGTGTTACAATATTGGGCAGGCAAGTATTTTCAAACGGTTCAACAACGCAGTAATGCTCAAAGGCACGGTTGAGTGGCGTATCGGGGACTAAACTATTTATGATCGACCATTGTATTGGTCCGATCAAAAGAACACATTCGCTGCAGTGTAAAAACATAGATAGGCGCAAAGTGAGGGTCGTACGTCACAAAATGGTGCATTGTGGGATAGAACAAGCTCGCTCGCGAATTTGTGTCATTGGAATTTCAAAGCCAATTATAAGAACCCACAATCATACTTTATTTATAAACAATTGTGTTTGTTGACCTAGAATATCTGTCTTTCAATCATTAGAAGCTTGAAATCGTGTGGAAGTCCACTTTAATGATATCGCGGAGAGGAAGGCTGATTTTTCAGGCACTAACTTTGTATGATTTGAATACAATTAGAACCTCACATGGTGTGTAACTAAAGACACCCTAAACACTAACAAAATAGTCAACCAAAATTATTCTTCTTGGTATACTTTTTTTTCTTCGTGAAAGATCTTTCCTGTGAAACTTTTCATTACTTTTCTTTATTATAGGAAGCATCCCTTTCCTTTTTGTGGGACCACCCTGAATAATGTCCTGGGTGATCCTGACGCAATGTAATACCAGTGACCATTTATACTACAACTGGAATGGAAAGAGATACTGTCTTCGTTTTAATGCCATTGCATAACGGATTCGGATTTATAATGAAGACAACGGGCTAGTTTAAATTTGCAGGTGCGATATGGTTTCAACAGGTACTGGTAATATCTTTCTTCTTAGTCTTTGGGCTAAGGATGTGCTACTGATACAAATTTGGGCCATTGACCAAAATGTAAAATAATTGTTTTGTCTGTGTGTAAACTCAACTTAACAGATCACTATTGTTCTATAGTGTCAAGTCAAGTTCATGTTCTTGATGTAATTTTTCTTTTTGATTATAAAATTAATGGCCTGCCATGGTTTGAAATTCAAGTTAAGAGTGTAGGTTCAGCTTCAAATCTATGTGGACTCTAATTCAATTGTATATGGTGAGTCCCATTTTGATCCTTGTTAATCCAGGTTACGTATAGCAGGTCGATTCTCCACATATGATGCTACCTTCACGCTTCTGACTTCAGTGGATGTTCTGCTATCTATTGTCATGCTTCCAGTCAGAAACATGACATGCAGGAAATGTATCGAGGCGGACTCCCAACCTTCTGACACGTCTGAGTGCCGAATTCAACTTCAAGAACCCACTTGACTAAGGTATTGTTACAAACATGACACGTATACACGATTAATTAACACCCGATCAAGTAACCATTTATGCTCCTGGGTAGAGAGCAGCAATGTGGATTACTAATAATTGTCTTGCTAAAGGACAAACGCGATGGGCATACTACGGGTTCGAACTCGGGATCTCCCGCTTGGAAAGCGAACGCTCTACCAATCTTGCCACACCACATCCACACAGTACGTAAGTGAATACTTATGTTATGATCAAGCATGAGCATATGTAACGGCGTATGATGTAAATTAATACTTATTTCTTTAATTCGATAATTTCGACCAGAATAGAAATTATGATCCAATGAGGCTTTTGAAAATGGTATTTCTAATACTTTCTAAATCACTAGATTTTGATAATGAATAGTATTTTCACAGATCGCGTGTAATCCCCAATGCATTATTCATGAATGATTTATAACAAATTGTCACTTGGTGTTTAAATATAATATTGATTTATTGTACTTACTGTATTATGAATCTATATTGCTCAATTGTGAAAAATAGTTTAGCTACCAAGACCGTCTCATTAATGTGTTCATAGAAACTAAACTGGAAAATAGATATTAATTAATATAATATGCATTCATCCTGTATACAAATAATATTGCTAATAATAACTTGCATGTATTACGCGCTTAATACATGGTTTCTAAGCGCAAGTATTATTACCCATGGTCATCAGGTACAGTTCAAACCCACACAATGATATTGCATACATTCTCAACTCCCTGGGGAGCATACTAGCCATATGCTGCCAATGGCGCGAAGGCTAATTAAACCCGACCATGGTTTTTTTTTATAGCCTTTAATATCATGACATTTTTAGACGGACTTTCTTTCCTATATCAATAAAAAAAAGCGAACATTAATGTTATTTATTGCATTATGTGTTATGTCTCCGCATTTTATTTTATTTTGTATTGTTTGTGAGAAATGTTTTGAAAATGTTGAAAACTAAATGAGTTACCGTATAACATGTTTACCTCATTATATATTATAAATACGACAGAAGATAAATTACGTAAATGCTGATATAACTCTGCATTTAGCATTCGCATTCTAATTCGCTTTGCAGATGTTATTGTATGTAAATGTCATTTTGAATATATTGATACTGTAGTTTCATGTTGACCGTTTCTCTATAGAAAAACTATTAGTATATATGTATGTTTAATGTATTACTTACTTGTTGAATATCCCTGTTATGTTTACATGTTCAGCGTGCCAATGTCAGAAGGCTAATTATTAAAATAAATAATAATAACTATGCCACGAACCTAGGTTTGTTTGTTAACTTTATTTAACCACATTATATACAATTGGGAATATGCCCGCTTTCAGCTACAAGCCGTTTTTCGTCAGGGCCGTGAACAAAATAATTCAAGAATTCATTCATTAACAGATTTAACGCATAATTAAACAAATAGAGACAATTAACATATCATAACAAGTAGTACATACTAAATCAACAATTTAATAGATCAATCGATACATTCCGAATGATAAATAATTAAACAACCATACTATACTAATTGTGAGTCTAGGGTCCCGTTGCAGAAAGTTATACAATGATCCTAACTTACAACTAATTGTAAGACGCATCATGTGTTCTAAATGCGAAAAACGGACTGGTTGAAACCCGCAAATTATCTGACTCACAATCAATTGCATGTTATTATTTATGCAACGGGGTCTGGAAGTGGACACTTCATTATATGAATCTCTTGTTTTTGTAACATTTGGATTAATTTAAATAAATATTTTAGTACTATATAATTATGTACAATTGGTATTTGGACCTTTTTTTATTGATATTCAATTGAAATCACACCAGTTTACCATCTGTGGTTTCTGTCACGTATCATCCAAATTCACCAGTGCTGACATGAGCGTATGAGTCAATATTGTTTAAGGGCGCTGAGGTCTTTTCCCCGAATATAATCCTTCTCGTTTTTACCTGATAAGCAAACAAGAAGGTCTTCATTGCCCTAAAATTGTATGTTTTTGCTCAAATGTATGATGGGTTTGCCAGAATACGATATAAATGTTACGAATATGACATATAATTTGATATTGTTGGCCTAAATTCGAAATGTATCCCCCTATAGAACCACGCCAGTGCAAAAATTATAGTCACGTACCTACGTACAAAGAAAGGTATTCATCTCTTTAATGACCAAGAATGAGATTATATTATATTGCTTTAAAATGAAATGGTTTTACAAGATTGTGACATGAGTTTGCAAGAATATGACATGAATTTGCCCAAATTTGATATGGTTTGCCAAAATTCGATATGCTTTCCTCTATATATACATGCCAGTGTCCAACTGTTGTTAACATACGTATATAAACCCATGCATTCAACGAAAGGTGTTCCTTCATCTCTGTGATGCCCGGAAATGATGATAAGTTGCTTTAAATTTCATGATTTACCCGAATATGGAAACAGTTTGCCAGAATATAAGATAAATGTGCCCAAATATGACATGATGTTGCCCAATATATGATATGTTTTACCCGAATTCGATATGCTTCCTATAAATCTACTCATGCCAAGTGCCTAACTCATAGTAACACACATACATACATAAGAGGACACTCTTTTAGCATTTATTGTACATATAAAAGCCTCCACCGCTGTTTAAGTTTTTGTATGGTGTGGTGGAGACACCCATACGACTTGTCAGTGCTGTATACACCTGTTCCTCGACGTGCGTATAATCTGGTGGTTTCACACCAAAGGAAGGCTTTCCTCTTCACCTGGTCTAGACAGGTCTCTAAACAAATTACGACCTTCAGCTGAAGTTAGGCTTGTAATGTTACTTAACAAGAGAAGATCCCATCGGTCGGGGGCGGGAAGCCTAATCCATGTAATTATTTCTTCGCTCACCTTCCATACTTTCATGATTATGCTGAAGTGCGGTCGTGTTAACATCATCATATCGACATTTCGGAGACAAAGAGACAGCTGGTTGACGAGTATTGACCGATAGGCTAACATTGATACCTCATGGTTTTCCGGGAAGGGTAGCCTAAGTCATCATTCAATCATTCGAACGATGGATTGTTCGAACGATGGAAAGATATTAGTTCCTACTTTCCTGTGAAGATATTTGCAGTCGGCACCATATATCCATGTTCATCAATAATCTCCCTTGTCCCCATGGCTTGCCTGGGGACAACTAGTGGAAGCGCTAGAGGGTCAGGAACCGGGGCGTAGTCGTTTGTGTCAGTTTCAAGTGGTGCATTTATGTCGATGCTCGGATGCTTCAGCTTCTTATTTCCCGTGTGCAGTCGGAACCATGTATCCATGTTCATCAGTCGCCCCCTTTTCTCCGTCGGCGTGCCAGGAGAAGACTGATTTTGTGGCTAATGGGTCGGGAACCAGGGCGTAGCCGTTGGCGTCGGTTCCAAGCTGATATAGGTTGCCTGCATCTTCTGAGAGAGAGCCTTTGCGCTCCGGAATCGACTCATAGGCGTTGTCGTCATAGGTTGTTTCACTGGTCCCCGGGTATCTGGACATCGGGACGAGGGCCGACGGTGCGGTTGCTTCCTCGTAATTATGAGTCTATGCACACAAAAAACGTTAAAATAGGCACGATAAAAAAAGGTTTAAGGGATAGTTGAGTTTTGGTATAGGGGCCACGTTAATGAAAAGATTTCTGAGTTAATGGGAAAATGTGTGCTAAATTTGAAAGAGCATACAGTGTCAATGACAGAATAAACTTTATTTGATAAAAATCGGTTCAGAAACGCCTGAAATATCATATAAAATCGGAATAAATCTGGGGCCAAGATTTATTCGATGATTTAAGGGATAGTTGAGTTTTGGTATAGGGGCCACGTTAATGAAAAGATTTCTGAGTTAATGGGAAAATGTGTGCTAAATTTGAAAGAGCATACAGTGTCAATGACAGAATAAACTTTATTTGATAAAAATCGGTTCAGAAACGCCTGAAATATCATATAAAATCGGAATAAATCTGGGGCCAAGATTTATTCGATGATTAAACAAAAAAAATTGCTTACAATTTTCTAAATTGTTCAAAAGAGGTTTATAAATAGTCGTTGATGTTAGCATATTTTTGTATGAAAAATAGTTGAAATCACTGTTTTTTTAAAGAGCGCCCCCTTGTGTTTTCCATACCTTTCGAGCATGGTGGAGTTACAACTATTAGTTTGTAATGTTATTGTGCAGGTTTAGGTTACTAAAGCTTATTCTTACCAAAACTGCACTATCCCTTTAATGTTTTGTTTACCTCATTGTAATAACTTCATACGTGCAAAATGACAATGTAATGTAGCATTATTCGCTGGGCCATTACTACAATATTGTTGTTTAGATAATTTCATTGTCACTGTACACACACCTGCTATGTCAGAGTGTACATAACCAGGAATAAAAGGTGAAGGTTTTTAATATTACACCGTGCTTATCGTATTTACTCAAACGAATTACACGTATTACTTGAAATAAAATTGTAAAAATTGTAAAAAATCAGTTTATTTTCAAGCAAGGCTACAAATACGTAGATGTAGGATTGGTAATGCTACAGTCACAAATGGTCCGATTTTGGCTACGGCGCCCGTACGATGCCACTTTTAGGTGAAATCTTGCGGGAATCTTGCGGCGCCCGCACGGGTGCCGTGGCTATCGTACGGTCGCCGTTGCATTTTTCCTCGCCGTACGATGTCACAAATTTGTTTAACGCGGAGTTAAAACAAAAAATGCATCGTACTATCGTACGATTTTGAGACAGAAAATTAGGCCACTCAAATTGTACGGGTACCGTGGAGTCGCCGTAAGAGTACCGTAAGGCACCCGTATGGGCACTTAGTTTGTGTTCTCGGGGGCCGTGCGATTTATGTTTTATTTTAAGACAAAGGTCATCGTACGGGGCCCGGGGAATATGCGACTGCTACTCTAAAATACCACAGGCATCGTACGATATCACGTTTTCCCAAAATCGTAGAAAATCCGCCGTAGTGAGAAAAATCGTACGGCGCCCGGACCATTTGTGACTGTAGCATAAGCAATCGTTGCCTGTTTATGTTCATTTAATATAATGGTACAATAAAGGTGTGAAACACTCCTACAATGACGATAGCATCACTCGATAATGCACCGCAAATTGGGGCAGTGGCATCCTGAGGTGTACTTGTGCACCTGTTAGAGAGCACACCCGAGCTTCTGGGTGCAAAATGTTATGCTTAAAGGTGCACTTGAGTAGTGGTACATCCCCCAACACAATTTTAAGGGTTTTTGTCGATTTTTATTCCATTTTAAAGATCATTGAATAAAACATGTTTTAAAATTTGATTTCAAAATTTGTTATTTATAATATATCGTTTAGCCAGGCGATATCTTGACTCTTGACGCAAAAAATGCTTATACACTTTTTTCAAACAAATTCAAAAGAATTTTATAAATAGTTGTTGATGATAATGTAATGGTGCAGGTTTTGGTTACTAAAATTCAGTTTGACCAAACTGTACTCTCTTTACCACAACTCAATTATCCCTTTAACTTCCGAATGAAACCAACAAATATTACACTTAAGACAGTATGTTAAATCTTAATGGTGCTGCTACTGTAGCAGCATTTGTGCAGTTAAAGGGGTAGTTTAGTTTTGGCGCTGCACATCACAATTTTTTGTGAGGTAATGAAAAACGGAGTGTCGACTTTGCGAGAACATGCAATTTTAATGGCAGAATAAACTTTATTTGATCAAAATCGGCCCAGAAACGGCTGAAATATCAATAAATATATCTGACCTCATAATTATTTGGGGCCAAAATAATGAGATGAATTTTTCAAAAAAATAAAAAAATGCTTGCACTTTTTTAAAAAAATTCAAAAGCGTTTTTTAAATAATTGTTGATGATCTCTCTATTTAATAATTATTTCAATAAAACATCACATGCATAATTTTGTATGAAAAATGGTTGAAACCATTGCCTTTTTAGAGAGCGCCCTCTTGAGTTTTAATGACTCATTTTTTAATGATACCGGGCTGTTTACTGAGTCGTCTGTAATTTTGTATACCTTTCGAGCATGGTGGAGTTAAAACTATAAGTTTTATAATATAACTGTCCATGTTTGGTTACTAAAGTTAAGCCTTACCAAAACTGTACAACCCCTTTGAGAGTTGACATGTGAACCTTTATGTCTTAGTGTGCACAATGACTGTTTGAGAAGTGTAATCTGTTTATACCCCTCTGTATATGGTCCGTTCTTGAACTTGAGTCAGCCCCGGTGCCGATTCTGAGGTTGTGGATAAATAAAACATTTGATTAAATTATATAATTAACATTTTGGATTAAATGATATTGTTGCAGTAAATAATGACTACAGGAAGAAATACAAATAAGACAATGTATTGGTTTAAGGACATTGCGAGCAATGACAGATGGGTGGTTGGTTGGAAGTATGATTCCTCTAGAACAGGGTGGGGAGGTTGGGAGGGAGGGGGGGGGGGGTTGAGAGGAGCATGAAGAGAATTATATATTAACATTTGTCTTTTCATAATAATTGTGTTCTGAAGAGAAGTTCTGAAAAAACCCTGCTCAAGTCGTTATAATTTTGAAGCAATCATAAGTTGAATAACATAATATTATCCATAACATGGTTGTTATCATTATAACACGTATAGAAGTTCATCGATATCCAAATTTAATGTACATTATGGTACCATGTTTATTGTTCAATCACAACTAATACATTTTGATAAATATACAAACTAAACATTGGCTTGCACAAGTCATAGTAGTAGTAGTATTAGTAGTAGTAGTAGTAGTAGTAGTAGTAGTAGTAGTAGTAGTAGTAGTAGTAGCACTAGAAGAAGAAGTAGTAGTAGTAGTAGTAGTAGTAGTAGTAGTAGTAGTAGTAGTAGTAGTAGTAGTAGTAGAAGTAGTAGTAGTAGTAGTAGCAGTAGTAGTAGTAGCAGCAGTAGTAGAAGAAGTAGTAGTAGTAGTAGAAACAGTAATATTAGTATTAGTAGTAATAATATGAGGTAAAGGAAGAGAAAGGATGACGAGGAGCAGATTGAAGAGTAGGAGGGCGCCAGGTAACATTGAACTGTTTTTGTTTCAATTATACATAATTACCCAATACTTACTATCTTTATGTGTTCCTTTACCCACGCGCACCACAATGTAAATGTTAATGACTATCACCAATATCACTATCAAGGAACCACCAACCCCCCAAGTCGAAATTCCCATAGAACCTAAACCCATAGAAAACCCATAGACCCATAGGCCTATGGGTTTTCAATAGGGAAAATGGAACATGGGACCAATAGAAAACGATATCGGTTTGTATGGGTTTCTATGGGACCCATAGAAATTCCCATAGGATTCCCATAGGATTCCCATAGAATTCCCATAGAAATTCCCATAGAATTCCCATAGAAATCTCGTATAGGAATTTCCCGTTGACACTTCCAATAAAGGTATATCAATTAAATTCTCCTTTAGAGAATCATTAAATGAAAATTCATACTTATATTTTCCTTATCAACCTCCTCAGAGAGTGCAATAGGGCAAGCAAGGCATTGCCTCTTGTTGAAGAGGGTTAAAGAATTGAATTTAAAGCTGAACAATACATTGAGGTATATGTATTTGCAGTAAAATACTTTTCCTTGGTTAGTACAATATTCTATCATATTTATATTGTTTTCTGGAAATATTAATTCCCATCTAGGAATTTAAAATGTGGTGAATAAATTGATTATATATTATTTCATTAAAATACACACCATTAAAAGTGAGTATGTGTGTTAAACAAAATAACAAATACATAAACATCATATTTTGTTGCATGAATGATATGCATGAGTCTTGCATGAATATGCAAATTTTCTATGGGTCTGTTGGTTTCTATGGGTTCTATGGGTCCTATAGGTTTCTATGGGTCCTATGGGTTTCTATGGGTTTCTATGGGTTTCTATGGGTCCTACAAGTGTCTATGGGTGTGGGGTTCTATGGGTCCTGTGGGTTTCTATGGGTCCTGTGACCTATGGGTCCTATGGGTTTCTATGGGTGTGGGTTTCTATGGGTCCTATGGGTTTCTATGGGTGTGGGTTTCTATGGGTCCTATGGGTTTATATGGGTTTTATTTTCTGGGTTTCTGTTGGTCCCATAGAAACCCATAGAAACCCATAGGATTTTCCTATGGGTTTTCTATGGGTTTCTATGGGTTTCTATGGGAATTTCGACTTGGGCACGACCGCAGAGATAAACATGATGGATGTATACGGCGCTTTAGGTTGTTGAGCGTTAACTGGGAATATAACCAGAAATATGAAACATTAATGTGGCCTTAGTACTATCAAAGACACTACAAGGGGAAGACTGGACACTGCGCCGGTTTTGTACAGCGATCAATGAAACGCTGAATTTCGTCCATGTGGAAGGGCGCCCCTAGCGTTGGGTAGGTTAACTTCTTGTTGTTTTCGCGCGTAGCCATTGAAAACACAATAGGGAACTGGTAGTGAAGTATCAAATTCCTTCTTATTTTTGCTTTTTTTATCTCAGAATGTACGTACACCAAATATTAAAAGGAGTTTGTTTCTAAGTTTGTCTGTTTACAGGTGAAAATTTCCAAGAAATATTTAATAGTAGACATGCAGAATCAACATTCACGTACAAGTTTCTTTGCTTGCTGTTAAAAAAGAACTCATGTACATCATCAGGATTGTTGCTGTTACCTGTGTCATGGTTTGAAATCAAAATATTAACATTTATTTGAATACCTCTTTTCTCTTAATATGAAGAAATGTTGTTAACAAGGCACACTTGTTTTTTTTATATTTCTGCTATTTTAGCAAATTTGTCAACAAAGATGAACATTTTCAAATCCTGCATATCTTTTTTTTTTTTTTTTTTGTAGTTTTTTTGCATAGAAAATGAGAAGTGAACATTATGTTTTAATCTGCGAATTTGGAGAAGAAAGTGAAAAGAGGAAACAGATTTCCTGCATGACTTTAACTTGACTTGGATTTTTTGAGGCATCGCATTTCCGATGTGACAGTTAAAAAAATGCTTGTGTTTCGGATGTGACACTCTTGTTAACAACAATTCTTCATATTAAGAGAAAAGAGGTATTCAAATAAATGTTACTATTTTGATTTCAAACCATGACACAGGTAACAGCAACAATCCTGATGATGTACATGAGTTCTTGTTTAACAGCAAGCAAAGAAACTTGTACGTGAATGTTGATTCTGCATGTCTACTATTAAATATTTCTTGGAAATTTTCACCTGTAAACAGACAAACTTAGAAACAAACTCCTTTTAATATTTGGTGTACGTACATTTTGAGATAAAAAAGCAAAAATAAGAAGGAATTTGATACTTCACTACCAGTTCCCTATTGTGTTTTCAATGGCTACGCGCGAAAACAACAAGAAGTTAACCTACTCAACGCTAGGGGCGCCCTTCCCGATGTACGAAATTCAGCGTTACACAAAATCCCCGAAGTGTCCAGTCTTCCCCTTGTAGCGTCTTTGGTACTATTGATGATTAATGATAATTAGCGTAAGTATGATATATATGGATGTAAAAGCCACGTCTAAATCATGTAGGCTTATGTCGTTGTTTGGGTATAGCAAAAAATGCGTCTAGGATAAGCAAACGATTTGGTGTAATACAAATTAAGCATGCATCGGCAAGAAGACTAGCTAAAACTAACATGTTGCAATACGTAGTGGGTAGTGTGATATATTACATGCAGGGCCGAATCGACATTAAAGTGCATATCGCCCAACGAAAACATACCAATAAATGTAAGACGTTCTTTTATGCAAACAGATGTTAAGGCATTAATTTATCAAGAAATTTTGGAATTTTCCCGGATGTGTTTTATGGAATGTTTTACTAGAGTTGAAGATGATATGTGAAAGGAAGGACAATATTCTTAAACCACAGCATCTTAACATAGCAAGAGCCAAGACAGTGTCAGAATATCATCATGTCCTTCATTGCAATTAACATTAGTCAGCGTAATATTAAGGCCATGTTGACAGTCGCGAGAACGAATCTCAATGTATATTTAACTATCTAACTAGCATGTGGAACGCATATTTCGAAATATACTAGTTTATTGACAGACCAAAATGTAGGATTGTGATTTCTTACCTGCGTAATGAAGAAGAACGGCGAAGAGCTCTAATAAACAACCACAACTTACAGCCATGCTGATACTGAGTGATGTCGACAAAAAGGAACTCAATTGAAAAAAAGTTAGCGGTTCCGGAAATAATTCTTCAGAGTTTCTGGCAAAACACTAAGCATCAAATGCAGTGCTACACTCCCAATGCCAACATCAACACGCCAGACCACATCAGAACACAGTCCTTCTTGAGATGGAGTAACGTCGGAAATACAGGGAGAGGGATCACAGAACTAATGATGACATCACAGGGAATGAGCTTAAGAGGATGTTTCACAAACATTTAAACTTAGATTCTAAGTAGGACTGATATTATGGTCAGCCATTTGTAAACTGACAATTAAAGCTCATTCAATTATTATTATTGTTTGAGAACAATTTCCAAGATCATAAGATCTCGATAAAAAGAAAAAAACATTGATGATTTTCAATAATTTGTTGATGTTAGGTTAAACAGCTGTTTCAGCAAATTAAGATAACACATTTTAGATATGTGAATCACCCCCGGTAGAAAAATAAAGATAAGACGTCCTATATAGAGATAACACACGCATGGTGAAGAATGGTGATGGGAGGAGAAATTAAGAAAACGAGCCACATCACACTGAGGACTATCCAAGAACTGGTCCTTAGCCGGAAGGAATGGGCGACTTTGTATCGCTGGCATACATCAAATAATGCATATGGGGATGAATGTATTATATAATTTACGAATTCAAGTGTGAAGTGAAAGTAAAATATGGTTCTTCTGATCAATTTATTAACACTCGAAAAGCGTTGTTATGTAATTTCCCTGCGTAGGTAATGGCAAAGTGTCATTTAGTGTTTAAAGACAATATTGGATAGTGCTGATGAAAATGAAACCCAATGTTTACAATATTAAACACGACCTTTGCTTCTAAGTCAATACATTCGTAACATACACAATTATAGCACGCATTCGTCTTATATATAAGTTTGATCATCCCCTCGATTCATGATGGACACATTTTGTTATTTTTGTGATAAATCAAATTGTACTATATTATTTAAAACAATGTAAGTTCGAAATTATGTACACGATTTCTTTTTTTTGTTTTATTTCAGTTGGGTCACCGACACAAATCTTTATGTGAATATTTCAGTATATTCTGCATATAGGAATTTTTGTTTTAATGCTTTTCGCAGACGTCGTTTATTAGGGTAGTTTTAACTATTTTGTACAAATGTCTTGTTGGCCTGTATCTTGAGATTTGCTTGCAGTGGGAAGCGTGGTCCAACTGATTGGGAGCACACTCTCTATTTA
Source organism: Echinarachnius parma (assembly GCA_037951105.1). Taxonomy (NCBI): domain Eukaryota; kingdom Metazoa; phylum Echinodermata; class Echinoidea; order Clypeasteroida; family Echinarachniidae; genus Echinarachnius; species Echinarachnius parma. Next base: position 13,626 of record JBAMJV010000453.1, read on the forward strand.
TTTATTTTGTATGACATAATATTGTTTTATTAAAATTATTTGGTGCAGTGGACAGTCTCCCGTCCCGTGCCCTCCGTAGCTATACCGCTGTTTGGTTAAATTCGTTCTTCCATAGCTCAACATTATATTTAAATCAGCATCGAATGGAAACTGAAAGTGTGACGTGATAGCGGTGACTCGGCAATTGTATCCTGGAAGTAATAATAATTTATGGTTATCTCAATGACATGAATGAGGAACCTTCATGGTTTAACGAGTCATTCGTACTATTTATATTTCATCTTGATGAATACATGTACACAGCTGCATATATTTAACTCTCGCATGATACATACCGACACAATATTTATGACAGAGGCGTCGATCCTTTTTGTGATTGGGAGGGGGGGTTGGGAAATGTGCCAGAGTCACCGGTGACAAAGACAAAAGCCTGACATTGGCTGGTCAAAAAATGCCACCTCGTTATATATGCTGTCCTTCACTCCTTTGTGACTTCATTCTACCCCCCCCCCCCCCCCCCCCCCCCCAATACCAAGTTGGAACTCAAAAGTGTTCGTACTGTGTTGGGGCAAACCGGCTAGAAACCAGCCGCACAATATACATGGGTCACTCGGTGGCCACTCGGTAACGCATGTCAGTAATGTCTTACTTTTAACTTCTCATTTTGGCATCAATGCTCCTCACGAACCATTTTAATGCGCTCGTGTGGGACTATACACTTTCCTAAATACGATTAACTATACAAAAAACAACTAATACGTAAGATATCGGGAACTTATCACCTCGATGTTATAAATCATTGTAGTCCGAGTGCAAGGCCACTTTAAGTGACCGCGCGTGCGAGATCCTTGATAACACAGGGCATGGTACGCGTTCGCTAGATACCGCTAGCGGGGTAACTATCGCAATGGGGCAATTCCACGGTAACGGAAGGACATTCAGACACAATTTTTGAAATTTAATCAAATAATTCCACGATCCTGCTTTTGATTCATCATTGTAAATAACATTTCTGAGACTCTTGGTGGGACACCTTTGATTTTTTTTTTTTTTTTTGTGTTTTTTTGTTACATTACGTTTATTAGATATGGCCACTAATGAGGCCGGTAACGGAAGGACGGCAAAATGGACATGGATTTTCAAGTTCTTTTGTTATGATCCAATCTCTGTGAAGTTTCAAATGCTATCATGTTATATTGGTTCATAGTCCATTCCCTAATGTTCAAAGAGTATTACAACATTTATTTGAACAAATATGTCTATTGGTATATTAATTACAAGAAGTTAATTGCTTCACTGTTCGGTAACGGAAGGACAGTAACGGAAAAACAGAGTTTTTGATTCATTAAAAATATACTTTAGGGCTCTCAAAAAACTGAAATTTTAATGTGAACACATATTGTGATATCTAATCATCCAATTTGGTACCTTAAAACAGAAAATAATAGAAAGGAATGCAAAAAATGAAGAAAATCTAGAAATAGGCACTGTGTAGTCCCATGTGTATGGGTTCATGTATGGTGTCTGTTTCTCCTATCAGGAGACGCCCAATATTTTTTTAAATCATGTAAACTGAAAGATATCATTATGTGATCATGATTTATGAAAAAATAATCCAGAAAAAATAAACAAGATCAGAAATAATCCTCATTTGATTTGTCCACTTTTGGCTGATTTGGCGTGGAATTGCCAAATGGTACTCGAGGCCAGCTGCTTCGTCGCACAAACGAATAGCAAATAGTTCAGACTATGTAAAGAACGGGTGAGAAGTTAGAAATCGTGAAAAAAAAACTCGATACATTGGCTGATTTTTCGGACAACACATTGGCATTGGCATTGGAACTCGTTTGTACGTGTGGCGGTATATCGATATAATTAATTATACTTTGTATCGGGCGGGGAACGAGATATGGACATTGAGATGGGTTGGGTGGGACAATTTCTTATGTTTTACCCCCCTTCTTCCTACCCGCTATTTGTGCTTCGCCACTGTCTTGCAATAATTCAAAGGGATGCACGCGGGCGATGATCACAAAATAAGCTATTCATCATTGACTGAGTGATCGCTACATCCGCTTGTACATGTTTGTATAAATGCTCAACAGTGGCGTAGCACAAATAGCAGGTAGAAAGAAGGGGAATAACCCCCAAGAAATTTGCCCCACCCCCACATCTCAACCCTCTCTAGTTCCATGCCAGTTACACAGTTAATTTGGACTATTGAAATACTGTTAAACGGTCGAAAGGTCCTATACAGGACATTTATTTTTTTGTCGGGGGGAGGGGGGGGGGGAGGGGGAAGTCCATTAAACATACACCCGGCAATATTGCCCCCACGCTAACAGCGTTATACAGCTGAATGCACATTAACAAAGGTGTTAATGGTTGCTTTATGATATCGCGGAGAGGAAGGCTGAATTTTCAGGCACTAAATATGTATGATTTGAATAAAATTAGAACCTCACATGGTGTGTAACTAAAGACACCCTAAACACTAACAAAATAGTCAACCAAAATTATTGTTCTTGGTATACTTTTTTTCTTCGTGAAAGATCTTTCCTGTGAAACTTGTCATTACTTTTCTTTATTATGGGAAGCATCCCGTTCCTGTTGTGTGGGACCACCCTGAATAATGTCCTTGGTAATCCAAGACGCAACGTTATACCAGTGACCAGTTATACTACAACTGGAATAGAAAAAGACACTTTTCGTTTGAATGCCTTTGCATAACGGATTGGGATTCATAATAGAGACAAAGGGCTAGTTTAAATTTGCAGGTGCGATATGGTTTCAACAGGTACTGGTAATATCTTTCTTCTTAGTCTTTGGGCTAAAGATGTGGTACTGATGCAAATTTGTGCCCTTTACCAAAATGTAAAATATTTGTTTTGTCTATGTGTAAACTCAACTTAACAGATCACCAATGTTCTATAGTGTCAAGTTAAGTTCATGTTAATAGAAAATATATAATCCATTGCGGATATAGTATCGGAAATAATATCGCTAGTGATATTCGTTTGTCTCGCAATGTATGGTCAACTAGGAATCTAAAAGATCACGACGTTTCGTGTGCCGCTGCAACACTTTGTCAAATGATATAATCTAATGTAGACAATCGGTTTGTTATGCTCTACTATTATTGATTGAACATACGGGCGCCCTGCCCTGAAATTGATACGTAGATATGAGCGTTGTAGCAAGAAGGTGGCTCGGCTCGACCGTGGGTTTGGAATCCACCGGTGAGGGCCGGTTGGTCGGGTTAGTGTCATGGCGACGTATCGTACGCTGGTTCGGCAAGCGGGCCAAACCAGTGTCCCGTTGATTGGTTGAGTACCCGGGTGCACCGGCCAATCGACGCGGCCCGTTGTTGACCTAGTAGGAACGTACTCGCTTATGCGAGATTGTGCGTTTGGAGCCACGGTAGAGCATAAAACCCGATTGTCTACATTAGATTATATAATTTGACAAAGTGTTGCAGCGGCACACGAAACGTCGTGATCTTTTAGATTCCTAGTTGACCATACATTGCGAGACAAACGAATATCACTAGCGATATTATTTCCGATAAGTTCATGTTCTTGAAGTAATTTTTAGTTTTGGAATATAAATGGCCGACCATGGTTTCAAATTCAAGTTAGAATTATAGATTCAATTTCAAATCTATGTAAAACATTATTTCTAATTGGTATCGAAATATATATGGTGTGTCCCATTGTGATCCTTGTTAATTCAGGTTACGTAGCAGGTCGAATCTCTCTATACGATGCTACGTTCATGCTCCTGGCTTCAGTGGATGTTCTGCTATCCATTGTCATGCTTCCAGTCAGAAACATGACATGCAGGAAAGGTATCGGGGCGGACTCCCAACCCTCTGACATGTCGGAGTGCCCAATTCAACTTCAAGAATTCACTTGACTAAGGTCTTATAAGATAAACATGACACGTATACACGATTAATTAACACCCGATCAAGTAACCATTATTTTATACTCCTGGGTAGAGAGCAGCAATGTGGATTACTAATAATTGTCTTGCTGAAGGACAAACGCGATGGGCATACTACGGGTTCGAACTCGGGATCTCCCGCTTGGAAAGCGAACGCTCTACCAATCTTGCCACACCACATCCACACAGTACGTAGGTGAATACTTATGTTATGATCAAGCATGAGCATATGTAACGGCGTATGATGTAAATTAATACTAATTTTTTTAATTCGATAATTTCGACCAGAATAGAAATTATGATCCAATGAGGCTTTTTTAAATGGTATTTCTAATACTTTCTAAATCACTAGATTTTGATAATGAATAGTATTTTCACAAATCGCGTGTAATCCCCAATGCATTATTCATGAATGATTAATGACAAAGTGTCACTTGATGTTTAAATATAATATTGATTTAGTGTACTTACTGTATTATGAAACTATATTACTCAATTGTGAAAATCAGTTTAGCTTCCAAGACTGTCTCATCAATTATGTCATAGAAACTAAACTGGAAAATAGATATTGATTACTATGCATTCATCCTGTACACAAATACTAATACTAATAATAACTTGCATTTATAACGCGCTTAATACAGGGTTTCTAAGCGCAAGTATTATTACCCATGGTCATCGGGTACAGTTCAAACCCACACAATAGCCGTATTCAGACGATGAAAGCCAAGTTCTTAAGAATTGCAATTCTTAAGAATTGCTATTCTTAAGAACTTCAAAATGTGTGTTCAAACGATGCCAATTCTCGAGAGTTGCAATTCTTAAGAATTAAAACCGGAAGTAGCATGCGCGCCTTTCTCATTTGAGGTCACGCGCGCTCACTTGACTTGTTTTCACACCGGAAGCATATCTCGGTCATGAGGTCAACCCAAACCACGAGTCTCGAAGCTGATTGTGTTCAGACGGTAAAAAAAGTAGACTGCGCGCAGTCGCGCGCTTATCGCGCGCTCATTCTGCGCAAAATCTTACAAGTATCTTGTGGTTATCTTGTGGTTTGCAAACCACAAGATAACCACGAGATTGCGCATTTTTTGCAGTGTGCGCAATCTCGTGGTTTGGAAAACACCCCAGGTAGAATAAGACAGATAGGACATCCTATAATAGAGATAACACACGCCTGGTGAAGAATGATGATGGGAGGAGAAATGAAGAAAACGAACCACATCACACTAAAGACTATCCAAGAACTGGGTCTTAGCCGGAAGGAATGGGAGACTTTTTGTATTGCTGGCATACATAACATAATGCATATGGGGATAAATGTATTATATAAATTACGTATTTAAGTGTGAAGTGAAAGTAAAATATGGTTCTTCTTATCAATTTATTAACACTCGAAAAGCATTATTATATAATTTCCCTGCGTAGGTAATGACAAAGTGTCATTTGATGTTTAAAGACAATATTGGATAGTGCTGATGAAAATGAAACCAAATGTTTACAAAATTAAACACGACCTTTGCTTCTAGGTCAATACTTTCGTAACATACACAATTATAGTAGATTATTTAAAACTGTGTATATAGGTAAGACATTACGTCCACGTTTTTTTAAATTTGAAGTCGGACTAGATTTAGGTTTATTTCAGTTGGGCCAGCGACTCAAATCTTTATGTGAATATTATTTTGTTTTTAATTGTTTGTTCACAGACGTCGATTATTTAGGTATGTTAAACTATTTTGTAAAGATGTCTGGTAGGCCTGTACCTTGCGATTTGATTGCAGTGGGAAGCGTGGTCCAACTGATTGTGAGCAAACTTTGTATTTACTTATTTTTTATGACATACTATAGTTTTCTTCAAATGATTTGGTGCAGTGTACAGTCTCCCCTCCCGTGCCTTCCGTAGCTATACCGCTGTATGGTTGAATTCTTTCTTCCATAACTCAACATTATCTTTAAATCAGCATCGAATGGAAACTGAAAGTGTGACGTGATAGCGGTGACTCGGCAATTGTATCCTGAAAGTAATAATAATTTATGGTTATCTCAATGACATGAATGAGGAACCTTCATGTTTTTAAGAGTCATTCGGACAATTTGTCTTTCATCTTGATGCTCACGGTACACAGCTGCAACTCTCGCATGATACATACCGACACAACATTATTTATGACAGAGGGCGTCGATCCGTTTTTGCGATTGGGGGGCAAAATGTTCCAGTGTCACCGGTGACAGAGCCAAAGCCCCACATTAGCTATAGTCAGAAAAATCCACCTCGTTATGGGCTTTCCTTTAATGTAATGACGTTCTACTATCCACCCCCATACCGAGTTAGAACTCTAAGGTGTTCGTACTGTGTTGGAGCAAACCAGCTAGAAACCAAACGCACAATATACATGGGCCACTCTGTGGCCATTCGTTAACGCATGTCGGTAATTTCTTACTTTGAACTCATTTTGGCATCAATACTACCCATTGAGCATTTTAATGCGCTCGTGTGGGACTATACTATCCTAAATACGTTACATATAATTAACTATACGAAACAACAACTAATAAGTAATATATCGGGGACTTACCGCCTCGATGTCATACATCATTGTAGTCCGAGTGCAAGGCCACTTTAAGCGACCGCGCGTGCAAGATCCTTGATAACACAGGGCATGGCAAGCGTTCGCTAGATAGCGCTAGCGCCGTAGCTATCGCAATGGTAGTCGAGGCCAGTCGCACAAACCAATAGCGAAGAGTTCAGACTATATGTAGAGAACGGGTGAGAAGTTAGAAATCGTGAAAGAACCCTCAAGACATTGGCTGATTTTTCGGACATCACATTGGCATGCCCTTAGGTGGCAGCAGAAAATATTTTTTTAACCGAACGACACACCGGAGGCTCTACGGAGAATGCCGGAAACAACACGGCGCACCACGGAGGACCCCGGGCCGTCAGTCCGTGGTCATCCGTATGCTATCCGTGGATGTGTGAAAGGGTCGTAAGCGGTTTACGATATTATTTCCCCCAGTCTTTAAATACCGGGCATTCCAATGTGGGGCTTTTGGCTCTGTCACTTGTGACTCTGGAACATTTTGCCTCCCAATCGCAAAAACGGATCGACGCCTCTGTCGTAAATATAGTTGTGTCGCTATTCATTGTCGCTATTCATAAGTTAAATGGATAGGGAATTGTTTACAACGAACATAATACCAAGAACAGTAACTCTTCTCAAGTAGTTTTTTTTTTTTTTTTAGGGCGTCTTTAACAATGACACCATGTCAGGGTGCAATTTGTTCAATTTCTACGAAGTCGCAATTCCTGCCCGTCATAGCATCAAACATTGATTGATACGTTTTTTGTTTGTATATAAAGTGCAAATGTGAACAATGCCTTTGTTAAAGTGCATTTAGCTGTCAAACCAAGGTCGATCGCGAGAAGGTGGCATGGTAGGAAGTGAGTAGGGATAACATTGCAGGGGGTACGGCTCCCAAACTTGTCCTGTATATGGGAACTCGATGCCGCTGTATTTTGATAGTATGAATTATACTTTGTATCGGGCGGGGAAAGAGAGAGGGCTGAGATGGGGGGGGGGGGGGGGGGGGTTATTTCTTCGGAGTTAATTCCCTTATTTATACCCGCTATTTGTGCTTTGCAACTGTTTTTCAATTATTGAAGGGTGTACAAGTAGACGAGGATCACACAATAAGCTATGTAGTATTGACCGATTGGTCGCTAAAGGCTACACCCGCCTGTATATTATTTGAATCAATGCCTCACAGCTGCGTATCACAAATAGTGTGTAGCAAGAAAAAAGAACCCCCAAGAATTTTCCCCCTATGTACCCCCAAACGCACGATTAGTTCCCATACAGGTCATGTTGGGGAGTCTGCAAACGTAGACCCGGCAATGCTGCCCCCACATCAACTCCCTATACATATGCCCTTCTGTCGGTCAACCTTGGTTTCATAGATGAATGTACAGTACATTAACAGAGGTGGACGTAGTTATATTTGCTTGTCGCTAAGGCGGTGAAGAAGGGTGATTTTAGGCACCGACTCTGTAGAATTTTACTAAAATTTTAACCTCCCATGCTGTCACTGAAGACACCCTAAAACAAAAACTGCTCAACCTAGTAACTGTTCTTGATACAATTTTCTTTGTGAGATAATTATTATCTATGATGTGAAACTGGTCATTATTGGTCTTTATTATTGGATGTATCCTTTTCCATTTCGGGGGCTACCCTGTATAATCTCCTGGGTGATCCGAGATGCAATGTTATACCAGTGACCAGTTATACTACAACTGGAATGGAAAGAGACACTTTGTCAAATGATATAATCTAATGTAGACAATCGGTTTATTATGCTCTACTATTATTGATTGAACATACGGGCGCCCTGCCCTGAAATTGATACGTATATATGAGCGTTGTAGCAAGAAGGTGGCTCGGCTCGACCGTGGGTTTGGAATCAACCGGTGAGGGCCGGTTGGTCGGGTTAGTGTCATGGCGACGTATCGTACGCTGGTTCGGCAAGCGGGCCGAACCAGTGTCCCGTTGATTGGTTGAGTACCCGGGTGCACCGGCCAATCGACGCGGCCCGTTGTTGACCTATTAGGAACGTACTCGCTTATGCGAGATTGTGCGTTTGGAGCCACGGTAGAGCATACAACCGATTGTCTACATTAGATTATATGATTTGACAAAGTGTTGAAGCGGCACACGAAACGTCGTGATCTTTTAGATTCCTAGTTGACCATACATTGCGAGACAAATGAATATCACTAGCGATATTATTTCCGATAAGTTCATGTTCTTGAAGTAATTTTTAGTTTTGGAATATAAATGGCCGACCATGGTTTCAAATTCAAGTTAGAATTATAGATTCAATTTCAAATCTATGTAAAACATTCTTTCTAATTGGTATCAAAATATATATGGTGTGTCCCATTGTGATCCTTGTTAATCCAGGTTACGTAGCAGGTCGAATCTCTCTATACGACGCTACCTTCATGCTCCTGGCTTCAGTGGATGTTCTGCTATCCATTGTCATGCTTCCAGTCAGAAACATGACATGCAGGAAAGGTATCGAGGCGGACTCCCAACCCTCTGACATGTCGGAGTGCCCAATTCAACTTCAAGAATTCACTTGACTAAGGTCTTATAGGACAAACATGACACGTATACACGATTAATTAACACCCGATCAAGTAACCATTTATACTCCTGGGTAGAGAGCAGCAATGTGGATTACTAATAATTGTCTTGCTGAAGGACAAACGCGATGGGCATACTACGGGTTCGAACTCGGGATCTCCCGCTTGGAAATAGCGAACGCTCTACCAATCTTGCCACACCACATCCACACAGTACGTAAGTGAATACTTATGTTATGATCAAGCATGAGCATATGTAACGGCGTATGATGTAAATTAATACTTTTTTTTTTTTTATTCGATAATTTCGACCAGAATAGAAATTATGATCCAATGAGGCTTTTTAAAATGGTATTTCTTATACTTTCTAAATCACTAGATTTTGATAATGAATAGTATTTTCACAAATCGCGTGTAATCCCCAATGCATTATTCATGAATGATTTATGACAAAGTGTCACTTGATGTTTAAATATAATATTGATTTAGTGTACTTATGTATTATGAAACTATATTACTCAATTGTGAAAATCAGTTTAGCTTCCAAGACTGTCTCATCAATTATGTCATAGAAACTAAACTGGAAAATAGATATTGATTACTATGCATTCATCCTGTATACAAATACTAATACTAATAATAACTTGCATTTATAACGCGCTTAATACAGGGTTTCTAAGCGCAAGTATTATTACCCATGGTCATCAGGTACAGTTCAAACCCACACAATGATATTGCATACATTCTCAACTCCCTGAGGAGCATACTAGCCATATGCTGCCAATGGCGCGAAGGCTAATTGACACCCGACCATGTTTTTTAATAGCATTTACTATCATTCCTTTTTGAAACGGACTTTCTCTCCTATATCATTGAAAAAATAAACAACAAAAACGTTATTTACTGCATTATGTGTGATGTCTCCGAATTTGTTTTTATTTGGTATTGTTTGTGAGGAATTTTTGAAAATGTTGAAAACTAAATGAGTTACCGTACGGATGTTGGTTGTCGTGTTAAACGATAACATGTTCACCTCATTATATATTACAGATACGACAGAAGATAATTTACGTAAATGCTGATAAAACTCTGCATTTAGCATTCGCATTCTAATTCGCTTTGCAGATGTTATTGTATGCAAATGTCATTTTGAATATATTGATGAGGTAGTTTCATGTTGACCGTTTCTCTATAGAAAAACTATTAGTATAATTATTTATGTTTAATTTATTACTTACTTGTTGAATACCCCTGTAATGTTTACATGTTTAACAAATGTTGTGTTCAGCGTGCCAATGTCAGAAGGCTAATTATTATAAAAAGAAATAACTATGCCATGTACCTAGGTTTGTTTGTTTACTTTATTTAATCACAGTGTATACAATTGGGAATATGCCCGCTTTCAGCTAAGAGCCGTTTTTCGTCAGGGCCGTGAACAAAATAATTCAAGAATTCATTCATTAACAGATTTAACGCATACTTAAATAAATATAATATATACAATCATAACGAGTAGTACATGTGACAATATCTTGTTTATGAGACTTGCAAGTCATAACACTGTACTGTCTATTCAGCGAGAGGGCGACAGACTACTTAATAAAGACATACACTTCATGTCAGACATCTTTGTGCACAGTGAGTTATTTCAGTCTTCAATTAGTGACAAACTCTTAACATGGTGGCAGCTGGTGTTTGAATCCCACTCATTGGAAGTTTTGCCATGATTTATTAAGGACTTACCACAATTTGTAAGCTAGCTGAGCTGTATTTGGAAGATCAAGTGTGCACATCTAATGAAATTATTTACTGTGGCCCCACATACTTAACTTTGTGTGAGTGACTGTACAGATGCTGTCATTCAGGAACTGAACTGTTCTACGGTAAGCTTGTATTCTTTCTAACGTGCTTGTGCTTGTATACTACTATTCAAGATGCCTGATGATCGAAGTGATAATGGTGATGTGGCCAGTAATGTGTTCAAGAGGCCAAATATTAACCCTCCTGCTCACTTGAGGGTATCTGATGGAGATGCGATTGAGGAATGGAAGATGTGGAAACAGATGTGGGACAACTACTGCGTGCTCACAAACCTCTCTTCTCAACCAGAGGATTATCAGACTGCTCTTCTTCTTCATAGTATCGGACCAGATGGTGTACGCATCTACAATGGCATGAAGTTTGCCAGTGAGGCAGACAGCAAGAAGTGTAGTCTCATCCTCGAAAATCTTGACTCTCACTCTCTCGGTGAAAGGAAGGAATTCTTTGAGCGTTTCAAATTCAATCGACGAAATCAAGAAGCAGGAGAGAACATTGAACAATACGTCACTGTGCTGAGAACCATGAGCAAGTCATGTGGTTTCTGTGACTGCATGAAGGAGAATGCGTAGACGATGATTCCAGCTCTTCATCAGGTGAGAGTAATAGCTCTGTCACTGTACAGAATGTCAACGCGGTTGATGCCAACAATCGTGCTGTCTTCTGTAAGATGCTGCTCCACGGCAGAGAAGTTGAGTTCCAAGTGGACTGTGGTGCTACAGTGAACCTACTCCCACAGAAGTATGTTGTTTCTTACAACAACATAAGAAAGGAAGCGGTGCAGCTTCAAATGTGGAACGGATCAACACTCACTGCAGTAGGGAAATGCAAGATCAAGACACGAAATCCTGTTGATAACAAGAAATATCTGGTTGATTACGTGGTGGTCGAGGAGAACCTGACTCCTCTCCTGAGCAAGAAGGCAGCAGAGAACCTGACTCCTCTCCTGAGCAAGAAGGCAGCAGAGAAGATGAACCTCATCACGATCAACTATGATAACTTTGAACAAATACATGTTGCAACTGCAAAGGATCTTGCAGAGTATCCAGATGTCTTCTCATCCTCCAAGATTGGCACACTCCCAGGAGACCCTGTCCATCTCTACCGTGACGACGATGTAAAACCCAGCATTCGACCTGCTAGGACTATTCCTACGGACTGGGTAAACCAACTCTCGGTAGCGACACGGAAATCGGGCAAGGTTCGTCTGTGCCTGGACCCAAGACCCCTGAACGTGGCATTGAAGAGGGAACACTTCCCCCTTCCAGTCCTGGATGACATCCTACCCTCACTAACCGACGCCTCTACCTTTTCTGTGTGTGACCTGCGAAATGGCTATCTCCACTGTCCGTTAGATGAGGAATCTAGCCTGCTCACAACGTTTGCTACACCGTGGGGCAGGTACAAGTGGAAGAGGCTACCTTTTAGATTAAAGGTGAGCAGCGAGATCTTCCAGAGACGTCTACACCAAGCACTAGATGGCCTGGATGGAGTCCGCTGTGTGGCCGACGACATCATCATCTGGGGCTCCAAAGAAATGGAGCATGATGTTCGACTGGACAGCCTGCTCAAGAGATGCCAGGAACTAGGCATCGTTCTAAATGCGGAGAAATGCCAGTTCAAGGTCCCAGAACTCACCTTCCTCGGACATGTCGTGTCAAACAAAGGAATGAAAGTGGACCCTTCAAAAGTGAAAGCAATCCATGAAATGGATCCTCCCAAGTACAGAGATGATGTGCACCGACTACGTGGTATGGTGAACTACTTATCACGGTACCTAACGCATCTCACGGAAGTCCTGCAGCCAATCAACGACCTAATCCACAAAGACGTTGCGTGGACGTGGGATGAAATCCATGTGCAATCATTTCAGAAGGTGAAAGAACTGTTGACACAAGCCCCTCTGCTGAAGTATTATGATCAACAGAAACCCCTGATCATCCACACCGATGCAAGCGCTCATGGCATTGGTACTGCAATGATGCAAGATGGTCAGCCTGTCGCTTATGCTAGTCGTGCCTTGAGTGATGTGGAGTCAAGATACGCGGTCATCGAGAAGGAGATGCTTGCCATTGTATTCGCTCTGGAAAAGTGGCACCAGTTCACATTTGCACGAGAGGTGACCGTCTACAGCGATCATAAGCCACTGGAATATATCGTGAAGAAACCCCTCGATAGTGCCATGGCGTACAACATCGAGGTGAGGTATCTGAAAGGGAAGGAGAACCATTTGGCCGACCCCCTTAGTCGTTCATGTCTACCGTATGAAGGAGGACAAGAGGAGTTTGAGGTGGTCAACTCGATCACCCACCTGATGCTCCCTGATGACAGGGTTCAGGAGATAAGGAGACACACAGCTGCTGATGAGACTCTAAGTCTGGTGAAAGACACCATACTCGAAGGATGGCCTGATCACAAGTCTCAGCTTCCATTGCAACTCACACCATACTTCAACATCAGGGACGAACTGACTGTCAGTGATGGTGTTATCTTCCGTGGTGAACGTCTCGTGATACCTAAGCAGATGAGGGCTGAAGTCAAACGTGATCTACATGTTGGACACAGTGGAGTTGAAGGAACCCTCAGAAGAGCAAGAGAACTCGTCTACTGGCCTAGGATGAATCAAGAGATCTCAGAGTACATTCAGACATGTGAAACATGTCAGGAACATTCAGTCTCCCAAGCAGCGCTCCCCTTGATGTCTCACGACATCCCTGATAGACCTTGGGAAAAGATTGGAGTGGACCTCTTTCACTACGACGGTGACACATACCTCATCACTGTGTGCTATCACTCAAACTATTGGGAGATAGATAAGCTTCACAAAAGCACTGCGACATCTGTGATGAACAAACTGAAGGCCCATTTTGGGAGATATGGCATTCCAGATGTCATCATCAGTGACAACGGTCCCCCGTTCTCATCACGGGAATTCGGCACCTTCATCAAGGAATGGGGAATCACACACACTCCGATCTCCCCATACAACAGCAAGAGCAATGGCAAGGTTGAGTCTGCCGTCAAGTCTGCTAAGAAGCTGATGAAGAAATGTAAGCAGACAGGAGACAGCAGGAATCTAGCCCTCCTGAACATCAGAAATACACCAACGCAGGGTATGGACAGCAGTCTAGCATAGAGGTTCCTTACCATGCGCCCACTTCTTCAGCCCAGAGAAAGCAGCAAGAATGAGATGAAACAACTAAAGTTCATTCAAGCAAAACAGGCAAAATACTACAACAGACGAACCAAGGAGCTGCCTGTTCTTGAGGATGGTGATAGAGTGCGCATGAAACCATTCCAGCCAGGACGCGACAAGTGGCAGAAGGCCAAAGTCCTACGAAGACTGGATGAGAGACCTTATGAGGTGATCTCTGGTGGACATACATACCGGCGAAACCGAGAGCACCTTAGAGCAACGAGGGGATCTCCAGACAGTGAGATTCCCATCCCTGCGCTACCCCATGTCGAGACGGATGTCAACGATGACGCGGCTCGTTCTAGACCTGATGACACCAAGGACCTACAACCAGCAGTCATGACTGATCTACCTCAGACACCCAGCCGTCTACATGACCAGGAGTCAACAGGGCTGAGGAGATCATCTCGACAGCGTCGTGAACCAGGCAGCATGAAAGATTTTGTTAGATAGTAAAGCGCACAAAGAGAATAAAATAAACAAAAGGCAAACAAACTTTTGTATGAAACTTTTGAAAATTCAAATTCAGTCGATTTTTGGTTGAAGTTCTTTTTGCATGATTTAAAGAAGGAAAAAAGAAGACAAACAAAAAAACATTTAAATAAAATAATTTTTAAAATGTGGATTACGAAAACACATATCTTTATTCTCACTTAGTTGATTATGACGCCTTTTGGTGTAATTACACCACTGCTATGGACTGTCATTAAATGGACTTTCGTATTCGAATGAGAACCCGCTGCTATGGACTTTCGTAATAGAATGAGAACCGCCTTGGACAGCTTCACATTTAAGACTTTTATTATTATTGAAAACTTATGGACCCATTTTACTAAAAGAGGATCGCATAGTGGTTCTTAAAGGACTTCGTTTTTTGTTAACGCTTATTTTTTATATGATGATACACATTGTAAAGGTCTCACAAACATTCATTTATGTTTGGCAAAAAAAAAAAAAAAAAAAAAAACACAATGGGGAGGATGTGACAATATCTTGTTTATGAGACTTACAAGTTATAACACTGTACTGTCTATTCAGCGAGAGGGCGACAGACTACTTAATAAAGACATACACTTCATGTCAGACATCTTTGTGCACAGTGAGTTATTTCAGTCTTCAATTAGTGACAAACTCTTAACAGTACATTAACAATAAATTAACAATTTACATAGATCAATCAATAAATTCGTAATGATAAATAATTAAACAGCCATGTTATACTAATTGTGAGTTTAGGGTCCCGTTGCAGAAAGATATACAATGATTCTAAGTAACAACTCATTGTAAGACACATCATGTGTTCTAAATGCGAATCAATTGCATGTTATTATTTATGCCCCGGGGTCTGGAAGTGGACGCTTCATTATACGAATCTCTTGTTTTTGTAACATTCGGATTTATTTAAATAAATATTACAGTACTATATTTTAATTATTTTATTTATTTATTTATTCCTGCATGTCTCACAGTAAACAATTTCGTACATAAGAATAAACTGTCATAACATTGAAATAGAAACACACAGAGGTCGGCAATATAAACTAGAAGCTTGAAGTGATGCCATACCTAAGATTTACAAGTTTTACATATTCTTAAAACATAGATAAACATAAATTAATACATACAAGAAAAAAAGTAATACAAAACAAATATAAAACATTATTTACAAGTAAAGAGAAAGATGATAGTTAAGTCTCTACAGTATGTTCTAGAGCAGGAAGAAATGTAGCAGGCATGATAGAAAGGTACAGTTCATACTAGAATAGAAATACGGGAAACAGAGAGAGAAAAGACAAAGTGGGGGAGAGTTGAGAGAGGGGGAGACAGGTGTGAATATGCCTTATGTAATTACTTAACAGTGACATGTTATGCCGAATTACACATACAAATATATATAGAATACTACAATACATGTTATCGTAGGAATTAACAAACCAACTGATTGAACAAAATATCTTACACAAAAACGTTTGCAATGAGCATGCGTTTGACTGCATTTTGTTTAAAAGAGTAAATTGTAGGCAAATTACGTGTTTCAATTAACAAAGAATTCCAAACGTCTGGACCAGTATGTCTCACTGATTTATGTGCCAGTACTGTACGTGGATTAAACAAATGCAAGTTTGCTGCTTGTCTTGTCGAATAAGAGTGAATTGCATTGTTTTTCAAAAACATAGAAGTAAACGAGGCAGGCAAAATGTTATTATTATAACGATACATGAATAAAGAGGTTTGAAGAAAATTAATTTCACCGACTTTAAGACATTTAAATCTAACAAACAACGGATCTGTGTGCTCACGATAACCAATCCAGCACAAATTCTTAAAGCCTTTTTCTGTAACAAGTGAATGTTATCCGTTACACTTTTTGACACAGCCCACAGAATATTACAATACGAAATATTAGGCAAAATCAAGGAATTATAAATCATTAATAATATTCTGTCAGACACAAGATATCTTACTCTATATAAAATCCCGATACTCCGAGAAATCGGAGTCATTATACTATTCCGGTGGTCATCCCAGTCTAGCTTCTCATTAATATGAACACCATATAATTATGTACAATTGGTATTTGGACCCACTCTAGCTTCTCATTAATAATTATGAACACCATATAATTATGTACCATTGGTATTTGGACCTTTTTATTGATATTCAGTTGAAATCACACCAGTTTACAATCTGTGGTTTCTGTCACGTATCATGCAAATTCATAAGTGCTGACATGAGCGTATGGGTCAATATTGTTTAAGAATGCTTATGTCTTTTCCCCGAATATAATCCTTCTCGTTTTTACCTGATAAGCAACAAAGAAGGTCTTCATTGCCCTAAAATTGTATGTTTTTGCTCAAATGTATGATGGGTTTGCCAGAATACGATATGAATTTTACGAATATGACATACTTTTGCCCATATAATATGATATTGTTTGCCTAAATTCGAAATGTATCCCCCTATAGAACCACGTCAGTGCAAAAATGATAGTAACATACCTACGTACATACGTACGTACAAAGAAAGGTATTCATCTCTTTAATGCCCGAAAATGAGATTAGATTATATTGCTTTCAAATGACATGGTTTTACTAGATTGTGACATAAGTTTGCCAGAATATGACATGAAGTTTTTCAAATTCGATATGCATTCCTATATAGATATATGCCTGTGTCCAAATTGTTATTAATATATACATAGACACGTGCATACAACGAAATGTGTTCCTTGATCTATGCTTTAAAATTACATGATTCACCCGAATATGGAATTAGTTTGCTAGAATATAAGATAAATGTGGCCAAATATGACATGATTTTGCCCAATATATATGTTTTACCCGAATTCGATATGATTCCCTATATATCTACGCTTGTCAAGTGCCCTACTCATGTTAACACACATACTATTTATAAGAGGACACTTTTTTAGCATTTATTGTACAGATAAAATCCTCCACCGCTATTTAAGTTTTTGTATGGTGTGGTGGAAACACCCATAATACTTGTCAATGTTATCCACACCTGTTCCTCGACGTGCGTATAATCTGGTGGTTTCACAACAAAGGAAGACTTTCCATTTTACCTGGTCTAGACAAGCCTCTAAATCTGTGGTCACACAGTGCTTGCGATGGGTTGAGATGAGCTGCAATGGGTCGATTGTGCATATGAAAGCACAACCCTGTTGTACATAACATTTTCACTGCATCTCCGTACTGCAGCGTTACAAAATAAACCCTTCACAGCTTGACCGCACAGGCTAAGATAATAAGTGCAAAGGTTATTTGACCGAATCGAATGTGGCTTTTCGCTCGCATTCAATTGTGATGTGTGGTTACTTTGGAATGGAGTGGTCACACGATACTTGCGACGACCTGCAACAGCTTGCGATTGGTCACGTGCACATATGAAAGGCGGATTTTGCCAAAGTCTGTAATACATCACCGCCCTGTACAAACTCACTGCAGATGTACAATATAAACACTCACAAAATGTTCCGCAATTCAAGGATGAGCGTTAATATCTCTCTGCTCTTATATTGATATGGTCTTGATGCACAAATTACTACTATTACTACTACCACTACTACTACTACTACTTCTACTACTACTACTACTAATAATAATTATAATAGTAATATTGTTAATTATAATAATAATATTATTTAATAATAATTAATAATAATAGTAGTTCGTATTATATAGCGCCTATAATAGCCTCTAAGCGTCACCCCCGCATTGTACACATCCTCTACTCCCTGAGGAGCATGCTAGCGGTGGGTACCCTATTGGTGCACCAAGCTTATATGAAATTAGCCTGAGTAAATTACCGCGGTAAACAAGGTAGAAAAACAACAAAAATAATAACTGTGGGACATGAAAGAGAATCGTGGGCCCCAAGAGCGCAAGAGCCAAGACCCCCCACCCCCCCCCACCCCCCCCCCATTCGATCGTTGTCATGTGGATGCCAATACCAATAATGATAATACAAATCTGTCGGTTGAACACCTCCCTTTCATTATTGGTAAGGGTATGTAATGAGAATAAATAACTTTTGATGAAAAGCAGAAATATCTAGAGGCTTGCCTGGAGTATTCAGGATAAATCATTGTCTACCAAACCATGCATCGTTGCCATGGATACGATTTCAATAGGTCACTGCATGCGACGAGACTTGCCTGAAGTATTCAGGATTAAGTATTGTCTACCAAACCATGAATATTTGCCATGGACGCAATTTCAATAGGTCAATAGGGTGAGATGAAGCCACCGCAATTACCGCAATCACCGCAATCACCTTGCTCTTTCTCTCTCTCTTCTATTGTTTTGATCGCAACGGATTTTGAACCGACTTTTTGATGTTCAAAAACCTTGCGACAAGACTTGCGACGGGAACCTGCCGTCGCAATAGAACACACGGCGCATGCGTTCCTCGTGACCAGTCGTGCTATTGTTCGATCGACAACCCAAAACCAGACTTATGATGCTTATTAAGCACGGTAAATAACATGTTAGGTTAACTTTAGCCTAAATGTAATACATACAACCTATTTATGGCTATAATGGGAATAATACCGAATTTATTGCGATATTTGCATTCTGATGTAACGTCTAGTTATTTCGAACATGATCGGCCATTCATAAGTTCTATTGTCTTGTTGCAGGCTGTTGCAGGTCGTCGCAAGTCTCGTGTGTCCACTCCAGAAATGATCTACCCGTCATAACTTATATTGTCTTGTTGTAGGCTGTTGCAGGTGATCGCAAGCATCGTGTGACCACAGCCTAAATAAATTCACTTAACAAGAGAGTACCCCATCGGTCGGGGGGCGGGAAGCCTATTCCAAGTAAGTATTTCTTCGCTCACCTCCCATGCTTTCATGAACGTATGCTGAAGTGCGTTCGTTTTAACATCATCATATCGACATTTCAGAGACAAAGAGAGAGCTGGTTGACGAGTCTCAACAAATATGCTACCATTGATACCTCATGGTTTTCCGGGAAAGGGAAGCCTAAGTCATTATTAAATAATGTGAACGATGGATTGTTGATTTAATTTATTTATATTTTTATTTACATTTGGACATGTTTAAGAGGTGGGCATTTGGTCGACTGGTTACTGTACTGGTTACACAGAAATTAGTTCCTACTTTCCTGTGGGAATATTTGCAGTCGGCACCATGTATCCTTGTTCATCAGTAATATCCCTTGTCCCCATGGCTTGCCTGGAGAAGACTAGTGGAAGCGCCAGGGGGGTCATGATCAGGAACCGGGGCGTCGCCGTTTGTGTCAGTTTCAAGTGGTGAATTTATGTCGTTGCTCGCATGCTTCAGCTTCTGATTTCCAGTGGTAATATGTGCAGTCGGAACCATGTATCCATGCACGTCAGTCACCCCCTTTTCTCCGTCGGCGTGCCAGGAGAAGACTGATTTGATGGCTAATGGGTCGGGAACCAGGGCGTAGCCGTTGGCGTCGGTTCCAAGCGATAACTGTAAGTCGGGTTTGTTGTTCGTATGATTCAGGTTGCCTGCAACTTCTGAGAGAGAGCCTTTGCGCTCTGGAATCGACTCATAGGCGTTGTCGTCATAGGTTGTTTCACTGGTCCCCGGGTATCTGGACATCGGGACAAGGGCTGATGGTGCGGTGGCTTCCTCGTAACTATGAGTCTATGCACACAAAAAAAAACGTTAAAATAGGCACGTTAAAAAGGGTTTAAGGGATAGTTGAGTTTTGGTATAGGGGGAACTGTAATAAAAACTTTTGTGAGGTAATGGGAAAATATATGTTAAATTTGAAAGAGCATACAATGTCAATGACAGAATAAACTTTATTTGATCAAAATCGGTTCAGAAACGACTGAAATAACAATAAGTATATCCAGTCGGAATAAATCTGGGGCCAAGATTTATTCGATGATTTAACCAAAACAAAATGCTTACAATTTTTCAAAAAATTTCAAAAGAGGTTTATAAATAGTCGCTGATGTTACCATAATTTTGTATGAAGAATGGTTGAAACCACTGTTTTTTTAAAGAGCGCTCCCCTGTGTTTTAATGGTTCTTTTTTTAATAATAACATGCTTTTTACTTAGGCGCTTGTGTTTCCTACCTTTTCCATGCCTTTCGAGCATGGTGGAGTTATAACTATTAGTTTGTAACGTTATTGTGCAGGTTTTGGTTACTATAGCTAAGCCTTACATGCAAACTGACAATATAATGTAGCTCTAGGCCATTACTACGATATTGTTGTTTAGATAATATTCATGTAAATTATTTTTGTTTACGACGTTGACTATTTAGGGAATGAAAAGGTTAATATGTGTTTAATGTCCACATTGTCACCGTTCACACACCTGCTATAACCAGGATTAAAAGGTGACGGATATTATATAACCCCGCGATTATCGTATTTGCTCAAACGAATTACACGTATTACTTGAAAGAAAATTGTATACAAAATCACAGTTTATTTTCAAGCAAAGCTACAAATACGTAGATGTAAGTTGGTAAGCAAACGTTGCCTATTTATGGTATTTTAATATTAGGGTACAATAAGTTTGTAAAACGCTCCTACAATGACAATAGCATCACTCGATAATGCACCCCAAATTGGGGCAGTGGCATCCTGAGGGTGTACTTATGCACTCATTAGAGAGCAGACCCGATGTGAAATGAGAATAAATGATTTTTCAAAATATTTAATTTGTAAATCGCTTAGCCAGGGGCATTCTTGATTCTAATAAAATACAAAAAAAACCGTATGCACTTCTTTCCCAAAAATTAAAAAGAGGTTTGTTAATAGTTGTTGATGATATCTCTAGTAAATCATGATTTTTAACATAACATTACATGCAGATTTTGTATGAAAAATGGTTAAAACCTATGAGTTTTTAGAGAGCGCCACCTTCGGCTACTGTTTAATGATAACAGGCTTTTGACTTAGTTGTTTTTAATTGTTTATACCTTTCGAGCATGGTGGATTTATAGTTATCAGTTTGTAATGTAATGGTGCAGGTTTTGGTTACTAAAATTGTAGCGGCATTCGTGCACATGTGAACCTTTTGTCTTAGTGTGCACAATGATAGTATGAGAAGTGTTAACTGTTTATACCCGAATGTTTGTGGTACGTTTTTGAACTTGAGTCAGCTCCGGTGTCGATTCTGAGGTTGTGGATATATTGAAAAGAAATTGATTAAATTATACAATTGCATTTGTGATAAAATTATATTGTTGCAGTAAGTAATGACTGCAGGAAGAAACAAAAATAAGACAATGTATTTGTTTAACGACATGGCGAGCAAGGGCAGATGGGTGGTTGCTTGAAAGGATGATGCCTCTAGAACAGGGGATAGGAGTTGAGAAGAGTGATGAAGAGAATGATATATATTAATAATTGTCTTTTCATATTGAGTTCTGAAGAGAAGTTCTGAAGAAAAAAACCTACTAAAATTGTTATAATTTTGATGCAATCATATTTTAATGACATATCCATAACATGGTTGTTATCATTAGAAGATAATAATGAACACGTATCGAAGTTCATCGATATGCGTATTAAATGTACATTGTGTTACCATGTTTATTGAGAAAGGAGGATGAGGAGAAGAATGAGGAGAAGAATGAGGAGTAGGAGGGGGGCCAGGTAACATTATAACATGTTTGTGTTTCAATTCTACATAATTACCAAATACTTACTATATGTATGTGTTCCTTTACCCACGCGCACCACAATGTAAATGATAATGGCTATCACCAATATCACTATCAGGGAACCACCAACCACGACCGCAGAGATAAACATGGTGGATGTAAACGGTGATTTAGGTTGTTGAACGTTAACTGTAAATATAACCAGAAATATGAACAAAATTGAGGTGGCCTAAGTTCTGCTAATAAGTAATGATAATTAACATGATTATGTTATATATGGATGTAAAAGCCACGTCTATAAATTATGGAGGTTTATGTCGTTGTTTAGGTAGCAAAACTGCGTATATGATAAGCAAACGATTTGGTGTAATACAGATTAGGCATACATCGGCAAGGAGAGCTAGCTAAAACTTACATGTTGCAATACCGTTCTTATGAGTATTGTGATGTATTACATGCAGGGCCGGAATTACATAAAAGTGCATATGGCCGAACGAAAACATACCAATAAGTCATGTGTAAGACGTTATTTTATGCAAACAGATGTTAAGGCATTCATTTTTCAAGAAATGTAAACCACAATAATCTGTTTCTTTTGTGTTAAGACATGCGCAAATGTTACCTTTATGATAATATGGATCACTGCATAGCCCTCTACCGAAGCTTATAATTTCCAGTGAATCGATTTCCCTGATGTTGAGTTTCATGATGGTCGAGCCAACATCAACGCACGTTTCTGGTTGATTAGTGGGGCACGCGAATTCCCCTCCGGATGCGCGGACGATGAAGCATATCCCATCGGGAACTGGTTCTTGAAGACGGTTGGGATTGGTTGATAACGTTACCTCATCTGTGGCATGGTCCACAAAGACTGTTATACCTAATTAATACATTTAAGAGAATACATTTGATATCATATAATAACTTTAACGGATTTTTTTTCACAAATGCAAACCAATTATTGTTGAAATTGTATTTCATTCCATGAACGAAGATTTAAAATGCACAGCTGTGCAAAAGATTTTGAATTTTGTTTGCGGAACAAGGGGGTGAGGGTGTTCAGCCAAATACTTACAAGAATATATGGTTTATTTTCCTAAAATAACACAAAAGACACATTACATTTTAGATACATATCAATAAATGTATAATATTGATTTTTTGGTAGATCGTCCAACAATATAATGAGCAATGTATAACACTGAACATACAACACAATATAAAAATCACAAAACTGTCTTACTATATTTCGTATCAAAGTTCTGTTTAAAACTTTTCAAATTCATTTTATTAAAGTAAATGATAAAATAGGGTAAGGTAACAAGTATTACAATAGAAACCAAACATAAAGCTAACAATATGTTCTTAATAGTCACATGGTAGCTTAAAAGAAATTTGCTTGCTGACTCTTTGACTTACTGGTACTGGATAGAGCATAAATAATGTTAATTAATTTAGGTTCGTTATCAGATAATGGAAAAAGTTGATGTTTTGTAGACCGTACTTTTCTGTTTTTGGTTTACCATTATTCATTCGATAAATATATACATAAGGTAAAGGCAAATTGGACGAATTACAAATGTTCCATTGGCTATGCTTGCAAAATAATATATACAAGAAATATGGCAAACTAAATTTTTCTTGGTAGGATACCAGCGAAATAATATAACCCAAAAAGATGAATTAAAGGGGACCACCTGCAAACAAAAACGTAACATTATATGTTTTGGTACAGGTGTGCGATATCAAACCGATTAGATGTCCATCATTGTTGCAAAGGGTTGTGTAATTCATACACGATGCAATTGATTACCACTACTACCGAAACCATTGTGGCCGCATGGTTCTGCACGAGCAAAACGATTGCGAGTGCGCCAATTCTTCTCACGCGTACGTTTGGAGACAATAGAATAACGGACGATGCGTTCGTCCTAGACGAAATGAAGTCTTCGTATGCAAACCCGTAAAAACATGTTGTTAAATGGTGAAGCTTTTTTCCCAATTATATAATGTTTCTGATTTGTTTTGGTGAAATGGACTAGCCTACTATAACTGTTCCCTTTTGTTCTATTCGAATATCATGTTTGGGTGGTGGTACCCTTTAAGCGATCAAGTGGTGTGGAGGAGTATTCCAGGTAAAATCGTCATACAGAACCGTGTCCCCCGCAATTGATACAAAGCAAGCACACTATACAGGGTGGCCCCAAAAAACGGAACGGGGTTCTTTCCAAAATATAGTACCAACATATTTATGTCCATCGGATAGGGTGTCTTTTCCAATGAACAACGATACCAAGAACAGTAATTTTGGTCGTGTAGGTTTTGTTTAAGGACGCTGCGAGTGAGATCATGTTAGGTGCCCATTTGTGTCAATTTGTACCTAGTCAACGGCAGTTAAATCGCACTCCCTGCCCGTAATACCATTGACCGAACATGCCCATTCTTTCGGCACACGGCTGAGTGCACACTAACAATGGCGCGCCTTGTTCATTGCTATGAAAGCCGGTACGTGCGATGTATCAAGCGCTGGCTCGGTAAAAATTTACAAAAAAGAGAACCTGACATGGTGTCACTCACAGCGCCCTAAAACAAAAAACTACACGACCAAATTGACTGTTCTTGGTATCGTCCATTTGAAAAGACACCCTACTGATGGACATAATATATTCGTTACTTTATTTTGGGAAGTGCCCCGTTCCGTTTTTTGGGGGCCACCCTGTATATCTGCTTCTTTACTTAGAATGTTCACACCTGTGTTTTTTCTGTTTATTCGAGATAGCTATTGCCATTAAAAATACTTTGTATTTACAATTTGCACGGGATTATCATTACATGACATATTAACAACAGCTAAATGTTACCTTTAACTAAATGTTTCAACCTTGCGTGCAAGTCGTGGTTGTTTGGTTTGACATGTACATGAAAGGGTAACGAAAATGAAACATGTCTCTTTACTTACCATAATGGGCTGGCGAAAGTGCTAATGTGTGTGGATAGAAAACAAGGAAGTCGAAAAAGTAATTTGCCATGAAATAACAGTCAAGTTTTACTTCTATTCTTACTCATTAGCTCAATTGATAAGAACACTAGTCCGTTACAATTTATTGAGATATTCTGAATTATATTAATATCTATTGTTTGCAATTAATACAAAGCAAAATAATATAGGCAAGAGTCATATGTGAGAGGCATTTTATTCTAACCACTCCGGACTAGTTTCGGAAATACCAGAGCTAAGGTATAAAGACATCTCATTGTCTTTAATCATGGTCATAGGTAAACGTAGCCGTGCACAAGACGAGTTAACCGTTCTCCAAATATTTTCCCCAAAACATTACAAAATCGCGCGTACTCCCACGTGATGATTCCGATATTATCATATCATTCTGACAAGGCCTCGCGTATCAGCGACATAAACGACTGATATAACAGAGGCGGATTTAGCTTTTTGCTAAGGGGGGGGGGGGGGGGTTAAACCAATGACGATGCATCGTCCACGAGCCGCAAGCGTCGATTTTTTTTGGTGCTATTTTGAACCCCCGTAAGTGATGTCTTTTTGCTAAGAGGGGGGTTTGACCGAAGGGAGGCCGGGGGGGGGGGGGGGGGGGGGGTTAAACCCCCTAACCCCCCCCCCCCCCCCCCGTAGATCCGCCACTGTATAAGAATACTATCTCGTCGTCCACGAGTATTGGTATCGACTGCGGTTGGTATTCGCGCTTTTATATTGAGTATTGTCCCTACTCACTTTCTCTCTTCATATATATATATATATCAATTTGTACAGTTCTGGCGCAATAAGTTATCAAATGGTTGATTTTATCGAATTTATCCAATCAGAGACGTACATTAAGCTCGTAAGCATGCAATTTCTTTATTTCGTTTCGGGGAGGATATATCATTATTAAGTTACTACGTTAGCATAATTAAACATATAAATTAAACAGGACAAATCCGGACAAATTGTTTTCCAGATTATGCTAATGGATATACGAGAGTTTTTCTTTATTGTTCACAGCCGCGTATGTTCATGTATATGTTGGGAATGTAAATCTTACATCTGGATGACAATTCATGGTTATTGGTCATTATAGTTGCCCATTAATGGAGCCCAATAGTGTATATCGGTGATCATGTTATTTACCTATTATATGGATACTCACGTGCAGTTGAGGCATGTGTATGGACCTCGCTGCTATTTCCAGCGTCATTCGTACTCAAAATACTCAGATAGTACCAAGTAAATGCAGAGAGATCTTGTATTGCAGCATTATTACCATTTACTCCAGTTAAGGTAGTACATGCGTCCGTTTCATTTGCATCAACATTACAGTATTGAATTATGTAACTTTCACTCTCATCGACGCCCAGACTTCGTTGCCAGGCAACAGAAAGCGACGAAGATGTAGTCAAATATGTGATGACAGAGAAATTGACAGGTGTGGGCAGAGGATCTGAGATGTTTAAAGAGAAATTAAAAGAAAGAATATGTCATTGTTCTTAATGAACTTAGACCTCAATCAATTTAAATTGCACGATCGAGATATTAAGCACCTATAATCGAAGATGTTCCACCTACTCTTCGTATAAATCAAACACTATACAAAAGATATGACACAATATCTATGATAACATAATTAAAGGGGTAGTTCAGTTTGGTATAGAGGGAGCTACATGAAATAATTTGTCGTGAGATAATGAAAAACTGAGTGTAAATTTTGAAAGAGCATACGGTTTTAATGACAGAATAAACTCTATTTGATCAAAATCAGATCAGAAACGGCTGAAATAGCAATAAATATAAACAATCGGCATGAATCTGGGCCCCATTTTTATTCGATGATTTGTTTTTTAAATTAAAAAATGCTTACACTTTATCAACAATTTACAAAAAAAGGTTTTTAAATAGTAGTTGATGATCTCTCTATTCAATCATCTTTTCACCAAATCATCACATTGATTGCATAGTTTTGTATGAAAATGGTTGAAACCAATGCATTTGTGTTTTAATGGCTCTTTTTGAATGATAACAGGCTTTTTACTTAGTCGTTTGTAATCTTCGATACATTTCGAGCATGGTCAATTTATACATATTAGTTTGTAATGTTATTGTGGAGGTTTTGGTTACCAGGGGTGTCGATCTGTTCGGAAAACACAATGCATTGGGGGGGGGGGGGGGGGGGGGGAGCATTGTTTGTGAACAATAGCTCGCCCCTCCAATGTATTGTGTTTTCCGAACAGATCGACACCCCTGTTGGTTACTAAAGCTCAGCCTTACCAGAACTGTACTAACCCTTCAATATAATACAGCCATATAGAAATACACAGAATGAGGTGTGGAAAATACGACGGAAACATTATTACAATATAAATACAAATGTATCAAAAAACGAAGACTGTACTTGTTCACATACAAATTTATCCTCTTCAGGCCATGTGTTTTGAACTGGGCCAGTAAGCGTTACACTGAGGGATTTTCAAGAGATCATGACAAATTGTATTAAAGTCAAAATATTGTTATTAATTTACATCCAAGACCCATGAAAGTATACATTTTTGGAAAGGATATGGTATCAGGATTCCATTTGTGCTGTTTTAAAAACAACTGTACAGGGTGTGTCAAAAAATGGGCTAAAATCTGACGAAAATGAGACAAAAAGTACCATTAAAAAATCGCCACTGGAGAAAAATCTTATCCACCTAGTAAAATGTTTTATGCATAATTCAATTAAGCGTGATTGCACCTTTCGTTTGGTATATCATTTGCTATGTTTCATATATGATAATGTAATTTTGTGCAATCATCTATTTGTACAATATTTAGGTATGCACAATACAGGAGATCATGACAAAATGTACTCCAAGTCAAAACATTATTATAAATGATATTGGATGAGGAATCTACTAATATGATGTCAATTTGAAACAACACTATAAGGTGTGTCAACAAATATATGTCAAAATATAACGAAAAGCGAGAGAAGGTTAGATGAGAAAATGTTTCTACTATATAATGTTTACGTATGTTTGAGTATCCTTAACATACAACTTCATACTAGTTTATTATTATTATGTGGTCAAGTTCATACATGAACTTGTCACTTCTGGTAAACTGTTTCTGGGAAATGCCTTTCAGATCTATGCTCCCCCAGTCATCTAAATGCTCATTTCTCTCTCCATGGCTTTCTATATTTATGCTCTCAAATGTATGCTCCCTTCCTCCTTCACCACCATGCAAAATCGCATAGCCAATCTTGTTTTTGTTTTGTAGGATAAATCTTTCAAATTGAATCTCAATGGGATCTTTAGGTGGGCACTTGACCTAATTAATTGCATGACCAACTCACAAAAGGCAAAAGAAGTCTTTTGTGTGATTATACATGCACTTGAATACATGGTATGTGTTCAGTACACAGTCATGCTATTATGCTCCCAAATCTATGCTCCCCTCATCTTATGCTCATTGCTTTCTACATAGCTTTCTATTATGTTCTCAAATTTATGCTCCCCTCCTCATGCTCCCCTCCACCTCCACCGTGCAAAATCGGGTACTTGGTGGTAAGGAATTCAAATTTACATAACAATGACAGATTAAAATTCCTTTTTCTGAATTTAAATCTGTATTCACCTAAATAGTCTTGACTTTGACCCCAAATATATTAATGTAGCTTTTGTTTTAAAAGTTTGGCGCTCGTTTTAAGTACCATGCATGTTGTACAGATGTAACAACACCACCTATTTACCGGCCCAGTTCAAAACACATGGCCTTCAATACAATGTTCGTATAAATACATTTGTAGACCAGGTACCAGAAAACATTATTGAGTCACGTGTTTGAGTGCAGTTTGTAAATATTTGATAAAAGCTGAAAGATAATCTCTTTATTGTTGTAATTGGTATAAAAACATGAATTATTATGCTTTTTGTCATTTTGAAGCTACGAGCGCCAACACATGCTAACGAAGGCCGGCAAGTTACGTCACCAGTCCATTCGTTACTCACATTAACATAACGAAGAAGAAGATGAAGAAGAAAAAGAAAAAGAAGAAGAAGACGAAAGAGAAGAAGAAGAGCAACAACAACAAGAAGAACAAGAAGATGAAGTAGAAAGGGATTCCAAAATAAACTAAGATGAGGAAAGGACTAGTGCAGATGTGCAATATTAATTATATAACTTAAGAATACATTGAATTTTTTTTCTTACTTTAAGGTGACTTGTCTCATTTGTTTATTAATGAATAGCTATCTATAACAAATAAATATATTAGATTAGCATACCGGGGTTCGTAATATGCACTACTACCGTTTCATCTCCTATGCCGTATTGTGTAGAAACAACGCATGTGTAATATCCACTGTCCGAGACTCGTAACCAGGAAATGGTCAAGTTCCCGCTGAAGACAGCATCCGCTTTGAAAGATAACCTCTTATCACCCATGCTATCTAAGACGTTCTTCTGACACATGTCAGCACTTTGGGCTTTGCTTGGACACCTGAAGTTGGCAATTTCAGTTCCATTTCTTGCCCATCTAAGATTGTCCAAAGATTGTACAGATGTGTGAGGACGGTAGATGCAACTGAGGACAATTGTTTCTCCGATTAGAGGCCTAGGGTTAGAAACGACGATTCATACGTCAGGGGTCCCAACGGCCATGACTGTATGAACAAAAAAGAAGTGAATGGGATGTAATGATGGATTCAAAATTATGAATGTTTGTTCGAAGAAAATGTAGAGTCAGCATGATGATAACTTTACTAATACGAACTAAGCAAGTTTTCAATCATGTTTATAAGCGAACCAGGTCATTCGATACATGCTATCGTATCGAACAATAACTTTTAAATACATTACTTGTCAACGCGCTTAAAAGTGGCCCGACATAAACAAAATAAATAAGCTTATTATTAAATTTCAATTTACTTCTTCACCATCATTCCAGGGTGTGTATCCAAAAAAGTTATTACACCAGAATATGGCGTGTTTCACCAGTTCAAAAACATTTCGCGACTTGCTAAGCGGCACCCCCTAAAATTCGCTATAATCAAGACCTTCCGCCTGCATCGACATCGGCCATTTTAGTTTTGTGTTATGCGGACGGCGTTCGAGCATATTTTGGGGGCGTTCCCAATGGTTATTTTTCAGCTAGATTTTCGTTTAAATTTATTTACGAAGAAATACTCTTATCGTATTTGGATTCTCCATGGAAAATTACAAAAGCCGGAGTAAAAGTCAACAAAAATTCATGAAAGAAAATACAATATCAGAGCTAGGCGGAGAAGATAAACATTTGAAAATAGCTTTTACTGGAAAAATATTGAATGTTATAGCTGGCAATAATGAATGGTCGTCTACAAACTGCAGACCTTTAATTTAATACATTAAGAATGAATCAGTGATTGAACCTGATGTTCAGAAGCCCTACATATAACATGATAACTATATCTCATGATACAGATATATATGTGAAAAAGGCCTGGTGCGGTAAGACTATACGGCGATTGTTTTTCTCTTCATCATTAAAATCATTTATCACTGGAAATTTTAAATTTTCACCAAATTCAGGTATAGTATCTTTGTGTTTATTGAATGTTTTACTAGACTTAAAGAGGTATGCTAAAGAAGGAAAAAGAAGCGAAAGCCCAGACAGTGTTATAATAACATCATGTCTCTAATTGCAATTAACATAAGGCAGCCTAATATTAAATCCATGTTGACGGTCGCGTAAACGAAATTAACACGTATCCCATGTTATGTTCACTATCTAACTAGCATGTGGTACGCATGTCGCGAAGTATAAACTAATTAATTGACCGAATAAATGTAGGCCTCAGGGGCGGATCTAGCTTTTTGCTAAGGGGGGGGGGGGTGGGGTTGACCAATGACAATGCGGAGCATCGTCCACGAGCCGCGCAGCGGCGAGGCGATTTTTTTGGCTATTTTGAACCCCCGTAAGTGATGTCTTTTTGCTAAGGGGGGGGGGTTGACCCAATGACGATGCGGAGCATCGTCCACGAGCCGCGAAGCGGCGATTTTTTGGGGCTATTTTGAACCCCGTAAGTGATGTCTTTATGCTAAGGGGGGGGGGGGGGGTTGACCAAATGACGATGCAGAGCATCGTCCACGAGCCGCGAAGCGGCGATTTTTTGTTGCTATTTTGAACCCCCGTAAGTGATGTTTTCCACATCACATTTTCACTTAGCAGCCCAAGGGGGGGGGGGGGGTTAAACCCATGATGGCGTTTTTCTATGCACATCACATTTTCACTTGGCAGCCCAAGGGGGGGGGGGGTTTAAACCCCCTAAACCACCCCCCCCCCCCCCCCCCCCCCCCCGTAGATCCGCGCCTGGGCCTGTGCCTTCTTACCTGCGTAATAAAGAAGAAAGGCGAAGAGCTTCACCAAAGAACCGCTACTTACAGCCATTCTGATACTGAGTGATGTCGACAAAAAGGAACTCAATTGAACGAAGTTGATCAGTTCCAGAATGAATTCTTCACAGTTTCTGGCCAAACCGTTAACACCAAATGCAGTACTATACTTCCAATGCCATCTTCATCAATACACCAGGACATATCAGAACAAAGTCCTTCATGAGATAGAGTCACGTCGGAAATGCAAGGAGAAGGAATCAACGATTAACTATAATGACATTACAGGGATTTATCTTAAGAGGATGTTTCACAAATATTTGAACTTGATTTCTAAGTTAGACTGAAATTATGTTCAGCCATTTGTAGACTTGGAAAATAAAGCTCATTTAATCATTAAACAAAAATGAAAACATTTACATTTTGTTGAACAATTTCCAACAAGATCATGATCTTGATACTAAAGAAAAAAACATTTATGATTTTCAATGATTTGTTATGTTAAGTTATACAGCCGTTTCAGCAAATCAAGATAACATATTTTAGATTCTAGTTTGAGTTAAATTAAATGTGTGAAACACCCCCGGTAGAATAAGACAGATGGGACGTCCTATAGAGATAACAGAAATGAAGAAAACTACCTCCATCACACTGAGGACTATCCGGAATAAATGAGAGACTTTTATTTCTGGCATACATGATATAATGTATATGGGGATGAAAGCATTATATAGTTCAAGTATTCAAGTGTGTAGTGAAAGTGGATATGGTTCTTCTGATCAATTTATTAACACTCGAAAGGTGCTTTAATATAAATTTGACATAGTAATATATAGTAATGACAAAGTATCACTTGATGTTTAAAGAAAATATAACCATATTTCCACAACATTTCAAATCGATCTATGCTTCCAAGTCAATACTTTCGTACAAAGTGAAATATAAAATGTAAACAAATAACACACATTCATTTTTAAAACAAATTTGTCTCTTCAGTGTTAAAGAAATGTGTACATGATTATTCCAAGGAGGTGTAACTCCTTAGTTGTTCATAACATTGTAGGTAATGTCCACGATTTCTTATTTGAAGTCGGACTAGATTTTATATTTCATTTGGGCCGCCGACATCACTCACTTTTAACCCAAATCCTGGCACATTAATTGGAAGGGGGTTTGAAAGGAATGTATTGAACGGCAAATACCCCAAGCATGCACAGCCAATGCAGGCGAGGGATAAAATATTGCAGTGTATTTCGCACGTTGGCATTCTCATTCAAATTTATTTCGCACACGTCGTTAATTTAAGTAATGTTTACTATTCTGTACATGGCATAAAATGCACGTAGGCCTGTATCTTAAGATTTTTTTCCGGTGGGAAGCGTGGTCCGGCAACTGATTGAAAGCACACATTGTATGTATTTATTTTTATGACATAATTATATTGTTTTTTATTCAAAATTTGTCGGGGCAGTTGTCCCACCCTCAAAGCTTCACCATTATTTGTTTGAATTTTCTCTTCCAGAACTCAACATTATCTTTAAACTAGAATCGAATAGAAACTTACAGTGTGACGCGATAATTGTGACTCGGCCATTGTACCGTGAACAATATTGATCATTATCCCCATTAATGAGGAACCTTAATTAATTATTAAGTGTCATTCCAGCAATGTATATTCCATCTCGATGCTTACACCGCTGCATATGTTTGTAGAATATGACTTTGATTGGAACCTCATATGGTGTACCTAAAGAAACCCTAAACCAAAACTACTCAACCAAAATTACTGTTCATGGTACTTTTGTCTTCGTAAAGATTTTTTTCCTGTGAAACTTGTCATTATTTTTCTTCATTATAGGAAGCATCCCGTCCATTATTATTATTTTTTTTGTTGGGGGGGGGGGGGGGGGGGGGGGGCAACCCTGTATCCTTGACGATCCAAGACGAAATATTATACCGGGGATCACTTATAATACGAATAAAATGGGAAGAGACACTGTCTTTGTTTGAATGCATTTGCATAATCTCAAGACAGGCATAACACGCTTACATGAACATATGAATAGCTCAATCCATCCATTTATCTTCGTTGAGTTAACAAGAATTTCAGCTTTGGAAAATGTCAAGACAGTGACAAAACAACTTATTTTAAAACGTGAATGTTGTGTACATTAAAATCAATATATTCTATTATCTGGGTATCGCAAACTTGAGTCATCCGTGTGTGGCATTCAGAGTGTAAAAGGGAACCGCTGACAGTTTGTTTAAGAGATTCAAGAGCGTCATTTTCATTCCAATACCTTCCCCTTTTCAATGGGAAAATTTATTAAGCACGTTGCTTACAATATATTCACGTTAAAGTCACATCTAAATGTACAAACCAATACAATATGCCATTATAACAATCACATTCGGTTAATTCGATAGTTTCGTCTAAAATAGAAATTTAATTTGTGTATATAACAAACCCTTTTAAACGGATATTTCTAGTAATACTTAAAGGGATCTAGTAACTTTGTTGACATGTGCAAAATGTGATGAATGGTTGATGCAATGTATAGTATTGTTATCTCATATGTCCACAGGGTATTGTGTGAGAATTTCAAGTCAAATGGACATTGCATGGCCAAGTAATGAGCGAAAATGCAAAGTGATATTCAATAACTCACTGCACTCACTCGCCCGGAGTTTTTCTTATCTGAATACTTCGATCGTACATATCTTTGTAACGAAAGGGAAATTTGAAAAACCGAAACCTGTCCCGTGATTTTATTGTTAATACGAATACAACAAGGTATGAGGGAACCGCTAGAATGAAACATTTATTTTGAGGATTTGGACAATGTTACTAAGTCCCTTTAATTATTAAAAGTATTTCCGCAATTTATGTGAGACTGATAATGCAATTATCCTGTATGAATTATGACAACATGTCATTTGGCGTTTGAATAATGTTTATTTTTCTCTACAACAATGGGAACGAGTTTTGCTTTCAGGACTGTTTGTGTTACCCAATTTTTCATAGAAACTAAACTAGAAAATACATAACTGGAATGCATACGTCTTTTATTAATACAGTTTCCATGACCAGATGACCATCCCTTTTAATACTATTTTAGACACAGTTTATCTCGTATATACAAATATATACAGTTAACTATTTAGATTCTGCATTGCATGAAATAAATTATTTCAGTGAATAATTGTGCAGGACTATCAATAATTACAGAGATCTATGGTTTCTGTTGCGGATCGTGCAAGATACACAAGTGCATGCTGACGTGAGTGTATAATACGGGCCACTTTTTAAAAGGGGGCTTAGGCCTTGTGTCTGAATATTATCCTTTCCCTTTTTCCATGTTCATCAATCATCTCCCTTTCCCCTGGCATGCGTGGAGAAGACTAGTGGAAGTGCTGGAGGGTAGGTGACCGGGGCGTAGCCGTTTGTGTCAGTTTCAAGTGGTGAATTTATGTCTGGTTTCGTTGCTCGTGTGCTTCAGTTTCTATTATTTGCAGTGGTGACATTTGTAATCGGAACCATGTATCCATGCTCATCAATCACCCCCTTTTCACCGTCTGTGTGCCAGGAGAAGACTGACGTTACGGCTAATGGGTCGGGAATCAGGGCGTAGCCGTTGGCGTCGGTTCCAGCCGATGAACGTAAGTCGGGTTTGTTGTTCGCATGATTCAGGTTGTCTGCAACTTCTGATGTAGAGCCTTTGCACTCCGGAATAGACTCATAGTGGATGTCTTCAAAGGTTGTTTCACTGGTCCTCGGGTATCTGTACATGGGGACGAGGGCTGACGGTGCGGTTGCTTCCTCGTAATGATTCTATGCACACACAAACAACGTTAAAAAGTAAAAAAGAACAAAAGTAAAAAGGGATAGTTTGGGTATAGGGGGTACTTCAATACAAATTTGTGTGAGGTAATGGAAAATTGTGTTTCAAATCTGAGCATACAATTTCAATGACAGAATAAACTTTATTTGATCCAGATTGGTACAGGAATATTTGAAATATCAATAAATATATCCGATCGGAATTGATTTCGAATTAATTCAATCAAAATAATATAAAAAGCTTACACTTTTTCAAAAAAGAGGTTTTTAAAAAGTTGTTGATGATCTCTCTATTATTTTGACATAACATCACATGCACAATTAATTTAATCTTATTCAAAAATGGTTGGTTAAAACCAATGCGCTTTTAGATAGCGCCCTCTTGTCTTATAACTGCTCTTTTTTAATGATAGCAAGCTTTTTACTTAGTTTTGGTTTTGGTTACTAAAATTCCGTTGGACCAAAACTAAGCTATCCCTTTAAAGTAAATTATTAAAGGGATAGTTGAGTTTTGGTAGATAGGGCGTTAGACTACTTATTTTTTTGTGAGGTAATGAAAAAATGCGTGTAAAATTTGAAAGAGCATAATATTTAAATAATAAAATCATCTTTGTTTGATCAAAATCGGTTCAGAGACGGCTGAAATATCCATAAATATAACAATTTGTAATAAAGCTGGGCCCCCAGGTTTATTAGAGAATTTTGAACCAGCCGTTAAAAATCAAAAAAAATGCTTCCTCTTTTCAAAAAGTTACAAAATAGGTATTTAAATAGTTGTTGGTTATTTCTCTATCTAATCACTATTTCAACAAAACATCACGTGCACAATTTGGATTCAAAATGGTTGAAACCGATGAGTGTTTAGAGAGCGCCCTCTTACGTTTTAACGGCTCTTTTTGTATGAAAACATGATCTTTACTACGTCATTTGTAATTTTGTGTTCCTTTCTAGTTATAACTATTAGTTTGTAATGTAATGATGCAGGTTTTGGTTACTAACATTCAGTTTCACCAAAACTGTACTCTCCTTACCAGAACTCAACTATCCCTTTAACTTCATGAGATATTTCAAAGGGTTTAATTTTGAGACTTCTATATCATATAACAATGTCATTGTGAGATTACTATTGATCCTATTATGACATTATAAAGAGTGTTTGCCTTTATAGTGAAAATGTGAACATCTCATGTCATATTTTATCACCAATCGTTCGCGCGAGGTATCCGAATTCCGATACTATTATTACAATAAAATAGCGTTCTGGAACGCTTTTCAAATCGATCTTGAATATCTCCATGTAATGTATAGGGAGGCGTTTGAACATTGAACTTATAATGTGCCATAATTTATCATATCCCTGAACAGAATACTACCATTGCAGATTTCATTTAACTCATCCTTGGACATGCACTAACCGTTTGTTCCAGACGGGCAAGCCTACATCCATGTATTTTGAAATGAAGCCAGCGCAAACCAATTAGGAGCAAGATGAGTAAAGCCAGACTTAATGCCCCAATCATGATGTACATGCGAATGCCTGTATAAGAAACCAGAGGAGAAAGTAGTAAAAAGTACACTATAACTGTCAATTTCAGGGTTAAAAGCAACAATCAATATGACTTTGGGTTGGGGGTTTCAAAACCACTTATGGGGTCTAAACCCATTTTGTATATTTGATTATCAAACTGCCATTCATATTTGTTATTTCTGTTTTACGGTCTGAATAAACTGAATCTGAATCTGAAACTTTGTATTAAGCTGTGATCGTCATGCACTGATGTGTTGGTGTGTGATGGCTTGGAATATCACAAATAGTCCGCTCCCTTGTAGATTTGACAAAGCCCCCCCCCCCCCTCTTCTTGTTAAGTTGCGATCCTCCCACACTACCAAATCGCGCCATTGCAATGACACCGCACTTGACCCACCGGCTTCCTCTGTCAGTAGCTGCAGCACTTCCATGTTTTCCATTTGGAGGGTCGCCAGAAGAAGCCAGTTGTCAATGGATATTACATCGCTTATAATTGATAAACTTTAATATATTAACTTCGAATGAGAATACAATCTTTATATAATCCATAATTTGTCATATGTATTAGCCACTATTAGCCACCATTATACTAATGCAGCCTCCCGTGTGCTACCACGTTGTTTAAACGTCACTACACCTGTTGTTTACTTGCACATTCTACTCTTGCATCTTTATTGTATGTAAATGCAAAGTGAAAATTGAAATATAAACAATGGCACCTCCTGACGACACACCGGCACATCATATCTTTGCAGCTGTTTCAAGGGATTACCTCATCAAGTATCAAGGTCACATTACTACATGAGTGGTTTATGCTGTTGTTTGTTTGTATATCACCTGAACTCCAAATGTGATCATCGGGTGTATCTGTGTGATCCTCAGTTGTATCTCTGTGACCCTCTGTTGTATATTTACGACCCTCTGTTGTCACTGTCCGCGAAGGTTTCTCAATTTGATCACTTCCGGTCAGATCGGGCGCCAAATTTGAAGTGGTGCCTTTCTCCGTGGGTTCTTCTGCGATGGACTCGGGTCCTGAAATTAATATGTGATATGAGTCCCGGCTTTTGTCTTTCCATTCAAGAGACTTAGTAAGATTGTCCCAATTCTTAAAACTTACTTGGAACTCTAGTGGTTCTCCCATACCGTGTCATATTCATATTAACAATAGAAGAACGGGACAGGTTTTGTTTTTCAAATTTCCATTTCGTTCAAAAAATATTTACGATTGAAGTATTCAGATGTTAAATTGTCTATTGGATAATTCAAGCGGTGTATAAAGTAAATACATTAAGTTAGTGAATATCACTTTGCCTTTTTGCTCATATCTCAGTGCATATCTAATTAACGGGAATTTGTTTACACAATACTTTGTGGAGATATCAGATCACACCAATACATATTTAATTAATCACTCATCAATGTTTGCACTTGTCAGCAAAGTTAATAGATCCATTTAATACCTTCATATGTTCATTACACATTTCATGATTATGACGATTGTTTCACTCGGATGTGCGCAATGCGAGTAAATTAAGGGCAATGTCGAAATCATTAAAAACGTACCAAAAAAGTGATATCCAAAGTTATATTTCTTTAATTGACCATGCATAACTGCTTCGTAATCCTTAATACAAATATGATATGAACTCAGACCCTTTTGGCATTGTATCCCTAAACCATGGTGTAACCATGTTGCAAATGCAAACACAAGTTTATGAATGGTAACTCAAAATATGCATTATTAAACCGATATGTCAACTGACTGCCATGTGAAAGTGTCATGAGAAATCTATGTCAAAAGGCCAAGTCAGATATGCACAATAATGTAACGAGTTATTTTGCTATCTCACTTTATTATGTTTGTACACAGATTATATGATCCTCTTTATTGGAAATAAAATCATACATATCTAAATAACGAAGTGGACATTATAACAGAAATAGAGGAACAATGGGGTGATGATATAATAAGTAATATGATAACAGGAAAACATACAAGTAAACCAATAGGTGATGTGGATTGATTCAAATAATAGTTAAATATACCTTACCGGGTATTCTGACATGCAGTTGTGAGGTGTCCTTTCCTATACCGTCTATTGTAGTGACAGCGCAAGTGTAATTTCCACTGTCCGATGCCTGGAGCTCCGAAATAGTCAAATTCCCGCTGAAGACAGCATCCGCTTCGAATGATAGTCTCTCATCATCCATGTAATCCAAAAAATTCTCGTTACACATATCAGCATGTTTTGCACTGATCGGACAGGAGAAGTTGACAATTACAGTTCCATTTCTCCACCATTTAAGTGTGTCGAAAGATTGAGCAGATGTTCGAGGACTGTAGATGCACATGAGGGCAATTGTCTCTCCGGCTACAGGTCTAAGAGGAACGATGATAGATACCTGAGGGTATCCAACCGCCATGACTGTATGTATAGAAAAAAGGTGTACAATGTGTGTAATGGCGGATTGAACATTACGTACGTTTGTTCCAAGAGAACTAGAAACGATATAATGCTAATAATGATGATAATTAAACACATACGTGATTAGAATATAATGATAACAATATTGATGATAATAATAGAATAATCATACTACTACAACTATATTACTACCATTACTACTAATAATGATACTACAAATAATACATGTAATTTGTAAAAGGCATAGTAACTACCACGACGCACCCTGCCATACAAGTGGGATATAAGTAATTGCATAATTACATTGGTATCATTTCCATACTCTTATTATGTTACAATTCTTGCCATTATGAAAGTTGTGAGAATAAAAGTTACAAGTAGCCCATTATATGTTTAACTTTCTAGCCAGTATAATGTATTGATATTGCTAAGTATAAACTTTGACAGAATAGGTATGTTACTTCTTACCTGTGTAATAAAGGAGAAAGGCGAGGAGCATCACTAAAGAACCGCTACTTTTAGCCATTTTGATGCAGAATGATGTAGAAAATGCGAAATTAATTCATATAGCTTATTATTTCTAGGAAGAATACTTCACAATTTCAGGCAAGACAACAAACCAAACGAAGAACTATACGCCCAAAACCATCAATATCAGATATTTTGGAAAAAATCCTAATGAGGTGGGAGTGTCGTGTTCTATTGGTTCTGGCATTCGCCTGTCAATACGTACGTCGTGGGGTCGAATCCTAGCCACGACATGATGGTCCAGTTCAGCAAGACACTTTATCCACATTTGCTGCTTTCAACGGAACGGAATTTATTTAGACACCATGGGTATTTCACAAATATTTCGAACTAGAGCAAATTCTTACTTAGGCTTTATGGTATAATGTATCTTTGGAATATAACACACATTCAAAGCAAAAATGCAAACATTTCAAACTGTTTTGGAAAATTTCCAGTAGGAATATGAACCCGTATTGGTGATAGAAAATATTAATGAGTTTTAATTCCATGCAATTGCTTCAGCAATTCTATTTAGCGACTAACATCTTTCCATAATGTGAAGTTCTACTAATAGAGTGCTGGAACAACTTAAAATATGTGTGAAAGACCGCCAGGTAGTCTTAAAAATTACACACACTTGGCTTGGCGACGAATCGTGGTGTATGATGAGAAATGAACAAAGTGAACCAAAGCACACCGAGGACTATCCTACTACACTGGTCCTTAGCCGAAAGGAATGGGATATAATATGTATTGTATATCAGAAGTAGGCCTATATAATATAAATGAAAATGAGAAAAGGTGAAAGTGAAATATGTTTCTGACTAGGTGCGTTGTTATATCATGATTAGTCCTGCATAAGTAAATGATTGAGTGTCCCTTGACAGGTGTTAATGGACTATTTTTATACTGCTTAAAGCGATCCATTAACTTGTTTTTTCCGAAAAATAAATATTTGAGACTTAAATCATATACAAATTTCATTGTAATAATCTTGATAGTGATGTGAGAGATATTCAACGAAAAGGAATATTGTTTACCTAATGAAAACAGAACATACTCAATGTCAGATTTATCGTGAATTATCCTAGCCTCTTGAAAAGGCCTGTCTCGTCTGAGCTGAGTTGAATGCACGGTATAGTGTGCATTATGCAGGAACGACTGGACAGCGCGACTACCCTGCACAATCATTTGCCGAGACAACCTCTTCGCAAATGCATTTCTCTCCGATGAATTTCTTTTGTTAATTATTGAATTCCCGCTTCCCTACAGGAAGCACCCAATCAGGAAGCCGGGTTGCATGTACTCACTCATTATGCATCATTCCAAACACACGTACAGTGAAGCGACGCTACACGCTGAAGCGATACAAAGGTCCGATGCAATTAATGCAACACACACACACACACACACACACACACACACACACACACACACACACACACACACACGTCCCGAGGCCACACACAGAAACACACTGCATATACACACAAAGCTTACACAGGGTTGTGTTTGTGTATACTATGCTATGCACCGTGCTTGTATGCGGACGTACACAAAGTTCATATTTAAATGGGAGAGGCATAGAGACATGTGACTGCACATGTACTGTATTTAAATGGGAGAGACAGAAAGACGTGTGCTCAGTGCAGTAAATATCACAAACTATGCATGATTCATTAAATCAAGCTTATGCATATTCATGGGCCACTAGATGCGTAAAGGCGAGGGGATCGCACTTTAATTCACCACTCGCCAGATAGCCTCCATCAGGCGTTCAGTCGTTCCTGATCCTGCATGCAGTGCAACCATTGCTTGCTTGAGACACGAAGCCTTGTTAAAGGCTAGAATTATCCCAATTCAAATGTTATGGATAATTCAGTATCCGAATTCGGATACTCTTTACTACGGTCAAAAGCGGCTATACACGCTTTCAAATTCAATCCTAAATATCTCCATTTAAGGGGGACATTTGAAAAATCAAAACCAATTTCATTCTTCTGTTACCGCAAGCTAAACAACAAAGTCAAAGAGAAGTGTGAAAGCTCCAAGTGATTTTAATTGAATGTTCACAAAGTAAAAAGATCTCTTTAATATAAAGAAACTGTTTTGTTTCCTACGGATATGACAGGAATCAAGGAGTCCTGTTTGATCATTCTCGATTCCATTATCGATCTTAGACAGACATTGGCTTGTATTATGCGTCAAGGAAATATATTCAGTGAACTTAATGACTGCAGTAAAAGTATTGAATAATTTGAAGTAAATGTTGCCTTTGGGAAATCTACTGAATTTATACAAGTCATGTAAAGCCCGCCGCAGACAGAGCCGACCCGACCCGACCCGACTGGTTTTCAGTCGGATCGGCTCTGTCTGCGCTGCCTCGAGTCTACGATTTGCCAGTCGGTATACAGTCGGGAGGTGGTCGGGCCCGATTTGACGTGTTGAATCGAGAATGCGACTCGGGGCCCGACTGCAGTCGACTGGAGAGCATCAACCAATCACAACGCTAGAAAATGACGTGATATTTTGGCTATGTAATATGTCAGCTGAAAGGC
The DNA here is from genome assembly GCA_037951105.1 of Echinarachnius parma. Lineage (NCBI taxonomy): Eukaryota > Metazoa > Echinodermata > Echinoidea > Clypeasteroida > Echinarachniidae > Echinarachnius > Echinarachnius parma. Next base: position 56,107 of record JBAMJV010000453.1, read on the forward strand.
GACAATATTTTCCCTTCAGGAATGCATTGACTTTACGTGTAATTATTTTTATCGCACACCGTGTATTGTACGCATAGCTTGTATACATTTCTTCTGTTTATAACGTTATCGGTTGAGCATTTGCTCCCCATTTGCTGGTGTGAGAAGAGACAATTTGAGAAGAAAGGTAAATTTTAAGTAGATATCCTTCATTAGTAATGGCATAGATGTATTGTATACAATTCAAAGAATTGTATTCAAAGAATTGATTTAGCTAATGTCAAAACGCAACGTTCGTAAACGCGAGTGGCAACTTTGCCATTAATGACTTGTGTTTTCAAGAGTCTGGCAAGTGATACTCCACCCATAGCACTTACAATTAAGTTTACTTACATTTACAAATCTGAACTTGAAATATGGAGTTATATTACGTCTTGTATGTTAGGCCTTACACCATGGACCTATATATAGTTATATGCCGTATTTCCAATGGACCTAGCTATGCTATAGGCTTTGAAAGTTTGTATAATTTTATTTTCCAAGTTATACCTAAAGAAAAGTGAGATCAAGATTTAGTGATAATAAATTGACTCTTTTTTTTTTATACTTTAGCCCAACAAATTACTTATAGAATGTACATCCAAAGTTGAGCTGTGTTTGAATAGTTGAATGTACACTTTTTACTTTTTAGAACGATTTTAGATCATAAATGTGCGCCAGAATTTAAATGATTTCTGTTGTATGATAATCTATGATCATCGTTGCTCTATAAGGTTTTGCTTGTATTAAAACAAGCTAAACGTAACAAGCTCTTTTAGTTATTCCATAACTTATGTCAACTGTCTATGCCAATACTAAGTACAAGAATGATCTGCTTAATTTTGTCTTTGAACATGGATAAAGTATTATGGGTTACCATGGCTAACCAATGAGAATATCAAGTCCTGGAAAAGTGTCCCCCGTCCACATCCTCACCCCCATTACTTCATCTATCTTTCTCCGAGATTCTGCATAAAGAGAAGGATGTAACATATTATACCCACATGCAAATAACTGTATAGAGGAGAATTTTTTATTGATTTTTTTTTTTTTTTTTTTTTTGGGGGGGGGGGGGGGGTGACCATGGAGCCGGCCCGGGGGGGGGGGGGGGGGTGTCAGTCTAAGTTACGTGAACGTTATCTGGGTGTGTGTGGAATTCGAGATTTTGATATTAGATGGAAATCACACCCTCCATATATACTATCACTGGAGTAGTCAGTTTCGATCCATCAAGGGGTAGGTACAAATGTTAGTGTCAACTGTAGGGAGCAAAGACGAGGGGGGGGGGGGGGGGCAATAATTAGCAATAATTTGCCTAACTTAAAAAAACAGAAGGAAAATGTGGTGTCCAAATAGACATAATTATAAAGACATAATTATAAAGGTGGTGTGCCTTCCTCCGCGTACATCCATGCATTGGTGGTGGAGGGGGGGGGGGGGGGGTGGGGGGGGGTAACCCTGCACTCATGAAAAACGAATCGGTATGGATGAAATGATAGGGATGGGGGGGGGGGGGTGGTAAGGGTCAGAGGCGGGGAAAATATTATTGTCAGGCTTCATCATTAATCCCCATAATTATGATATCTTTTTTCAAAGCCTCCACAAATTGAGAAAACAAATAATTATTCACATCCACTGTGGCTAATGATACAAGTGAAAAAATACTAAACCTTAAATCGCCTAGTGGAGTTCTCTTTGTGTTGCCTTACGGCTTGGATGGGGAAAATCTTAAATATCTTTATATAATAAACACATGCTGAAGGCATTATTATTTTCAAAGTCAGTGAACATAGTTTGAAAGAACCGTAATAAGGTATGAATTTTGTTTTATAATATCATCATTGCGATGATCAGTGTCGTAGCGACGGGGGGGAGGGGGGGGGGGGGGGTAGGGGAGAGCATACCCTACTTATTTGAGAACAAATATTAGGAAACATTATATAGGGGACATTTTTGGGGGGGGGAATAAACAAGAAAACATAAGGTGTGCCCCCCCCCCCCCCCACACACACACTAATTTTGTGTGCCTCCCTCCCCCAATCAGACCTACCACACTACGCATGCACTGGCGATGATTAATGGAGAGGGATAGCACCCCCCCCCCCCCCCCCCCACCCCCTTCAGAATAATTTACTCTGATGGAGAATATCACAGAAATAGATACCAATCCTGTCAGACAATAGCTTGTATAGTACATGTTCCGGTGCATAAAATGAAAATTTTACAAGATGAAGAGTGAATGATGCTAATATCTGATACTGTATTAAAACATCTATGTTTATGATAAAATAAAGGCATCAATATGAGCATACTCTTCTCAACACATATATTATCCACTGCTTCAGTGTGGTTCCCGATCCGTCGGGCATTGATCGGGCACCAGTCGTGTCTGTGTGCGCTGACCCTCTCTACCGACTCGACCCGACCCGATTGGGTCCCGATCGTCGGGTCGGATCGGAATGGGTCGGGTCGGCTCTGTCTGCGCCGGGCTTAATACTATGGTTTTATCACATTTAAGTTAATGTATTATTTTACGGGGCAATTGCTAAACGATTTATTGGGTAGACTGTTTTTATTGCAGAAAAGGGCAGTTCGGGCAATCACAAAATCATAATACTTAGCACACACACACACATCATTCATATTTTAAATTGAAAATGTTAAATACAGTATATATGATATAAATAAATTGCAGATTGCATGTTTTATGGATACTTATTTTAAAAGGCCATTACCTCCACCTTTTAATATGATATTTTAGATATAATAGTGATGTCAATAGTGACATAAAATATATCTACGTTTCGTTAACATACATTTTCTAGATCAATTATTAGTTATCAAGGTACGATAGTATGGAATGATTTTACCGATGAATGTATCAATATCCCAATCTATGTAATTTTAAAAGGAAGTTTAAATGTTATCTTAATAATAAGTCATTACAATAGATCTGCTAATTTATACGCCTGTTTTGATGTGTTATGTGTTTTTTGTCCTAAGTAATGTATATTTTGATATTCATAATAATACTAATTTCGATAAGTTGTAGTTCGAAAAGGGAAAGGCCTTGACAGGCCGATGGCCTTTGCCTTTCCCTCACATCCACTACACTTATTATTTTTATATTTCGAATTTTCTTGTAATGATGTTCGTAGAATTTGGATTATCATGTTTTTATGTTCTTGAATATTGTTTTTTTTTTGTCCAATGTACTGTATTATATATTCCATTGTTTTTTTAGAGATGTGAAACAAACTAAACTAAACTAAAACTATTAGACGTTAGATCCCGTGATAAATTACTGGATATTTCTTAAGCAACAACAAAGTGCTTATCATTACTTTGCGCACGCAATCGTTACTACAATAATGTACTATTTCATATTATATACAGCCACACCTATTAGGATATTTCTATTGACGGGTTCCATAACATAGTTTTCATCGATAAGTCAATTTAAAGTTTAACACTTGCTGCGCTATATGTTTTGCCCGTTAACAAAAGGAAAAAAAACTTTCAACCTTGAAACAGACCGTAATCCTCTCCATTGCCCTTTTTGTGACTCTAAGCTTCTTTTCTAATTTCTTAGTTGTTGCACAAGTCTCTGCCCCGTAGGATAGTAACGGAGTTATGCATTGATTGAAGATTTGTCTTTTGAGGGAGATTGGAAGATTCTCATCTCGGAGTATGATGCTGAGTTTCCCAAAATTCACCCAAGCTAGCTGTATTCTTCGTCGCACTTCTCCAGCCCTTTCATTTTCAAGGGCGATGTTTTTTACCGAGGTACTAGTAACTATCCACCTTCTCAATTGCCATGCCATCAACTGCAATTGTTTAGTCTTGTAACTGGTTACTCATCATTACTTTTGTCTTTTTAATTTTCATTTTGAGTCCTGCCTTTTTACTCTCTACGCTCAACTCCTGGATCATTGTCTGTATTTCCTGAGGATCATGACTAACAAGCAGAATGTCATGTGCAAACCTGAGATGATTCAGATATTCCACATTTATTGTAATTCCTCTCGATTGCCAATTCACATTTCTGGAGACGTCTTCCATAGCTGCTGTAAAGAGTTTCGGAGATATTGGATCAGCCTGTCTGACACCTTTTAGGATTTTGAAACCATTGGTAGTAGTATTCTCCAGATGAATTTTGGCGCTAGGATCTTTGTAAATAGCTTTGATGAGGCGGATGTATTTCTCATCGTCTATCTGTTTCTGTACAGCATCTAATAGTGATTGGTGGTCTAAACTATCGAATGCTTTCTGGTAATCCACGAATTCTAGACACATGTCTAAACGATATTCCTTCGCCTTTTCAATGATCTGACTTAAAGTGTGTAGATGATCTGATGTTCTGAATCCTGCTCGAAAGCCAGCCTGTTCTGTTGGCTGATTTTCATCTAGCCTTCATTGGATTCTTGCAAGAATGATTTTTGTGAAAACCTTGTACATGTAAGGTAGTAAACTAATGGATGTATAATTATTTATATCTTTCGTATCTCCTTTTTTGAACAGTATAATAACTTTATATTCATTCCACTGGGTAGGAACTTGTTCTAGTTGAAGTATCCTGTTGAACAATGTTGTCAAGATGTTGACAGTACTCTCTCCTCCAAGCTTCAGTATGTCAGCCAGTCAGCAGTTAACTGGTCCTCTCCAGGAGCCTTTCCTTTCTTCATGTGTTCTAGAGCTTTCTGCTCTTTATAAAAGGGTGGTACACTGTCCGTTTTTTCATTCCATTTTGTTCTGTTCTCCAATCTGGTCTTTCCGTATTGTACAGTTCTCTATAGAATTCCTCAATGGTTTCTGTGATTTAGATTGTGTCGTTAACTTCTGTCCCATCTTTTGTTTGCGAATGAATCGTCCGGGATTATATCCAATCGAATAGAGCTGGCGCACTCGCAAATGTTTGGCGCGTACGGAACCATGATATAATATGGTTCTGTAAATGGTGGAATTGATTGCATTGTTTATGATTTACGCAACCCTTTACAAAATGTCGGATATTTATTTTATATCACAAAACGGTACGAAAACATATAAGTATGTATTGTTCTTTGCCTGGTGGTCCCATTTAACTGCATGCAGTATGCACGAATCACATGAATTACGCAATGCAGGGCACAGACCGCAGTGAGTCTGAGTGTGCGCGCTTTGTGTGGTCGGGATAGACGCACTTTCATGTATACTTAATTAGCTTGTGTCACAAACCCTGTACTTTGAATTCGAATGTTGGTCGCATTGTTAAAGCACTGTTAAATCTGTTTCTTTTTCTTCAATATTTTGTGTTTCGTATTTCAGATATATTTAATGACATTTTTTTGTTCAAGGTAGCAATATTCTAAATACGCATAATTCAGATTATCCGTATATAAATAAGTCGCGCGTCTTGTCCCGAGACTAGTTTTGTAGAAATTGCTTTTTTCCATGGGGGAAACCTCATCCGGGACCTCGTATTGTAGATACTGCCTCTTTCCTTGAGGAAAGTCAAAGTTGACTGTAGATACTGCGTTTGAGGGTTGTGAAAAAATGGTGTTCGGATTTTGTTTCGAAAACTGAATGTATCACATGAAAAGGCATTGTTTAGTGAGTGCTTTCTGCAAAAAAAAATGAAAATCGACCAAAAAATTAAGATACTGGGGCAGCAGTGTGATAGGAACTAGTTCATTGATGTACACTATTTTAGTAACGATTGCATGCAGAAAATAATGTTAAGCTCTTTGCTGTTGCTTATCATTTGTACCCGTGTCATTGTGTTTTTGTTATTAGTGGATCTGACTTTTTATACAAATGGCATTGATAATAAGTATTTATGATGAGAAAATTGGTTTAGCTTTCCATACGTGGTGCATACATTATAGTAGTCTAATATGCATGTACGTCTGTTTCCTATATATTTGATACAGTGACTACCATAATTCCAAATCTACTGGGTTAACATGATCACATTGAAGGCTCTACTTCTACTACATGTACTTCTGATGGCAGTCACATGTGTTGTTAAGATCAGGAAATATGATTTGAAATTTTGATTCGATGCTCATTCAATTATTTTTTGTCATATTTTAAAAATATATTTCTGGTGGTGACATCACAAAAATAGTAAATCATAAGTAATTCATTACAGAGAACGCCTTTAAAATGGATTAAACAGTATATGCAGTATGATATTCAAATAATATTTGGTGTCGGGGTCCCAGCAAAAAACTCTGTCCCACCTGGTCGTATATGTGTAATTTTATTTACACGTTTGAGATTAAGCAATTACCCAATTTATTATGTTTATAACTCGTTTATTTCTATTTTTCACATTCCGCATTGTCAACAAAATATCTAAATTCGGATACTCAATTGTCCAAAATATTCGAATTTCAATAATTCACGCGAACGATCGTTGTAAAATCAAACATTAATTATGTTCTGTTTTCATTTGGTAAACTTTATTCATTTTCTATGAATATCTGTCACATCATTATTGAAGTCTCAAATATTACTTTTCCGAACAAAAAATATAAAGTTAATGGATCGCTTAAAGCAGTATCAATAAATAGTCCATTAATAATTATACAGGTCGTGAGTTCGATTCCTAGGCGCGACACGTGTGTCTTTGAGCAAGACACTTCATCCTCATTTGCTGCTCTTAACCTAGGTATAGCTAATGGGTACCTGTCAGTCCTGAATGTATTCCTTGAAATGATTTTTCATTTAAAAGAGTGCTGAAACTTAAGGTGTCTGGAGGGGACCCACTTGTGCAAATGGCTGCCTTTTGAGTGAAAACGGCCTGTTTCTGAACAGTTGTAAATTATGTACTACATCGAATGATAACTGTTGGGTTTTAATGATAATTTACCAATTCTAGTTATTAAAACAATATGTTTGCCCTTACAAAGTTCCTGCTAGGATTAAAAGCTAGGCTGTATACGACTCTCAAAAATTCTGTTTGACAAAAACTGAAACATTTCTTCCATGTATTATATTATTGTCAACGCTAATCCCTCTGCTAACTGCCATCTATACAAAACAGTTGTTGACATTTCAGTGAAACAATTCAAACGGTCACCAGTAATAAATATCATTTTGGTAATGGACTAGAGTTGACTAAACCTAGATAAGAAAGGAACAATAGTACAGTTTAAAATAGAAGTTCCCCGCTTTCAATTTACTTTTGCTTAATATGTTCTCTACACATTAAAACGGACGGAGTTCGTGATTATATTTCCAATATTTGTCATGTGAGCAAGGAAGGAGCGTCACCCAAAGTCGCTCTTAGTCCGGGCTAATCCCATTCATCAAAGACAGCCTCCATGCTGTACGTGATGAAAGTGATCAGCACCTTACTGCGAACGACTTTGGATGATGCCCCTCCCTTGCTCACGGGAAAAGGGTTATAAATATTGTCATTCATGTTTTTTTTTACGTACAGAGTGCAAAATCAAAAGTAATTTGTCGGGGTGGAAACTTCTTTTCTTTTTGGTATCATTACACTGGAATACCACGAGACCCTTTGTTTCAAACATATCACAAGGCAACGAATTTGGCATCGATATTGCAAATTAGGAGTTACAATTTTCTTAGCACGAATTCTCCCAAGTGGCACAAATTAAGTCCGAGTCAAAACGATAGTGGAGATTGCTAGCAATATTAGTAAAATTGTTTGTCGCCTGTGGAAATTAACAAGCCCATTGATTGAACAGTTAAGCCACGGTCACAACCCACCGTGCGTGTTTTTAGTCCGTACGTTTTTTGGGGAGGCCACGGCCGCCACGTTTTTCTGAAAACGTGGGGAGGGAGTGGCAAGAACAGGGAGGGAGAACGTCAACGCACGTTACTCGCACGGTTGCGCAAGGTGTAAGTACGTGGCCCGCACGCCACGCCTGGCCGTGAGCGGTTGCGTGCATCGTACGTTGCGCACATGGTAAGTGAGTTGTACGTGCTTACAACGTACGATCTCCGTGCGATTGCCACGTTATCGTACGGAGGTCGTACTTACACGTGCTGCTCACGTATGGTGTCCTTACTCACTCGTATGTTGTAAGTGCGTGCACGTGCGATGAACGTGAGTTTTTCCGCCCGATGTCGGGGGTATATATGGACGACCTTCCGAGGTTCTCCAGAAGTCCCAGCAGGGAGGGAGTACGTCAACGCACGTCACTCGCACGGTTGCGCAAGGTGTATAATACGCACGCCACGCCTGGCCGTGAGCGGTTGCGTGCATCGTACGTTACGCACGTGGTAAGTGATTTGTACGTGCTTACAACGCGCTTACTCGGTACGGTCCACGTTAGTTCTGCGTGCTCATTAGATAGTTGAACTGGGGAAGTGCCGAGTAAGCACGGACCACGCACTTATCACGTGCTCAACACGCACGTGCTAAGTGCGCCGTCCGTAGAGCAAGTGACCTTGGGAAAAATGTAAAAGACTCACGGAGTCAGTGCGTTGTGCGCTCATTGGTTGTAGAGGGCACGCGCGTCACCCGTACTGGGGGTGAATCCGTAGCCCGACCGCAGCCCGAACGCAGCGAATGTTCCTCGTGCACTAAAAGTGCTACGGAGTGTCTGCGTGCTCGCAAATCCGTACTGAGGCGGTACTCCCCACGTACGGATACCCAAATTTTGCCCACGTTTTTTGCAAGTAGACAGCACGCACTTGCAAGTACGGCGGGTTGGGACCAAGGCTTTATTCTGGTCAAGTACTTCTTGTTTTAGGCGTCTTTTACATTATCATTATGACAGGCTCCAATTTGTGTCAATTTCTACGAAATCGAAGCCTTATAAATCGCCATTACTACCCATCATAGCATAAAACAGTAAGGTGCATTCAGCCGTATAACAAAAGTCGACCGAGAGAAGAGGGTACGGCTTTCAACTTGTACTGTTAATGTATAAGGCATTGAAATAGAGAGGGTTGAGGCGTTAGATGGGGACAATTTGTTAGGGTGTATTTCCATTCTTCCTACCCGCTATTTGTGCTTCGCCACTGACTTGCAATAATTCAAAAGTGTACAAGTCGGCGATTATCGCACAATAAGCTATTCATCATTGACTGAGTGATCGCTACACCCGCTTGTATATTCTCTGTATAAATGCTCAACAGTGGCGTAGTAGCACAGATAGCAGGTAGAACGAAGGGGAATAACCCCCAAGAAATTTGCCCCATCCCCACATATCAACCCTCTCTAGTTCCATGCCAGTTACACAGTTAATTTTGACTATTGAAATACTGTTAAACGGTCGAAAAGTCCTATACAGGACATTTATTTTTTGTTGGGGGGGAGGTGGGGTGGGGGGGGTGGGGGAGGGGGAAGTCCATAAAACATACACCCGGCAATATTGCCCCCACGCTAACTCCCTACCATATCCCTTCGTTCGGTCAACCCATGGTTATACAGCTGAATGCATATTAAAGGGTACCACCACCCAAAAATAATATTCTTATTAAAGAAAGGTAACATCTTCAGTATTCCATTCCATCAACAAGTTCACAAAAATATGTTTCCAGAAAAAAAATATATAATCGGAAAACGCATCACCAAAGCATGCGTTCATGCGGTCTGAATTGCGAAGACTAATGTGTGCAGAGCGAACGCATCGCCCGGGATTCTATTGTCTACAAACGTACGCGTGAATGGCATTGGCGCACTCGCAAATGTTTGGCCCGTAAGGAACCAGGAAATGGTAGTGGTTCCGTAAGTGGTGGAAATTAATTGCTTTGTTTATGAATTACACAACCCTTTGCAAAATATTGGGTATGTATTTGATATCACAAAACGGTACCAACACATATAATAATGTGTTGTTCTTTGCCTGGTGGTCCCCTTTAGCAAAGGTGTACGCATTAATGATTGCTTAATGATATCGCGGAGAGGAAGGCTGATTTTTCAGGCACTAACTTTGTATGATTTGAATAAAATTAGAACCTCACATGGTGTGTAACTAAAGACACCCTAAACACTAACAAAAAATAGTCAACCAAAATTATTGTTCTTGGTATACTTTTTTTTTTCGTGAAAGATCTTTCCTGTGAAACTTTTCATTACTTTTCTTTATTATAGGAAGCATCCCGTTCCTTTTTGTGGGACCACCCTGAATAATGTCCTGGGTGATCCAAGACGCAATGTTATACCAGTGACCAGTTATACTACAACTGGAATGGAAAGAGATACTGTCTTCGTTTGAATGCCTTTGCATAACGGATTCCGATTGATAATGAAGACAGAGGGCTAGTTTAAATTTGCAGGTGCGATATGGTTTAAACAGGTACTGGTAATATCTTTCTTCTTAGTCTTTGGGCTAAGGATGTGCTACTGATGCAAATTTTGTCCATTTACCAAAATGTAAAATATTTGTTTTGTCTGTGTGTAAACTCAACTTAACAGATCACTAATGTTCTATAGTGTCAAGTTAAGTTCATGTTAATAGAAAATATATAATCCATTGCGGATATAGTATCGGAAATAATATCGCTAGTGATATTCGTTTGTCTCGCAATGTATGGTCAACTAGGAATCTAAAAGATCACGACGTTTCGTGTGCCGCTGCAACACTTTGTCAAATGATATAATCTAATGTAGACAATCGGTTTGTTATGCTCTACTATTATTGATTGAACATACGGGCGCCCTGCCCTGAAATTGATACGTAGATATGAGCGTTGTAGCAAGAAGGTGGCTCGGCTCGACCGTGGGTTTGGAATCAACCGGTGAGGGCCGGTTGGTCGGGTTAGTGTCATGGCGACGTATCGTACGCTGGTTCGGCAAGTGGGCCGAACCAGTGTCCCGTTGATTGGTTGAGTACCCGGGTGCACCGGCCAAACGACGCGGCCCGTTGTTGACCTATTAGGAACGTACTCGCTTATGCGAGATTGTGCGTTTGGAGCCACGGTAGAGCATAAAAACCGATTGTCTACATAAGATTATATCATTTGACAAAGTGTTGCAGCGGCACACGAAACGTCGTGATCTTTTAGATTCCTAGTTGACCATACATTGCGAGACAAACGAATATCACTAGCGATATTATTTCCGATAAGTTCATGTTCTTGAAGTAATTTTTAGTTTTGGAATATAAATGGCCGACCATGGTTTCAAATTCAAGTTAGAATTATAGATTCAATTTCAAATCTATGTAAAACATTCTTTCTAATTGGTATCGAAATATATTATGGTGTGTCCCATTGTGATCCTTGTTAATCCAGGTTACCATGTTACGTAGCAGGTCGATTCTCTCTATACGATGCTACCTTCATGCTCCTGGCTTCAGTGGATGTTCTGCTATCCATTGTCATGCTTCCAGTCAGAAACATGACATGCAGGAAAGGTATCGAGGCGGACTCCCAACCCTCTGACATGTCGGAGTGCCAATTCAACTTCAAGAATTCACTTGACTAAGGTCTTATAAGACAAACATGACACGTATACACGATTAATTAACACCCGATCAAGTAACCATTTATACTCCTGGGTAAAGAGCAGCAATGTGGATTACTAATAATTGTCTTGCTGAAGGACAAACGCGATGGGCATACTACGGGTTCGAACTCGGGATCTCCCGCTTGGAAAGCGAACGCTCTACCAATCTTGCCACACCACATCCACACAGTATGTAAGTGAATACTTATGTTATGATCAAGCATGAGAATATGTAACGGCGTATTATGTAAATTAATACTTATTTTTTTAATTCGATAATTTCGACCAGAATAGAAATTATGATCCAATGAGGCTTTTTAAAATGGTATTTCTATTCTAATACTTTCTAAATCACTAGATTTTGATAATGAATAGTATTTTCACAAATCGCGTGTAATCCCCTTGCATTATTCATGAATGATTTATGACAAAGTGTCACTTGATGTTTAAATATAATATTGATTTAGTGTACTTACTGTATTATGAAACTATATTACTCAATTGTGAAAATCAGTTTAGCTTCCAAGACTGTCTCATCAATTATGTCATAGAAACTAAACTGGAAAATAGATATTGATTACTATGCATTCATCCTGTATACAAATAATAATACTAATAATAACTTGCATTTATAACGCGCTTAATACAGGGTTTCTAAGCGCAAGTATTATTACCCATGGTCATCAGGTACAGTTCAAACCCACACAATGATATTGCATACATTCACAACTCCCTGAGGAGCATACTAGCCATATGCTGCCAATGGCGCGAAGGCTAATTGACACCCGACCATGTTTTTTTGATAGCCTTTACTATCATTACTTTTTTAGACGGTCTTTCTCTCCTATATCAATGAAAAAACGAACATAAACGTTATTTACTGCATTATGTGTAATGTCTCCGAATTTGTTTTTATTTTGTATTGTTTGTGAGGAATTTTTTGAAAATGTTGAAAACTTAATGAGTTACCGTACGGATTGTTGATTGTCGTGTTAAATGATAACATGTTCACCTCATTATATATTATAAATACGATAGAAGATAATTTAATTCACGTAAATGCTGATATAACTTTGCATTTAGCATTCGCATTCTAATTCGCTTTGCAGATGTTATTGTATGCAAATATCATTTAGAATATAATTTATTGATACTGTAGTTTCATGTTGACCGTTTCTCTATAGAAAAACTATTAGTATATGGATGTTTAATTTATTACTTACTTGTTGAATACCCCTGTAATGTTTACATGTTTAACACATGTTGTGTTCAGCGTGCCAATGTCAGAAGGCTAATTATTATTTAAAAAATAACTATGCCATGTACCTAGGTTTGTTTGTTTACTTTATTTAATCAAAATACAATTGGGAATATGCCCGCTTTCAGCTACAAGCCGTTTTTCGTCAGGGCCGTGAACAAAATAATTCAAGAATTCATTCAGTAACAGATTTAACGCATGATTTACAAAAGAGACAACATTAACATAATATATACAATCATAACAAGTAGTACATAATAAATCAACAATTTACATAGATCAATCAATACATTCGTAATGATAAATAATTAAACAGCCATGTCATACTAATTGTGAGTCTTGGGTCCCGTTGCAGAAAGATATACAATGATTCTAAGTAACAACTTATTGTAAGACACATCATGTGTTCTAAATGCGCAAAGCGGACTGGTTGAAACCCGCAAATTATCTGACTCACAATCAATTGCATGTAATTATTTATGCAACGGGGTCTGGAAGTGGACGCTTCATTATACGAATCTCTTGTTTTTGTAACATTTGGATTTATTTAAATAAATATTACAGTACTATATAATTATGTACAATTGGTATTTGAACCTTTTTATTGATATTCAGTTGAAATCACACCAGTTTACAATCTGTGGTTTCTGTCACGTATCATGCAAATTCATAAGTGCTGACATGAGCGTATGGGTCAATATTGTTTAAGAGTGCTGATGTCTTTTCCCCGAATATAATCCTTCTCGTTTTTACCTGATAAGCAACAAAGAAGGTCTTCATTGCCCTAAAATTGTATGTTTTTGCTCAAATGTATGATGGGTTTGCCCGAATACGATATGAATTTTACGAATATGACATAATTTTGCCCATATAATATGATATTGTTTGCCTAAATTCGAAATGTATCCCCCTATAGAACCACGTCAGTGCAAACATGATAGTAACATACCTACGTACATACGTACATACAAAGAAATGTATTCATCTCTTTAATGCCCGAAAATGAGATTAGATTATATTGCTTTCAAATGACATGGTTTTACTAGATTGTGACATAAGTTTGCAGGAATATGACATGAATTTGCCCAAATTTGATATGGTTTTCCCAAATTCGATATGTATTCCTATATAGATATGTGCCATTGTCCAAACTGTTATTAATATATACATAGACACGTGCATACAACGAAATGTGTTCCTTCATCTATGCTTTAAAATTACATGATTCACCCGAATATGGAATTAGTTTGCTAGAATATAAGATAAATGTGGCCAAATATGACATGATTTTACCCAATATATATGTTTTACCCGAATTCGATATGATTCCCTATAGATCTACGCTTGTCTAGTGCCCTACTCATGTTAACACACATACTATTTATAAGGGGACACTTTTTTTAGCATTTATTGTACAGATAAAATCCTCCACCACTATTTAAGTTTTTGTATGGTGTGGTGGAAACACCCATAATACTTGTCAATGTTATCTACATATGTTCCTCGACGTGCGTATAAACTGGTGGTTTCACAACAAAGGAAGACTTTCCATTTTACCTGGTCTAGACAAGCCTCTAAATCTGTGGTCACACAGTGCTTGCGATGGGTTGCGATGAGCTGCAATGGGTCGATTGTGCATATGAAAGCACAACCCTGTTGTACATAACATTTTCACTGCATCTCCGTACCGCAGCGTTACAAAATAAACCCTTCACAGCTTGACCGCACAGGCTAAGATAATAAGTGCAAAGGTTATTTGACCGAATCGAATGAGGCTTTTCGCTCGCATTCAATTGTGATGTGTGGTTACTTTGGACATGATCTACCCTTCATAACTTATATTGTCTTGTTGTAGGCTGTTGCAGGTGATCGCAAGCATCGTGTGACCACAGCCTAAACAAATTATGACCTTCATCTATTCTTAAGTTAGGCGTGTTATGTCACTTAAAGGGCATCAAGCGTTGGGATGCTACATAGCGGGTCGCCATTTTGAACTGGGTTAGTTTGCGCGCACCGCATGACACTGAGCTAACGTGCATTACGCACCATGCGCAACGCGTATGCAAGATGGCGCCGCGCATCTCATTTGACGAATCTGAACTACCTTTAACAAGAGAAGGCCCCATCGGTCGGGGGCCGGGAAGCCTATTCCAAGTAAGTATTTCTTCGCTCACCTCCCATGCTTTCATGAACGTATGCTGAAGTGCGTTCGTGTTAACATCATCATATCGACATTTTGGAGACAAAGATACAGCTGGTTGACGAGTCTCAACCAATAGGCTACCATTGATACCTCATGGTTTTCCGGGAAGGGTAGCCTAAGTCATCATTCAATCATGTGAACGATGGATTGTTGATTTAATTTAAGTTACAAATATATTAGTTCCTACTTTCCTGTGGAGATATTTGCAGTCGGCACCATGTATCCATGTTCATCAATAATCTCCCTTGTCCCCATGGCTTGCCTGGAGACAACTAGTGGTTGCGCTAGAGGGTCAGGAACCGGGGCGTAGCCGTTTGTGTCAGTTTTAAGTGGTGAATTTATGTCGTTGCTCGCATGCTTCAGCTTCTTATTTGCCGTGGTAATATGTCCAGTCGGAACCATGTATCCATATTCATCAGTCGCCCCCTTTTCTCCGTGGGCGTGCCAGAAGACTGATTTTGTGGATAATGGGTCGGGAACCGGGGCGTAGCCGTTGGCGTCGGTTCCAAGCTGATTTAGGTTGCCTGCATCTTCGGAGAGAGAGCCTTTGCGCTCCGGAATCGACTCATAGGCGTTGTCGTCATAGGTTGTTCCACTGGTCCCCGGGTATCGGGACATCGGGACGAGGGCTGACGGTGTGGTTGCTTCCTCGTAATTATGAGTCTATGCACACAAAAAACGTTAAAATATGCACGTTAAAAAAATGTTTAAGGGATAGTTGAGTTTTGGTATAGGGGCCACGTTAATGAAAAGATTTGTAAGTTAATGAGGAAATGTGTGCTAAATTTGAAAGAGCATACAGTGTCAATGACAGAATAAACTTTATTTGATAAAAATCGGTTCAGAAACGCCTGAAATATCAATAAATATATCAAATCGGAATAAATCTGGGGCCAAGATGTATTCGATGATTAAACAAAAAAATTGCTTACAATTTTCTAAATTGTTCAAAAGAGGTTTATAAATAGTCGTTGATGTTAGCATATTTTGGTATGAACAATAGTTGAAACCACTGCTTTTTTAAAGAGCCCCCCCTTGTGTTTTCCACACCTTTCGAGCATGGTGGAGTTACAACTATGTAATGTTATTATGCAGGTTTAGGTTACTAAAGCTTATTCTTACCAAAACTGCACTATCCCTTTAAAGTTTTGTTTACCCCATTGTAATAACTTCATACATGCAAAATGACAATGTAATGTAGCATTATTCGCGGGCCATTACTACAATAATTGTTGTTTAGATAATTTCATTGTCACTGTACACACACCTGCTATGTCAGAGTGCACATAACCAGGATTAAAAGGTGACGGATATTATATAACACCGTGATTATCGTATTTGCTTAAACGAATTACACTTATTACTTGAAAGAAAATTGTAAACAAAAAATCACAGTTTATTTTCAAGCAAGGCTACAAATACGTAAATGTAGGTTGGGTAAGCAATCGTTGCCTATTTATGTTATTTTAATATTAGGGTACAATAAGGTTGTAAAACGCTCCTACAATAACAATAGCAGCACCCGATAATGCATCCCAAATTGGGGCAGTGGCATCCTGTGAGTGTACTTGTGCACCCGTTAGAGAGCCCACCCGAACTTCTGGGTGCAAAAATGTTATGCTTAAAGGTGCACTTGAGTATTGGTACTTCCCCCAACACAATTGTAAGGGTTTTTGTCGGTTTTTATTCCATTTTAAAGATCATTGAATAAAACATGTCAAATGAGAATCATTCCCTTTCGAATGCTTATTTAGTTGTCAAATGTTATTTCTAAATATTTCATTTATAAAATATCGTTTAGCCAGGCGATATCTTGACTCTTAAAAAAATACATAAAATGCTTCTGCCCTTCTTTCCCAAAAAATAAAAAGACGTTTTTAAATAGTTGTTGATGATATCTCTAGTAAATCATTATTTTTAAGATAAAATTACATGCACGATTTTGTATGAAAAATGGTTAAAACCTATACGTTTTTAGAGAGCGCAACCTTCGGCTATTGTTTAATGATAACATGCTTTTGACTTAGTCGTTTTTAATTGTTTATACATTTCGAGCATGGTGGAGTTATAGTTATCAGTTTGTTATGTAATGGTGCAGGTTTTGGTTACTAAAATTCAGTTTCACCACAACTGAACTGACCAAAACTGGTGCTGCTACTGTAGCGGCATTTGTGCACATGTGAACCTTTGTTTTCTTAGTGTGCACAATGACAGTTTAAGAAGTGTTAACTGTTTATACCAGACTGTTGGTACGTTCTTGAACTTGAGTCAGCTCCGGTGTCGATTCTGAGGTTGTGGATATATGAAACATTTATTTAAATTATACAATTCAATTATTTGATACAATTATATTGTTGCAGTAAGTAATGACTGAAGGAAGAAACAGAAATAAAACAATGTATTTCTTTAACGACATTGCGAGCAAGGGCAGATGGGTGGTTGGTTGAAAGGATGACGCCTCTACAACAGGGGATGGGAGTTCAGAAGAGTGATGAAGAGAATGATATATATCAATAATTGTCTTTTCATATTGAATTCTGAAGAGAAGTTCTGAAGAAAAAAAACCTACTAAAATTGTTATAATTTGTATGCAATCATATTTTAATGACACATCCATAACATTGTTGTTATCATTATAAAATAATAATGAACACGTATAGAAGTTCATCGATATGCGTATTAAATGTACATTGTGGTACCATGTTTATTGAGAAAGGAGGATGAAGAGCAGAATGAGGAGTAGAAGGGGGCCAGGTAACAGTATAACTGTTTATGTTTCAATTATACATAATTACCAAATACTTACTATCGTTATGTGTTCCTTTACCCACGCGCACCACAATGTAAATGACAATGACTATCACCAATATCACTATCAAGGAACCACCAACCAGGACCGCGGAGATAAACATGATGGATGTAAACGGTGATTTAGGTTGTTGAACGTTAACTGGAAATAGAACCAGAAATATGAACAAAATTGAGGTGGCCTAAGTTCTACTAATACGTAATGATAATTAGCATAATTATGTTATATATGGATGTAAAAGCCACGTCTATAAATTATGTAGGGTTATGTCGTTGTTTGGGTAGCAAAACTGCGTGTTGGATAAGCAAACGATTTGGTGTAATACAGATTAGGCATGCATCGGCAAGGAGAGCTAGCTAAAACTTACATGTTGCAATACCGTTCTTATGAGTATTGTGATGTATTACATGCAGGGTCGGAATTACATAAAAGTGCATATGGCCGAACGAAAACATACCAATAAGTAATGTGTAAGACGTTATTTTATGCAAACAGATGTTAAGGCATTCATTTGTCATGAAATGTAAACCACAATAATCTGTTTCTTTTGTGTTAAGACATGCGCAAATGTTACCTTTATGATAATATGGATCACTGCATAGCCCTCTACCGTAGCTTATAATTTCCAGTGAATCGATTTCGCTGATGTTGAGTTTCATGATGGTCGAGCCAACATCAACGCACGTTTCTGGTTGATTAGTGGGGCACGCGAATTCCCCTCCGGATGCGCGGACGATGAAGCATACCCCATCGGGAACTGGTTCTTGAAGACGGTTGGGATTGGTTGATAACGTTACCTCATCTGTGGCATGGTCCACAAAGACTGTTATACCTAATTAATACATTTAAGAGAATACATTTGATATCATATAATAACTTTAACGGATTTTTTTTCACAAATGCAAACCAATTATTGTTGAAATTGTATTTCATTCCATCAACGAAGATTTAAAATGCACAGCTGTGCAAAAGATTTTGAATTTTGTTTGCGGAACAAGGGGGTGAGGGTGTGCAGCCAAATACTTACAAGAATATATGGTTTATTTTCCTAAAATAACACAAAAGACACATTACATTTTAGATACATATCAATAAATGTATAATATTGATTTTTTGGTAGATCGTCCAACAATATAATGAGCAATGTATAACACTGAACATACAACAACAATATAAAAATCACAAAACTGTCTTACTATATTTCGTATCAAAGTTCTGTTTAAAACTTTTCAAATTAATTTTATTAAAGTAAATGATAAAATAGGGTAAGGTAACAAGTATTACAATAGAAACCGAACATAAAGCTAACAATATGTTCTTAATAGTCACATGGTAGCTTAAAAGAAATTTGTTTGCTGACTCTTTGACTTACTGGTACTGGATAGAGCATAAATAATGTCAATGAATTTAGGTTCGTTATCAGATAATGGAAAAAGTTGATGTTTTGTAGACCGTACTTTTCTGTTTTTTGTTTACCATTATTCATTCGATAAATATATACATAAGGTAAAGGCAAATTGGACGAATTACAAATGTTCCATTGGCTATGCTTGCAAAATAATATATACAAGAAATATGGCAAACTAAATTTGTCTTGGTAGGATACCAGCGAAATAATATAACCCAAAAAGATGAATTAAAGGGGACCACCTGCAAACAAAAACGTAACATTATATGTTTTGGTAGAGGTGTGCGATATCAAACCGATGTCCATCATTGTTGCAAAGGGTTGTGTAATTCATACACGATGCAATTGATTACCACTACTACCGAAACCATTGTGGCCGCATGGTTCTGCACGAGCAAAACGATTGCGAGTGCGCCAATTCTTCTCACGCGTACGTTTGGAGACAATAGAATAACGGACGATGCGTTCGTCCTAGACGAAATGAAGTCTTCGTATGCAAACCCGTAAAAACATGTTGTTAAATGGTGAAGCTTTTTTCCCAATTATATAATGTTTCTGATTTGTTTTGGTGAAATGGACTTGCCTACTATAACTGTTCCCTTTTGTTCTATTCGAATATCATGTTTGGGTGGTGGTACCCTTTAAGCGATCAAGTGGTGTGGAGGAGTATTCCAGGTAAAATCGTCATACAGAACCGTGTCCCCCACAATTGATACCAAGCAAGCACACTATACAGGGTGGCCCCAAAAAACGGAACGGGGCTCTTTCCAAAATATAGTACCAACATATTTATGTCCATCTGATAGGGTGTCTTTTCCAATGAACAACGATACCAAGAACAGTAATTTTGGTCGTGTAGGTTTTGTTTAAGGACGCTGTGAGTGAGACCATGTCAGGTGCCCATTTGTGTCAATTTGTACCTAGTCAACGGCAGTTAAATCGCACTCCCTGCCCGTAATACCATTGACCGAACATGCCCATTCTTTCGGCACACGGCTGAGTGCACACTAACAATGGCGCGCCTTGTTCATTGCTATGAAAGCCGGTACGTGCGATGTATCAAGCGCTGGCTCGGTAAAAATTGACAAAAAAGAGAACCTGACATGGTGTCACTCACAGCGCCCTAAAACAAAAAACTACACGACCAAATTGACTGTTCTTGGTATCGTTGTCCATTTGAAAAGACATCCTATCTGATGGACATAATACATTCGTTACTTTATTTTGGGAAGTGCCCCGTTCCGTTTTTTGGGGGCCACCCTGTATATCTGCTTCTTTACTTAGAATGTTCACACCTGTGTTTTTTCTGTTTATTCGAGATAGCTATTGCCATTAAAAATACTTTGTATTTACAATTTGCACGGGATTATCATTACATGACATATTAACAACAGCTAAATGTTACCTTTAACTAAATGTTTCAACCTTGCGTGCAAGTCGTGGTTGTTTGGTTTGACATGTACATGAAAGGGTAACGAAAATGAAACATGTCTCTTTACTTACCATAATGGGCTGGCGAAAGTGCTAATGTGTGTGGATAGAAAACAAGGAAGTCGAAAAAGTAATTTGCCATGAAATAACAGTCAAGTTTTACTTCTATTCTTACTCATTAGCTCAATTGATAAGAACACTAGTCCGTTACAATTTATTGAGATATTCTGAATTATATTTGTATCTATTGTTTGCAATTATTACAAAGCAAAATAATATAGGCAAGAGTCATATGTGGGAGGCATTTTATTCTAACCACTCCGGACTAGTTTCGGAAATACCAGAGCTAAGGTATAAAGACATCTCATTGTCTTTAATCATGGTCATATGTACACGTAGCCGTGCACAAGACGAGTTAACGGTTCTCCAAATATTTTCCCCAAAACATTACAAAATCGCGCGTACTCCCACGTGATGATTCCGATATTATCATATCATTCTGACAAGGCCTCGCGTATCAGCGACATAAACGACTGATATAACAGAGGCGGATTTAGCTTTTTGCTAAGGGGGGGGGGAGGTGTTGACCCAATGACGATGCGGAGCATCGTCCACGAGCCGCGAAGCGTCGATTTTTTTTGCTATTTTGAACCCCCGTAAGTGATGTCTTTTTGCTAAGAGGGGGGTTTGACCGAATGACGATGCGGAGCATCGTCCACGAGCCGCGAAGCGGCGATTTTTTTTTGCTATTTTGAACCCCCGTAAGTGATGTTTTCCACATCACATTTTCACTTGGCAGCCCAAGGGAGGCCGGGGGGGGGGGGGGAGGGGTTAAACCCCCTAACCCCCCCCCCCCGTAGATCCGCCACTGTATAAGAAGACTATCTCGTCGTCCACGAGTATTGGTATCGACTGCGGTTGGTATTCGCGCTTTTTTATTGAGTATTGTCTCTACTCACTTTCTCTCTTCATATCAATTTGTACAGTTCTGGCGCAATAAGTTATCAAATGGTTGATTTTATCGAATTTATCCAATCAGAGACGTACATTAAGCTCGTAAGCATGCAATTTCTTTATTTCGTTTCGGGGAGGATATATCATTATTAAGTTACTACGTTAGCATAATTAAACATATCAATTAAACAGGACAAATCCGGTCAAATTGTTTTCCAGATTATGCTAATGGATATACGAGAGTTTTTCTTTATTGTTCACAGCCGCGTATGTTCATGTATATGTTGGGAATGTAAATCTTACATCTGGATGACAATTCATGGTTATTGGTCATTATAGTTGCCCATTAATGGAGCCCAATAGTGTATATCGGTGATCATGTTATTTACCTATTATATGGATACTCACGTGCAGTTGAGGCATGTGTACGGACCTCGCTGCTATTTCCAGCGTCATTCGTACTCAAAATACTCAAATAGTACCAAGTAAATGCAGAGAGATCTTGTATTGCAGCATTATTACCATTTACTCCAGTTAAGGTAGTACATGCGTCCGTTTCATTTGCATCAACATTACAGTATTGAATTATGTAACTTTCACTCGCATCGACACCCAGACTTCGTTGCCAGGCAACAGAAAGGGACGAAGATGTTGTTAAAGTTGTGATCACGGTGAAATTGACTGGTGTGCGCGGGGGATCTGAGGTTGTTAAAGAGAAATTAAAAGAATAGCGAACCGTATTTGTTCTTTATGACCCCTTTCCTTTTAGTTTCAATTGCAGAATTGTGATATTAAGCACTTATAATCGGAGATGTACCACCTACTATTCGCATAAATCAAACACAATACAAATGGTATGTCACAATATTAATGATAACATAATACAGCAGAATTAAAGGGATAGTTCAGTTTGGTAAAGAGGGCGCTGCATGACATAACTTTTTCGCGAGATAATGAAAAACTGAGTGTAACATTTGAAAGAGCATACGATTTTAATGACAGAATATACTCTATTTGATCAAAATCGGTTCAGAAACGGCTGAAATATCAATAAATATATCCGATCGGAATAAATCTGGGCCCCAGATTTATTCGATGATTTTTATTTGTTTTGTTTAAATGTTTACACTTTATCACAATTTGTCGAAAGTGGTCTTTAAAATAGTTGTTGACGATCTCTCTATTCAATCATTATTTTAACAAAACATCACATGCATAATTGTATATGAAAAATGGTTGAAACCAATGCTTATTTAAAGAGCGCCCTCTTGTGTTTTAATTGCTCTTTTGGAATGATAACAGGCTTTTTACTTAGTAGTTTGTCATTTTCTATACCTATCGAGCATGTTGAAGTTATACATATTAGTCTGTAATGTTATTGTGCAGGTTTTGGTTACTAAAGCTCAGCCTTACCAGAACAGTACTGTACTACCCCTTGAATATAATACAGCCATATACAAATACACCGAATGAGGTGTAGAAAATACGTCGGAAATATTATTACATATTACAAATAAAAATGTATCTAAAACGCAGACTGTACGTGTATACATAGTTTACAATTCACCCTCTTCAATACAATG
Organism: Echinarachnius parma; assembly: GCA_037951105.1. Lineage (NCBI taxonomy): Eukaryota > Metazoa > Echinodermata > Echinoidea > Clypeasteroida > Echinarachniidae > Echinarachnius > Echinarachnius parma. Next base: position 79,184 of record JBAMJV010000453.1, read on the forward strand.
TAAGGTATGTATTATAAATACATGTGTAGACCAAGTACCGAAAAGCACACAGAGCCACGTGTATGTGTGCAGTACTGCAATAGAAGGTTAAGGATAATCTCTTAAGTGTTGCACTTGGTAAAACAAAAAAAAATGCAGCAAACTGAAACAAATAATTGCAGCATAGCATACATGAATTAGTATGTTTTTTTTTTGGTCATATTGACCTTAACTGAATCATAATACCAGCATTTGCAAAAGTTTAAGACCACCTGGGAATTTGTGGGTATTTCAATAATTTGGAATGCATTATTGTGTCTCATTGAATGATTACATAACATGTTTACTACAGTGGTCATGGAAACAATGTCAAAGAGCAGTTCAAGTGTGATACAAAGGTTATGCGTTGAAAATAAAAGTATGTCTGAAAAATAAATATGTTTAACTTTGTTTTTTCTTTGAGTTATTGCATTTTGGAAGGGTGGTCTTAACATTTTGCAAATGATGGTAAAATGCCGGAATTCTATGAATTCATATAATACAAATTATTTCCTCTTTAAAGAGGATTTACTTCAACATCAACTGGACCTATCTGTAATTACAACATGAATACAACTTACAGAGCGTGGTCAAGTTGTAATAGGCCACATCGTCCCCCAGATATGAAGTTACGTTGCATTGGTAGCAACCATAGTCAGATGGTTCCACGTTGAGGATTCTTACATAACTAATCCCTTCATCACTCTCCACATCATCCGTAACCATGGCAATCGTTTCATCATTCGTTGATCCAGCCGTATCTATGGTTTCGCTCGAGTCGGTTATGAATCTTCGTACATTTCCCACCAGTGGTTTGCCACCAGATAGCCATGTAGCTTCACCTCGGGGATTGCCCATCCATGAACACTTTAGGGTGACGTTGTACTGGCGTCCTGGTGAAACTGTTGGCATGGTTACCGGTGAAGCGCGAGTGATTCGGGCTTCTTTTGGGGCGTCTGTATCAAGTAACGCCAACAAAGAGGAATCATTATTAACGGAAATCAATACAATTTAATTTGAAATCATTTGAACCTTTCAATTGTAGCATATTTGAGAGGACACAAATAGGTGTATAATTCACTTATACAATTGCTAAAATGTATGACAAAACGAAATACACGGACAATTCATCATAGTACCATCCAGACTATTGTCTGACTTTCATAATTCATGAACCGGGAATGATGGCCAAAAAGGTGCAACACTATGATAATCATTACATTTTAAATGAAGTAAATTTCCAGTGTATTATTTTCTTTAAAAAAAAATGATACGTGGAACTCACATAAAATGTTCAGTCTCTCCTCACACCTCTTGTTTACTGCATTAAGTCGCAATTCACAACCAAGTATAGCTTTGTGATCACGATATGTTGGATAGAATCGCAGCGTACTGGTGACCTTGAACAAGCCCGATGAAAGCGTATCCGATGCATTCGACGAAATATCCCGCCCTGCCAGGTCCCAGTAGATGGTTGGCTCTTGAACATGAGACATTCCGTATGTTGAGCAGGTAATCTTCCGTGTAATGCCTTCCTGGATATGCTGAAGACCAGATATTTGAGGCTTTTCTGGCTGATCTGTATGAAACGAGTAGAAATATGACGCTGATATTAAATGGATCCAACGTCCCAATTGGATTACTATTATAATATAAAAATTAAATAAGTGTATGCATCTTATTGTACTAAAACATGCAAGGAAAAACTTGTTAAACAAGTAAATAATGAATTTATTTGTCTAATGAAGAAGAGGAATTAGAAGAAGGAAGAAGTAAAATACGACGAAGAGAAAGATGAACGGGAGCAATAAGTAGAAACAGAAGGAGGGTCAAGAAGGAAAAGAAGAAGAAGAAGACTTGTTGACTTTTCAATAATACATCAAACTCAAATGTTTACAATACAAGCACGGTACATAATATAAGTAATAATGTATGTATACACAATAAATACAAATTAAAACAAATTGTCAGGGTGAAAACCATATAGAAACTTTGCACAATTAACCCTCAATTACTGTTTGAGTAATAAACATACATACAATTATACATTAGATCCTTTGAAGAGACTAGTAACATTGTCCAAATCCTCAAAATCCAATTGTAATTCTAGCGGTTCCATTATACCATGTTGTATTCGTATTAACAATAAAAACATGGGACAGGTTTCGGTTTTTCAAATGTACCTTTCGTTAAAAAGATATTTACGATTGAAGTGTTTAGATGTTAAACTATCCAGATACCAGGATTCTTCGCAATTTTCGATGACGAGACCAGGATCTTTCAACGTTTTTGAGACCGAGACCATTGGTAATAATGGTCGAGACCGGCTACAAGGGGTAAGCGTTACCGTAAGGGGTGGAGAGGGTTCAAACCCCCAAAACAGTAATTTGTGGGTCAAAGGGGGAGGAGGGAGGGGGGAGGGGGGGGGGGGGTGAACCCCTTAACCCCCCATCCCCCGGTACACCTATGATTTGAACAAGCATTATCATTCATAGACATACAATAGAAGAAGAAAGAAGAAGAAAAGAAGAAGAAGGGGAATAGGCGGAGGATAAGATCGCCAAGAATAACAAAAACAAGAAGAAGTATTAGAAAGGGGATTCCGAAATAAAAACTAAGATGATGAAAGGAATGGTGCAGAATGATGTTCAACATTTATTATATAACTTAAGAATACATTTTCCTTACTTTAAAGTGATCCCTGTAAAGTGTCAGATATTGCACAAAATGACATTTGAGACTTCAATCCTATATCAATATCATTGTAAAATACAATTGAACGATTTGTGAAAGTTTGAAAGAAAACGAACACTGTTTACCTAGTAAAAAACAAATATTGAGTTCATTTTATATCACCGAATACTGATGGCCTGCCGTAGATTTGTCGCCGTAATAATCGTCCGTTTGACGATATCCGCACCCGTGTATACAGACGGTACATAATTTGCCCGGGTCCATGATGGCGTGGCGCGCCGGCCGGGCGTGTTCAGCAACGGCAATTGTATTTTTTACCAAAACCGTTGGGCAACGGTTTTGAGATGATGATTTTCAATTATAAGTATCTTCATACTAAAGGGACATTTGAACAAATCTAACCCTATTTTATTCTTCTCTTACCATAAGATAAACAACACGGCAGAAGAGAAACAAGAAAGCTCCAAGTAATTTTCGTGGAGTTAGACACTTTACTTGGATCACTTTAAGGTGACTTGTCTCATTTGTTTATTAATGAGGTGCTATTTATAAAAAAAATTAAAAAAACATACTGGGGTTCGTAATATGCACTTCTACCGTTTCCTCTTTTATGCCGGCTTGTGTAGAAACAGCGCATGTGTAATCTCCACTGTCTGAGACTCGTAACCCCGAAATGGTCAAGTTCCCGCTGAAGACAGCATCCACCGTGAGGGATAACCTTTTATCACCCATGCTATACAAGACGTTTTCCTGACACATGTCGGCATTTTTGGCATCGTTTGGACATGAAAAGTTGGCAATTCTTGTCCCATTTCTCCACCATTGCAGGTTGCTAAAGGATTTTACAGTTGATTGAGGACTGTAGATGCAAATGAGGGCAATTCTTCCTCCGATTACAGGCCGATGGGAAACAGTGATAGATACCTCAGGGGTTCCATGAGTCATGACTGTATAAAGGACAAATGTAAATACGGCCATTTTACTGCATCCAAAAGTGTTTGTTCCTATAAAACTAAATATAGACTATTAATATCATGTTATTATATATTGCAATAAAATATAATTATCATAATAAAGCATTTTTATAATAATTAGAATAATAGGTAGTAGTAGTAGTATAGTAGTAGTAGTCGTAGTAGTATAGATAGCATTATATCCTACATGAATGAAATCCTGTTCAGTGATTGGTCTACATAGCGTCATGTGACCAAACATAGTAATGCCCATGGAGAAAAATGTGCTATGCGTGACGTCATTCATGGAATAGTAAATGCTATTCCATCATTGACGTCATAGATGCCGGGTGATCATATTGAACCCATAGAGATGCGTGTTATAGAACTTCCCTGCGAGCAGAGGTCTTGTTTGAGCTTGCGAAAGATGCTCGACGAGATTTCTCAAAGAGTTATTTAAAAAGAAATAGAGCATATTTTCACCCGTGAATATCAATAAGTTCCAAAGAATATTCTAGAGATGCATTTTATGTATAACGTAGCGGTATTCGAATTAAAAAATTACGACAATGGTGCACATTGTACATCATTGTCCTTTTGGGTCGTGACACTTATTCGTCATTTAACAATCGGCCGCGGTGTGCACTGCACTAGCTGTATGTGTAATGTACGAATAACAATTTTCTCCATACAATTACACGTGTGTAGTATGTAAAGCAGATTAATTATTCACTTTGATGCGCGCGTTTTGCATTTGGGTGCGCATTAGTTGTTAAGGCGCGTAACCATGAATGGAAAGATAGCGCAATACGCGCTCTGCGCTAGGACTATTGCGCAAAGGGGGTCAGTGTCACAAACAGAACATAGTCAGTCCATTCCGGTGATAGTTCCATGATCAATGTTTTGTTTTTCTTTATATTTTTCTTTAATTTAATTGAAATCATTTATTTTTGCGATGATTATGATTATGCGAAGGATATAAAACAAATATATCATGCACTATTTCGAGCCACTAGTGAAATTATGGATTCCTCGGTGACAGAAAAAGCACTATGTTCTTCGGGTCTACGACCCTCAGAACATAGTGCTTTTCCTGTCACCTCGGAATCAATAATTTCAACTAGAGGCTCTCAGTGCATGGTATATTTGTTTATTATTGTCAAAAATAATGTGTAGCAACTTCAGTGACGCACACTACTCTACCATTAGCAGGCCCTGCAAAACAATGATAACAGTAATGTTACAATTACCATACCCTTGGCCAAATATGAAAAGCGCCTAGCCACAAAGCAGGAGGTTGTTGTGATGGTGTTTGGTATGACATGGAGTGGATAGAACCCACGGCCTCATTTGCATGAGACGGACGCTCGACAGCTGAGTTCACATGATCGGTTAGTACGGCTTGTCAATATACCTGCGAATACTAGTAGCCGAGTTCGTCCCAAGACCACTTTTAAAGCTTGTGTGTCTATATGACTGACTTCGAAATATCATTTTGAAGAGGTACTTGTAATTTGGAGAATGTCTTGTAATTTATCAGATTTTAAATCAATATCCTCGAAAAAACGGGCAAATATAATTGTTTGTGTCAGAGATGCGATATAGCAGTCACATACGCTTTAAAACACTTCATGTTTATACTTGATGTTCAAACAACAATTATTTTGGAAAAGCAATTCAGTGACTCAAATAAACCTAGTGTAAATTCAATTCAAATTAGAGAGGGGATAGTATTACTCAATAACAGTTGAATTCAGAAAACCAATAAATGAGCCTGAAAGTTAGACTACTACTCATGTTAATTTATTTTGTACTTATTTTGTACTACATATTAGTGTGCTTGCAAGTATACCGCCGGTACAATTAAAGGGATCCATTTACTTTGTAAAATTCAACCAACATCACTTCGAGCTTCCACATTCATATTGTGTATGGTTAATGGCTTATGATAAGAGAAGAGTGAACTAAGTTTAGATTGTTTAAAGGTTGACTAAATTAGACAATTTCAGGCCGTATTTCGAAGAAATGGATCATTAGTTGCAAATTGATATGCATCAAACATTTTAAAATGGTTTCTGTAACATTTTATCCTTATTTGAAAAATGTAATTTCACTGGTTTACACAGTCCCAAGCCCCGCCTCTCAAAAAAAGTACGCTGCAACGACCTCGTAGTCATGTGACCTGTGACATGTGAAAAGTAAGTTGACGATCGTTCCCAGTTGGTTTACATACTTATTATCGTTGAGTTTAGCGTCTTTAGCGAGTTTGATGTGGTTATACTGTGCAAAGTATTAGACATCGATTATACCATGGACCCTACTATCTAGGATAGGGTCCATGATTATACCAAGGAGGCTTCTAATACCTCCTTGATTTAAAATATAATTATACACGCTATATCAAATAAGAATTACAATTATAATGGGTAGATTGTTATTCCCACGATCGAATCACGTTTCTTTTACCTCCTCTCCCTCTCTCTACTCCTCTCTCCACACAAGGAAACCGCGAGGGCGCGTTATTCTAGGAAATGCGTGCGATAAGTCATACAATGCCGCAGTCATGCACAATGCACGGATATGCTACGTGCTGGTAGCTATGTATCAGACGCGTCGTTTGCATTGACAAAGCACGCAATGCAATCCCAGATAAGATCAGAACTTCGTTCTGAAAAAGTTACCAAACTCACGAAATCTGGACATTTTGTGTCAAATCATTTCATTGAGTATGTAGAAAATGTATTGATAAGAATACTTATTCCGAATAAGGTATCTATACATTGTCTTCCTTTATGAAATTGGCTGTTGAAATGAGGAGTCAAACCAGTCATTCTGTGTACAAACGTCGGTGCAACTTACTTCTCACACGTCACAGCTCAATCAGCCAATCAGCTCGCACGTTTCAAGAAGAGGTCTCAAAATGTCTTTATTTTTCATTTTTTGACCATAGTGAGATAAAATTATTAAAATTAAATGCTGGATTCGTGATTTACAGGTAATAATACATAGGAACAGCGTTCTAAATCCTCTAATTTAGAAGTCCTTTAAGTGTCTCCATAATAATGGATCGAGATATTCGTGATTAAAATCGAAGAGTTATATAGAGTGTTAAGGTACGCTTTTCGACTCTAGTATCAATCAATATGTTTTCATTTGTTTTCAGCTGTTCCCTTTCTATAAAACGTTCACATATATCATTCCGAATATTCTTACAATATTAGTATTTCAGGTCTAGTGCACTGGTTTATGAATCAAACAAGTTGCCAATCATATCAATATTAAGCGAACCAAGCTTTGTAATGTGGTATTAACCTGTGTATATAAATAAAGTGTATTCTACCTTTAAACATTTATACTAATTTTAGCAGTTCTAACGACATCAGTATTTTTGTTTGTATAACATATTCGTTTAATATCCTCAGTCTTGCAGAACTAAAATTCAGCCGTTAGAATTATCGAAAGCAATTCACACCTAGCCCATATGTTTAACTCCCTAACTAGTACGCTTTTCGAATAATTTATGAACATTTACAGAGATATATGTTTTACAATTTCTTACCCGTGTAATACAGAAGAAAGATGAGACGCTTCACCAAAGAACCGCTACTTACATCCATTCTGATACTGCGGATGATTTCGAAAACGAACTCAGTTGATATCAAGTTCCGGGATTAATTTTTCACAGTTCCTGGCCAAACACTACATATCAACTGCAGTCATGCACCTTCAATGCCATCTCCATTAATACGCCAAAACACATCAGAACACAGTCCTTCATAAAATGGAGTAACTTCGGAAATGTAGGGAGAAGGGTCGCGGAAACAATGGTGACATCACAAGGAACAGCCTTAAGAAGATGTTTCACAAACATTTGAAATTGGGATTTAAGAAAGACCAAAATTATGGTCAGCCATTTGTAGACTTGAAAATTAAAGCTCATTCAATCATTAGACAAAAATGCAAACATTTTCAATTTTCAACAAGAACATGAAATCTTTAAGAAAAAAAAAAACATTGATGATTTTTAAAGAATTGTTGATGTTTAGTTATAGAGCCGTTTCAGCAAATCAAGATAACAGATTTTAGATTCTAGTTTGAGTTAAATTCCAAATATGTGTGAAACACCCCCGGTAGAATAAGGAAGATCGGACGTCCTATAGAGATAACACACGCCTGATGAAGAATGGTGATGGGAGGAGAAATGAAGAAAACGACCTCCATCACACTGAGGACTATCCAAGAACTGGTCCTTAGCCGGAATAAATGAGAGACTTTTATTGCTGGCATACATGACATAATGTATATGGGGATGAGGGCATTGTATAGTTCAAGTATTCAAGTGTGTAGTGAAAGTGGATATGGTTCTTCTGATCAATCTATTAACACTCGAAAGGTGTTTTAATATAAATTTGACATAGTAATATATAGTAATGACAAAGTGTCACTTGATGTTTAAAGAAAATATAACCCTATTTCCACAACATTTCAAATCGAGCTATGCTTCCAAGTCAAAACTTTCGTACAAAGTGAAATATAAAATGTAAACAAATAACACACATTCATCTTTAAACAAATGTTACTTGATTATCCCTTTCATTTATGATGGACACATTTGTTTCTTCTGTGTTAAAGAAATTTGTACATGATTATTACAAGAAGGTGAAACTCCTTGGTTATTCATAACATTATAGGTAATGTCCACGATTTCTTATTTGAAGTCGGACTAGATTTTATATTTATTTAGGCCGCCAACATCAATCACTTTTAACCCAAATCCTGCCACATTAATTGGAAGGGGGTTTGAAAGGAATGTATTGAAAGGCAAATACCCCAAGCCTGCAGATTAGGGGGCGTACATACAATAGAGCCACTTTTGCATACAATATGCCATCGCACAATATAATGGACATGGTCAAGTACTCTATTGTGCGTGCATGCACAGCCATGGCAGACTAGAGGTTAAAATATTGCAGTGTATTTCGCACGTTGGCATTCTCTATCAAATTTATTTCGCACACGTCGTTAATTTAAGTAATGTTCACTATTCTGTATAGGGCACAACATGTAAGTAGGCCTGTATCTTAAGATTTTGTTTCCGGTGGGAAGCGTGGTCCAACTGATTGGAAGCACGCACTGTATGTATTGATTTGTATGACATAATTATATTGTTTTTTATTCAAAATTATTTGGGGCAGCTGTCCCACAACGGACCCCTCCATGCCCCCTCGAAGCTTCATCATTATTTGGTAGAATTCGCTCTTCCAGAACTCAACATTATCTTTAAATTAGAATCGAATAGAAACTGACAATGAGACGCGATACCGGTGGCTCGGCAATCGTACCCTGAACTTGATAGTATTTATCATTATCCCAATTAATGAGGAACCTTAATTAATTTTACATTTCATCTCGATGCTAACACAGCTGCATATTTGTAACTGTCGCATGATACATAACCTTGGGGCGTCGATCAAGGAGGATGGGGGATGTATTTCCCTCTTCCCCAATAGAGTCTTTTCGAAAATGCTACGGAGGACATCTAGTACTCTATTCTCAGCGGGTGGTCGTACTCAGTCCGAAAATACCCCCGTACCGTGAAAATCTACTACGGTTGTCGGCTGAATTAGCATTGAGTGTAGAGCGAGTACGGAGCGGCGTGGTCGGCCCGTTGAAGTATACTACTTCAATGGGTCAGCCAATCAGCGCGCTTGTTCACTCGAGCAAGGAGACGTTCCCCGTATTCTTCACTGCGAAACTGCAAATAGTTCGCGACGTTGCCAGAGTACGGGTACGGTCACAGCTGACTGCTTCCCCCGTACTCAGCACTTCCGTAGCATTTGCGAAAAGCCCCTAATATTTGTGGTGGGGGTAATGGCCTGTTTTATTATCCCCTCAATATTTGGGTTCCAAAAAATAAAAGAACATTGAAATGAATGTATATGACGCTCTTTCCATTCATTATGTGCAATGTGATACAATAGACTTCTTTGAACCACATACAGGACATGTTGGGGAGTCCTTTAAACGTCAAGACAGTGACAAAACAACTTATTTTAAAACGTGAATGTTGTGTACATTAAAATCAATAGATTTTATTCTCTGAGTATCACAAACTTGAGTCGACCTTGCGTCGCACTCAGAGTGTTAAAAGGAACCGCTGTGACAGTTTTTTAAAGAGATTCTAGATAGTCATTTTTATTCCAATACCTTCCCCTTTTCAATGGGGAAATTTTGTATTAAGCACGTTGCTTACAATATTATATTCACGTTAAAATCACATCTAAATGTACAAACCAATAACAATGATATAGAAATATCCCGAACTTGAAATAGCCCTAGGTGCATTCAAAAGTAATCACATTCGGTTAATTCGATAGTTTCGTCCCAAATAGAAATTTAATTTGTGTATATAACAAACCTTTTTAAACGGATATTTCTAGTAATGCTAAAATATTTAAAGTTTTTCCGCAATTTATGTGTGACTGATAATGCAATTATCTTGTATGAATTATGACAGCATGTCATTTGGCGTTTGAATAATGTTTTTTTTTCCTCTACAACAATGGGAACGAGTTTTGCTTTCAGGACTGTTTGTGTTACCTAATTGTTCATAGAAATTAAACTAGAAAATAAATAATTGGCATGCATACGTCTTTTATTAATAAAGTTTCCATGACTATCCCTTTTAAAACTATTTTAGACACAGTTTCTCTCGTATATACAAATATATACAGTTAACTATTTAGATTCTGCATTGCATGAAATAAATCATTTCAGTGAATAATTGTGCAGGCGTATCCATAATAACATAGATATCTGGTTTCTGTCGCGGATCGTGCAAGCTACACAAGTGCATGCTGACGTGAGTGTATAATACGGGCCATTTTGTAAAAGAGGACTTAGGACGTGTGTCTGAATATTATACTTTCATTTTTTCCATGTTCATCAATCATCTCCCTTTCCCCCTGGCATGTCTGGAGAAGACTAGTGGAAGTGCTAGAGGGTCGGTGACCGGGGCGTAGCCGTTTGTGTTAGTTTCAAGTGGTAAATTCATGTCTGGTTTTGTTGCTCGTGTGCTTCAGTTTCTATTATTTGCAGTGGTGACATTTACAGTCGGAACCATGTATCCATGTTCATCAGTCACCCCCTTTTCTCCGTCGGCGCGCCAGGAGAAGACTGATTGTATGGCTAATGGATCGGGAATCAGGGCGTAGCCGTTGGCGTCGGTTCCAAGCGATGAATGTAAGTCGGGTTTGTTGTTCACATGATTCAGGTTGTCTGCAACTTCTGAGGTAGAGCCTTTGCGCTCCGGAATCGACTCATAGGCGTTATCGTCAAAGGTTGTTTCACTGGTCCTCGGGTATGTGTACATGTGGACGAGGGCTGACGGTGCGATTGCTTCCTCGTAATGATTCTATGCACACACAAACAACGTTAAAAAGTAAAAGAGGACAGCAGTAAAAAATTGTCTGTCAAATCTGAGCATACAATTTCAATGACAGGATAAACTTTATTAGATCCAAAAAATATAAAAAGCTTAAACTTTTTCAAAAAAGAGGTTTTTCAAAAGTTGTTAATGATCTCTCTATTATTTTGACAAAACATCACATGCACAATTAGTTTAATCTAATTAAAAATGGTTGGTTAAAACCAATGCGTTTTTAGCGAGCGCCCTATAGCTCTTGTCTTATAACAGCTCCTTTTTTAATGATAGCAAGCTTTTTACTTCATTTTGGTTTTGGTTATTAAAATTCAGTTGGACCAAAACTAAGATATCCCTTTAAAGTAAATTATTAACTACATGAGATATTTCAAAAGATTTAATTTTGAGACTTCTATATCATATAACAATGTCATTGTGAGATTACTATTGATCCTATTATAACATTAAAAGAGAATGAACAGTGTTTGCCTTTATAGTGAAAATGTGAACATCTCATGTCATATTTTATCACCAATCGTTCGCGCGAGGTATCCGAATTCGGATACTATTTACTACAATAAAATAGCGTTCCGGAACGCTTTTCAAATCGATCTTAAATATATCCATGTAATTTATAGGGAGGCGTTTGAACATTGAAAAAACAAACTTATAATGTTATTTAATATTATATCCCTGAACATACTACCACCACTGCTGATTTATTTAACTCGTGCTTGGACATGCACCAACCGTTCGTTCCAGACGGGCAAGCCTACATCCATGTATTTTGAAGTGAAGCCAACGCAAACCAATCAGGAGCAAGATGAGTAAAGCCAGACTTAATGCCCCAATCATGATGTACATGCGAAGGCCTGTATAACAAACCAGAGGGGGAAGGAGTTAATAGGACACTATAACTGTCAATTTCAGGGTTAATAACAACAATCAATATGACTTTTTATAGAACTGTGATCGTCACGCACTGATGTGCTGGTGCGTTACAGATGGCTTGGAATATCACAAATAGTCCACTCCCTTGCATTAAGAAGATTTAAAAGAAGCCCCTCCCACTCTTCTTGTTAAAGCAAACCGAAATGATAGCATTTCATCTATGCTACTTCATTTGCGACACCGATAGCTTTAATTTGATATACAAATCACAAAAAATGGCCCACTGATGAGGCCACACCAATCTCGAAAAGCGACAACACAAATTATTTGTTTGCGGCGTCCCGTACTAACATGGAAACTGCCATGTTTACATTTTTGTGCAGACCGCCAGCAAAGATGTGACGTTTTTTTGGACTTCAAAGCTAAAATTCCATTTATGATCATGTTGAAAAAAGAGAAATGTTTGTCTTTGTTGAAACACAGGCCACAACAAAAAGTATATATAAAAAAAGAAGACATTAACCAACGACCATTTGAGACGGGGAAGTGTAGAAATGTGGCTAAATGTGGTTATTTAGCCAATATACCATAGCTTTTTGACAGAATTGTCAGAGGATGCCATGGTAACAATTGTTTTGGCGTAAGCGTGAACGTGCACACTATTCGATTTTCTCTAGCATGTCCCCAAAACAGCTGCGAAGATGCCTGACTACGTATCAAACATTCCTTTTCTTTGATTTGGAAAGGGGTGCCATTCCTCTTTGTCGTACAAAACAAAGGCTTGTGCAGTGAATGAACTGCCTAGACACGTATTTCTATAGTCACAGTTTTAAGAAATGCAAGTTTGTCATTTACCCCACTATTTCACCTAAACAATTGAACTGTATAGTATCGAGATGGCATTGTTTCCCTGTCTGAAGCCAATTTAGTTGCTTTTGCAGTGATTCATATCAGAATAATAAATGCTCGTGGTCTAGATTATGCTTCGCTACGGCGGAAATAAATGCACGACTTTTTGTATATACAGAGCGTATCAAAAAAAGCGTTACACTTTTGAACATTTTTTCAAAATTACATTTTTATATATTTAGAAGATTTTCTCATGTCGATGGATGACCAGTGGTCTCATCTATCAAGTGCCACTAACAAAACAAATTTTCGTTCACGCTTGGGCGAACACTGACTGTTTTTGTACAGAGTGTCAAAAATAGCTTGCGCCAATTTGAAAGAAGAGGGACAATTAAACCAGCAGACCGAATAAGTAAACAAATTGCTCTTTGCCATGAATTTAAGATTATTTTATGATAGTGTAATAATTTTGTGGCAATTTTCTATCATAATTTAAATGATTTCATTGCTTTATGCATGGGTTAGTATAAATAAGCCATAGATTGATAGATAATAAAAGGATTTGCATCGTTAATGACAAAATGTCCAGCCTGTCCTCATTAACGATGCAAATCCTTTCATTGAGTGTGACACATACAAAAGATGACCCAGAAGCATGCATGAACGAATATTCATGTTGATAGAATGATGGGTTGATTGGATTGACAGATTGATGTATTGATTGGTTGATTTCTCATTGATTGATTGATGAATCGGTTGAATGATTTGAAGATTAATTTATTTGGTACTTTTTGAATGAATGACTGGCATGTGGTTTTGATGTGTCTATGCTTTAAAAAAGATCTTGAAGTAATTACCCATTATTGATTCTCACCCATGCATATAAAACAATGAAATCAGTTAAATTATGATAGAAAATTGCCACAAAATTATTACACAATCATAAAATATTTCTTAAATTTATGGCAAAGAGCAATTTGTTTGAATGTGAGTACTTATTCAGTCTGCTGGTTTAATTGTCCCTCTTCTTTCAATTTGGCGCAAGCCATTTTTGACACTCTGTACAAAAACTGTCAGTGTTCGCCCAAGCGTGAACGAAAATTTGTTTTGTTAGTGGCACTTGATAGATGAGACCATGGGGCATCCATCGACATGAACAAATCCTATAAATATATAAAAATGTAATGTTGACAATTTTTTCAAAAGTGTAACGCTTTTTTTGATACGCCCGGTATATATACCATGATATTTCTAAGCATAACTATTGAATTAAATATAGCAAAAGTATTACAATTATGGAGGATTGCAAACGCGTACGCGCTCGTTGATATCATTATAGTCGAAGGTCGTATGAACACCCTCGTGCTGACTAGAATAAGTACTATCATGTTTAGCATGTTTTCGAAGTAGAAACAAATAAAACACATACTAAATAATTTGATTCAAAATGCTAAACTACAAGCAGTGCAATGTATTTTTGTTCGCTCCGATTTTTCATAAAAATACGTTATTAAACTAATAGTTAAAATGGCACTTGGCTAGACCAATCAACGTCAGTCCAGAAAAACGTCACGTTTCGGCGGCAAACAAAAATCATGGCGCCACTCAGAGCATCCATAAAGAGCCTGCGATAGCAAAACAGATTTATGCCCACTCTTCATAACAAATCATGGAACGGGTGATTCAAGGACATTTGGGATGTGTGAAAATAGGTCTTACTACACAGTTTGCTTTGTGTTATGCGTTTTGGTTCGCTTTAAGTTGTGATCCTCCCACACTCCCAAATCGTGCCCTTGTAATGACACCATACATGACCCTCCGGCTTCCCCTGTCAGCTGCTGCAGCACTTCCATGGTTCCCATTCTTTGGAGGGTCGCCAGATTAAGCCAGTTGTCAATGAGTAAAACATCGCACGTTATCACGTATCTTGTTATTGATAAACTTTAATATCTATACTTCGAATGAGAATACAATCTTTATAGAATTCATCATGTGTCATATATATTAGCCACCACTAGCCACCATTATAGTAATGCAGCCTCCCGTGGGCTACCACGTTGTTTAAACGTCACTACACCTGTTGTTTACTTGCACATTTTATTATTGCATCTTTATTGTATGTAAATGCAAAGTGAAAATTGAAATATAAACAATGGCACCTCCTGACGACACACCGGCACATCATATCTTTGCAGCTGTTTCAAGGGATTACCTCATCAAGTATCAAGGTCACATTACTACATGAGTGGTTTATGCTGTTGTTTGTGTGTATATCACCTGAACTCCAAATGTGATCCTCAGGTGTATCTGTGTGATCCTCAGTTGTATCTCTGTGACCCTATGTTGTATATTTACGACCCTCTGTTGTCACTGTCCGCGAAGGTTTCTCAATTTGATCACTTCGGGTCAGATCGGGCGCCAAATTTGAAGTGGTGCCTTTCTCCGTGGGTTCTTCTGCGATGGACTCGGGTCCTGAAATTAATATGTGATATGAGTCCCGGCTTTTGTCTTTCCATTCAAGAGACTTAGTAAGATTGTCCCAATTCTTAAAACTTACTTGGAACTCTAGTGGTTCTCCCATACCGTGTCATATTCATATTAACAATAGAAGAACGGGACAGGTTTTGGTTTTCAAATTTTTTTTCGTTCAAATGATATTTACGATTGAAGTATTCAGATGTTAAATTGTCTATTGGATAATTCAAGCGGTGTATAAAGTAAATACAATAAGTTAGTGAATATCACTTTGCCTTTTTTCTCATATCTCAGCGCATATCTAATTAACGGGAATTTGTTTACACAATACTTTGTGGAGATATCAGATCACACCAATACATATTTAATTAATCACTCATCAATGTTTGCACTTGTCAGCAAAGTTAATAGATCCATTTAATACCTTCATATGTTTATTACACATTTCATAATTATGACGATTGTTTCACTCGGATGTGCGCAATGCGAGTAAATTAAGGGCAATGTCGAAATCATTAAAAACGTACCAAAAAAGTGATATCCAAAGTTATATTTATTTAATTGACCATGCATAACTGCTTCGTAATCCTTAATACAAATATGATATGAACTCAGACCCTTTTGGCATTGTATCCCTAAACCATGGTGTAACCATGTTGCAAATGCAAACACAAGTTTATGAATGGTAACTCAAAATATGCATTATTAAACCGATATGTCAACTAACTGCCATGTGAAAGTGTCATGAGACCAAGTCAGATATGCACAATAATGTAACGAGTTATTTTGCTATCTCACTTTATTATGTTTGTACACAGATTAAATCCTCCTCTTTATTGGAAATAAAATCATACATATCTAAATAACGAAGTGGAAATTATAACAAAAATAAAGGAACAATGGGATGATGATATAATAAGTAATATGATAACAGAAAAAACATACAAGTATACCACTAGGTGTTATTGGTTGATTCAGACAATGGTTAAATATACCTTACCGGGTATTCTGACACCCAGTTCGTGTCCGGACTACTACCCCCTGGACAACCACCCCCCGGACGATTACCCCCGGACAACTACCCCCCTATGACAATTACCCCCCGGACAACTAACACCCGGACAATTACCCCCCTAGGACAATTACCCCCCAAGACAATTACCCTCCAAGACAATTACCCCCCAAGACAATTACCCCCCAAGACAATTACCCCCCAAGACAATTACCCCCCCAAGACAATTACCCCCCAAGACAATTACCCCCCAAGACAACTACCCCCCAAGACAACTACCCCCCGGACAACTACCCCCCGGACAACTACCCCCCGGACAACTACCCCCCGGACAATTAACCCCCGGACAACTACCCCCCGGACAACTACCCCCCGGATTATTACCCCCCAAGACAACTACCCCCGGAATATTACCCCACAAGACAACTACCCCCCCGGATAATTACCCCCCGGACGATTACCTCCCAGAAAATCACCCCCGGTCGATAACCCTCCGGACAACTACCCCCTGGAATATCTTCCCCCCCCCCCAAGACAATTACCCCCCCCCCCCCCTCCCCCCTCCCCCAAAAGACAATTACCTACTCCCCAAGACAACTACCCCAAGACAAAATTATGTGATCGCTCAGGCCGGTAGCCTGGATTTGTAAAGGTGGTGGGTTTGGGCTTTGGGGGTGCGTATATTCAAAAACAGGACCAAGACAACTGGCTGAGTCGTGTAAGTGTGTGTGTGGGGGGGGGGGGGGGGTCTGTCGCTGATTTAGACGACTGTTTTAGTTTTGTAAGCAGGGAGTTGGGGTCGTCAAATGTCAAATGGGCCGATTGCTGCCCGAGACCGAGAACGATAAAAAGTGGACCTTTCTGAATGGGGGGGGGGGGGGGGGGGGGGGGAGGTGTACGCACCCAAAGTACCCCCGTGCAACGGGACTGCCAATACACGAATATACTCCAGACATCGTACGATGTATCGCAATCCGAAATGTAGTTAAAACCATTGTGCGGCATCCGGTGCATTTGTGACCTAGGCGTATCACATGTTTGATATGTTTTTCGGTCAATTTCGTAAACTTTTCATTCGTTTCAATAAGCGTGTCATTCAATTTCACGAAATTGAGCTGAAGGTTTGTATTTTTTGTTCAAAATTGCATTGTGTTCATACGATTTAGCTCTTCGATCAAGTGATTTACCACTTTTATCATTCAATTAAAAAAACACGATATTTGCATTTATTGTGTTTGCAAAATCAAATTGATATTATCATGTTCGATTCCCAGTTTCCCACGACCTAGTTAACGGTAACCGCAACCGCGCATACCACGCGTTCGCGCGATTACCAGGAATGAGTTATACAGGGTGGCCCATAAAGGATGCAACACCTACGATCGTTAATTTTATCAACACCATCGACCAAATGTCATTGTTTTTTGTTTGATTGGGTAGAACATTCTTTTTCCAACAAAATTATACCATGAGCATTGATTTTGGGTAAGGCGTTTGGATCCTAGGGCCATATTTCTGAGGCAATGTCGTTTCCTAAATTTGCTTCTTGTTTGTCTCTAGCGATCCTCTGAACACTGAGACATTCTCGCCCCACGGCTTGCCATAGAATTAGCTGTACAGAAGAACCACATGATTGCTCTCCCTTTGTAAGGAAGACAATGTGATCCATTCATATGTACAGCTAATTCCACGGCAGGCCGTGGGGCGAGAATGTCTCAGTGTTCCGAGGATCGCTGGAGACGAAAAAGTAGCAAATGACAATGACATTTGGTCGATGGTGTTGATGAAATTAACGATCGTAGGTGTTGCATCCTTTCTGGGCCACCCTGTATGTATCCGCCATGCATGGGGCATTTATTCAATAAAGCCAAAGACACTACAAGGGGAAGACTGGACACTGCGCCGGTTTTGTACAGCGATCGATGAAACGCTGAATTTCGTACATGGGGAAGGGCGCCCCTAGCGTTGGGTAGGTAAACTTCTTGTTGTTTTCGCGCGTAGCCATTGAAAACACAATAGGGAACTGGTAGTGAAGTATCAAATTCCTTCTTATTTTTGCTTTTTTATCTCAAAATGTACACCAAATATTAAAAGGAGTTTGTTTCTAAGTTTGTCTTAATAGTAGACATGCAGAATCAAGTCAACATTCACGTACAAGTTTCTTTGCTTGCTGTTAAAAACTAACTCGTCATCAAGATTGTTGCAGTTACCTGTGTCATGGTTTGAAATCAAAATAGTAACATTTATTTAAATACCTCTTTTCTCTTTATATGAAGAATTGTTGTTAACAAGAGTGTCACATCTGAAACACAAGCATTTTGTTAACTGTCACATCGGAAATGCGATGCCTCCAAAAATAGGGTAGACCTACACTCTTACAGCTAGAATTTGGGTGGAAGCAAGGGTATGGCCGCACGGCAGCTGGAGGGGGGGGGGGGGGGGGGTCCCCTAGAAATCTTTTTTGTTTTTTTTGTTTTGTTGTTGTAATAGTTAGTGTGCCACAGCATTTCTAGTTCTGAATTTAAAATCTCCATGAGGGAAAGCAGCCAGAAAGCTGGTCATGTTATTGTAGACACATACACACACAAACACATGACACATCAACATACATACATGTAGGCCTACAAACATACAAACACATACACATACTATCACACATACATACACAAATGTATACAAACACACACACAAATGCACAGACATACAAAACACGCATACATATATATACACACACACACACCAACAAAATAAACGATGCAATGAGATCTCAGTTTGATCTAAATTTTAATTACACCTTAAATTAAATAACTGCCTTTGTTACCTACAATTTTTAAAAATATCAAAGCTAATTTATATTATATAATGGCAAGGATTCATAAAACATTCTGTTGATTAACTATATATATGGTCATTTTCACAATCAATAGTATAACAAGTGGTACAAAGGGTTACATTTTAGAATTGATAATTTGAAAATTCTTCAAAAGAGTTTCTTGGTATTGAAATTGTATGGAACAATACGTTTTGGAGCTTAATCTTATTCTGTTTTCATTCACCATGGATACATAATTGTTCGAAATAGCCCATTATATGATGCATCAAAACTGTTCAACATTTTACCTATTCATTTACGAATTATACACGACGTTAAGATATTTAAAAAGGAAATAATGAAGCTAACCATACTAGATTTATAATTCATGTGCATATTAGCTGTTCAATGATTGTTATACTCATGTACTTATGCCTTTTGGTTTCCTCGTTCATTCTGATTAATATTTGTAAATTATTATTACCCCTATCTTTGTTAATATGTTTTTTCTGTTTTTTTTCCTCTTAAATAACCTGTTTGTAATGTATATTATTTTGTATTATTTTATGTATCTTATGTATTTCTGTATTCTTATGTTTCACGGCCCTGCTGAAAAACAGCTTGTAGCTGAAAGCGGGCATTTTATTATTGTATATACCGTGATTAAATAAAATAAACAAACAAACAAACAATAAATGGTCATGTGTCATGAACTCGCCTCCCAAATAGGGTGGCACCGTTACATTTTGGGATTTGTTGCAAACATTTTCTTAATTTGTTTCAAAACTACAAAACCTCTCCTAACAAATTTGGTATCATTTTAAAGAACTACCAGAATGCTATCTGTATGCAAAGTTTCAAAGGTACACCTCTTTCCAAAATGGAGATACAGCTATTTTCGACCTGCTCGCCATTGTTCCCTATTGTGTTTTCAATGGCTACGCGCGAAAACGACAAGAAGTTTACCTACTCAACGCTAGGGGCGCCCTTCCCCATGTACGAAATTCAGCGTTACACAAAATCCCCGAAGTGTCCAGTCTTCCCCTTGTAGTGTCTTTGATAAAGCTCAGTTGAAACTTGCAAGTTATACTCAGAATGAAGTAGACGTGAGTTTTATTTCTCTCCTGATCAACATTAAAAGCATTAAATTGCGCCAACGGATTTCTCGGAGGGTGGTTTTACGTAATCACGAATTTACTCGAAATCGAAATACGTTTTAAATCGAATGCAAACAAAATGTTTCCGAATAATCAATATATGAATTATAATGCTGAAAACGATTTTGAACTACTGAATACAACTTGGGTAACAAAATTGGCAAAATTGAATGCACACAATGCACCCGGGGGACGGGGAGGGGGGGGGGGAACATGCCTCCCCCATACATTTGAAAGTGGAGGTTATTGTCACTCCCACTTTGTAATATGCATACTTTATGTATGTTTGATTCTATAGCTTGAACTACGTATCATATAATTTTACTGTCTAGGATATGGACCAAATCGCTCCACTACCAGTTGTCCAGTCGTCCGGGGGGTAATTATCCGGGGGTAGTTGTCTTGGGGGTAATATTCTGGGGGGTAGTTGTCCGGGGGGTTGTTGTTATTTTATTATTTTGGCGTTCATTCAAAATGAATATTTACGCCATAATACTTAATTATTATTATTATAAAAAAAAATGTTTCAATCATTTTTATGGAGTTCCTACTTCATGCTGCCTGTCCATCGCTCAAATCCGACCTAACGGTGCATCATCTGGTCAGTCCGGCACAGTACATCGTGCAGACTTCTCAGCTCGGTGACATACCAGGGTATGTGTGCAAGCCGAGCCTAGACCCCTCAGATGCTCGAAAATGAGGTGTCAGGTGCAATCTGTTGGGCTCCAAATAATGCAATTATGCATGCCAAATTCAAAAACAATACATATATATTCATCAATTTCAAACATTCAACAAACCTCAAATAAAGCACTCATTCAGTGGGCTCTTTTACATAGAATACATCAATTTGTTAGTAATTGTATACAAAAATAAACTTACACTAAAACAATATAATAGAGATGCTAAGCAAATATTTACAATAATCTGAATACAAATCCTTTTTTGCTATTCATCGAACCTTCTAGTTCTGTAAATGAAATTAATCAATGCCACTTGCAATTTTGTATCGAATATTTCCAACATCTTATATATATCTTGTTTTTCATTAATTCCTAATTCTACAAATAACATTGTCCTTTCAATAATATATTTCGTACAATCAACAAGAAAGTGTTCAAAAGTTTCAATTTCATTACAAAACTGACAATCGCCGGATAATTTAAGACCAATTTTATGTAAATGTGCATTGAGTCCAATGTCCAAAGTCCATTGAATCCTGTGTAAGAATACTTCATTTTTTTCTATTTTTAGAGCACCATGTATCAATGTATTTTATATTTATATTCTTTTTCATTTTCTTTAAGACACTATTCGAGGCATTCCACCTTTCCTGCCACATATTTACAACATATAATGACAGTATTGCATTTACTTCTGATTCATTCAATTTATTTTCTATTTCAATAAAAGTGTGTCCAAGGGCTTGTTTCGCTGAGAGGTCTGCAATCTCATTACCTACAACACCACAATGTCCGGGAATCCACTCAAGGAATACGTGGATTCCTTGATGTTTAAGAATCATTAATTTCATTAATATTTCACTGACGCATACATCTTCATTCCAATTTCTTATCGCCATTAGGGAACTCAAACAATCAATAAATATAACAATTCCAACATATAAATTATCAAATTGTTCTAGCCAATTCAATGCAAGAATTATAGCAACTAATTCAGCTTTATATGATGAACTAAAATTTGTTAGCCTCTTTTTTTCAATAATATCCATGCTCGGAACATAAAAGCTTGCAGATGCATTTCCATTAAGGGAATTTTTCGAACCATCCGTAAATATATGCAACTCTCTAGGCCATTTCATATTAATATATTTTAATGTTTCAAATTGTATACTATGAATATTATCTTTTTTATCAACACTTTCTTTTAAATCCATACAAACATTTGGTATCATTATGTGCCAAGGAGGATTTGGCAGTGATGCACGTTTTTGTATAACATCTTTATCTACTGTAACCAAATCCAATAGTCGATAACAAAAAGGTTTGCGTAATTTATTTTCAAAATTGTCATTATGACAATTCTGTATAACCTCATTCAAAGGATGGTCTATAGTTTGTTCTATCTTTACTTTATAACGAGAACAAAATAATTTTCTCCGTAAATCCAGAGGCATTTCACATGTCTCTGCTTGCAATGTTTGTAGCGAAGTGCCTGAAAGGGCACCTGTACAAATCTTAAGACATTACTATTGTATCGAGTTCAAAGCATTTTTTAAACTTTGAGATGCCGAATCGTAAGCTTGGCAGCCATAATCAATCAAAGATCTTATGAGAGCTCGATATATTATCAAAAGAGATTTCGTGTTTGTGCCCCATTTTGTTCCTGTTAATTTTTTCAAAATATTTATTTTGTGTTTACATCTTTCCATAATATCAGTAATGTGGGATCTCCACGTAAGTTTCTTATCAAAAATCAAACCCAAAAATGTAACCTCTTCTTTATCTTTTATGTTTTCTCCATTTAAACTTATATCGATATTTTTCTTACTATAAGAAATTTTGAATCCCCATTTCAAAAACCATGCATTCAAATGATGCAAATAATGTTGCATTGTAACACGAATCTCTTCAATGTCTTTTCCTGATTTCCAACAAATACAGTCGTCTGCATAGAGTGACAATTTTACCATTTTTTCTTGAACAATATCATATAACATTAAATTAAAAAGAGTGGGACTAAGTATACTTCCCTGTGGAAGTCCATTCCTTAAATATCTCCTCTTTGACATAGCCTTTCCTACACGAACCTGGAATGGGCGATTTTTTACAAATTATAAGTAAATTTAAACGTTTTTCCTTTCAGTCCTATTTCATACAATTTAAAAAGGAGTCCATCATTCCAGAGCCTATCATATGCCTTTTCAATATCCAAAAATATCCCTAGTGTATTTTCTTTATTTCCAAATGCCGTTTGAATATCATTTTCTAAATAAACAATACAATCCAGAGTGCTTCTTCCTTTACGAATACCACTTAAAAATGAAGGAAGAATATTATGTTTTTCAATAAACCATTCCAATCTTTTATTCAACATTCGTTCAAAAATCTTCAAAAAGCACGAAGAGAGGGCGATTGGACGGTATGATAAAACAGATTCTTTGTCTTTGTCTTTTTTCAATATTGGTATCAATATTGTTGTTTTACACTCTAGTGGTATTACGCTTAGATTCCACATTTTATTTATAATATCTAACATAATTTTTTTAACTGTCCGGGGGGTAATAATCCGGGGGGTAGTTGTCCGGTGGGTAGTTGTCCGGGGGGTAGTTGTCCGGGGGGTAATAATCCGGGGGGTAGTTGTCCGGTGGGTAGTTGTCCGGGGGGGTAGTTGTCCGGGGGGTAATTGTCTGGGGGGTAATCATCCGGGGGGTAGTTGTCCGGGGGGTAGTTGTCTGGGGGGTAATCGTCCGGGGGGTAATTATCCGGGGGGTAGTTGTCTTGGGGGGTAGTTGTCTTGGGGGGCAATTGTCTTGGGGGGTAATTGTCATGGGGGTAGTTGTCTTGGGGGGTAGTTGTCTTGGGGGGCAATTGTCTTGGGGGGTAATTGTCATGGGGGTAATTGTCTTGGGGGGTAGTTTTCTTGGGGGGTAGTTGTCTTGGGGGGTAATTGTCTTGGAGGGTAATTGTCCTAGGGGGGTAATTGTCCGGGTGGTAGTTGTCCGGGGGGTAATTGTCCTAGGGGGGTAGTTGTCCGGGGGGTAATTGTCCGGGGGGTGGTTGTCCAGGGGGTAGTAGTCCTATAACCTAACCCATGCAGTTGTGTCGTGCGTTTTCCTACGCCTGTTAGTATAGAGACAGCGCACGTGTAATTTCCACTGTCCGATGCCCGGAGCTCCGTAATAGTCAAATTCCCGCTGAAGACAGCATCCGCTTCGAATGATAATCTCTCATCATCAATAAACCATTCCAATCTTTTATTCAACATTCGTTCAAAAATCTTCAAAAAGCACGAAGAGAGTGCGATTGGACGGTATGATAAAACAGATTCTTTGTCTTTGTCTTTTTTCAATATTGGTATCAATATTGTTGTTTTACACTCTAGTGGTATTACGCTTAGATTCCACATTTTATTTATAATATCTAACATAATTTTTTTAACTGTCCGGGGGGTAATAATCCGGGGGGTAGTTGTCCGGTGGGTAGTTGTCCGGGGGGTAGTTGTCCGGGGGGTAATAATCCGGGGGGTAGTTGTCCGGTGGGTAGTTGTCCGGGGGGGTAGTTGTCCGGGGGGTAATTGTCTGGGGGGTAATCATCCGGGGGGTAGTTGTCCGGGGGTAGTTGTCTGGGGGGTAATCGTCCGGGGGGTAATTATCCGGGGGGTAGTTGTCTTGGGGGGTAGTTGTCTTGGGGGGCAATTGTCTTGGGGGGTAATTGTCATGGGGGTAGTTGTCTTGGGGGGTAGTTGTCTTGGGGGGCAATTGTCTTGGGGGGTAATTGTCATGGGGGTAATTGTCTTGGGGGGTAGTTTTCTTGGGGGGTAGTTGTCTTGGGGGGTAATTGTCTTGGAGGGTAATTGTCCTAGGGGGGTAATTGTCCGGGTGGTAGTTGTCCGGGGGGTAATTGTCCTAGGGGGGTAGTTGTCCGGGGGGTAATTGTCCGGGGGGTGGTTGTCCAGGGGGTAGTAGTCCTATAACCTAACCCATGCAGTTGTGTCGTGCGTTTTCCTACGCCTGTTAGTATAGAGACAGCGCACGTGTAATTTCCACTGTCCGATGCCCGGAGCTCCGTAATAGTCAAATTCCCGCTGAAGACAGCATCCGCTTCGAATGATAATCTCTCATCATCCATGCCATCCAACAGATTTTCGTTTATACACATATCAGCATGTTCGGCACGGTTCGAACACGAGAAAACGGCAATTTTAGTTCCATTCCTCCACCACCTAAGGTCGCCGAAAGATTCTACAGATGTGTGAGGACTGTAGATGCAAGTGAGGACAATTGTCTCTCCGGCTAGAGGTCTAGGAGGAACGATGATAGATACGTCAGGGCTTCCAACCGTCATGACTGTACGTATGCAAACATAAAATATGAACAGCCTATTAAGAAAAAAATGAATAGTTCCAAGGTATCTAGAGTCAACATGATAATAAATAATACTAACACGAATTCAACAAGCTGGTGATCATGTTCATAAGCAAACATGGCTTTTGAAAGATATCCTAGCGGTTCTATAACAACACCAACTAAATGCCTTTACTGTTTCCTATTTGCAAACAAAAAGTTAATCTGAGATTGTCGTCTATTATGAAAGAAAACACCATTTGATAGCTAGTATGAAAGGATAGCTGGAAAATATATGTAAGTGGAATTATTTTAGACCTACTAATAATACACGACCGATACGACTTTGTTATTGGTCTAGGAACTGTAGAGCATGTATTGTGTTACTTGTTTTAAACCTTTTTTTAGTTAGGCACTATTCAGGGGATTCAATCAGATATGCAATTGAAAATGGCGAGTGACATAAACAGATAACTATTTCATGATGTAGATTAAGAATAGATAGGAAACAAGTCTAGTGCTGCTAACTACAACGCGATTGTTTATTCTTTCATCGTTTGAATCAATTATCACTATAGAGATTGACGAATCCCACCAACTTGATGTACGTAGTATTCTTGTGTTTATGGGATGTTTTACTAGACTTAAAGATGTCAGCAAACAAAGAATAATAGCTTTCAAAATACAGCATCTTAACATTGTAAGAACCAGGTACCGTCTTAGAATATCATAATGTCCCAATTAATGGTAAGTCAGCCTTATTATTATCTCCATTGTGACGGTCTTGAGAACGGAAGTCACCATATTTTGTGTTATGCTTACTATCTAACTAGCATGTGGTACGCATATTGCGAAGTATTAACTAATTAACTGACATAACCAAATGGGTCTGTGTGTTTTCTTACCTGCGTAATGAAGAAGTACGGTGAAGAGCTTCACTAAAGAACCGCAACTTACAACCATTCTGATACTGAGTGATGTCGACAAAAAGGAACTCAATTGACAAAATGTTAGCGGGTTTTCTTCACAATTCTTCACAGTTTCTGGCAAAACACTAAGCATCAAATACTGTGCTACACTCCCAATGCCATCTGCATAAACACGCAAGAACACATCAGAACACAGCCCTTCTTAAGATGGAGTAAAGTCTAAAATGCAGGGAGAAGGATCACAGATAAACCATGATGACATTACAAGGAACAACCCTAAGGAGATGTTTCACAAACATTTGAACTTGGATTCTAAGTAAGACTGAAATATTATGGTCAGTATTATATAAATATGTAGACTTGGAGAAAATATATTATTCAAACATTAAGCAAAAAAGCAAAAATTGATATTGTTGAGGACAATTTCCAACAAGAATATTCTTGATCATATAAAACATTGATGATTTTTAATCATTTGTTTATTTGAGGTTATACAGCTGTTTCAGCAATTTTAGACAGAGACGGCTTGAAATAATACTACTCTGATTTTAGGGTTTGAGTCAAAATCTAATTATGTTTGAAACGCTTCAGCTAAAATAAGAAAGATAGGTGAGGACGTCCTATAGAGAGAACACATGCCTGGTGGAGAATGATGATAGGATGAGAAATGAAGAAAGCGAACCACATCACACTGAGGACTACCCGAGAACTGGTCCTTAGCCGGAAGGGATTGGAGACTTTTATTGCTGGCATACATGAAATAATGCATATGGGTATGAATGTATAATATGATTGATCTATTCAAGTGTGTAGTGAAAGTGAATATGGTTCTTCTGATCAATTTATTAACCATGTTAACACTCGAAAGGTGTTGTAATATAATTTTGACATAGTAATATATACATGTAGTAATGACAAAGTGTCACTTGATGTTTAAAGACAATATTATTGGATAGTGCTGATGCAAATATAACCCTATTTCCACAACATTACAAATCTAGCTATGCTTCCAAGTCAATACTTTCGTACAAAGTGAAATAGAAAATGTAAACAAATAACGCATATTTATCTTTAAAACAAATTTTACTTGATCATCCCCTTTATTCATGATGGACACATATTTTTTTTCTGTGTTAAAGAAAATTGTACATGATTATTCCAAGGAGGTGAAACATTTTAGGTAATGTCCACGATTTCTTATTTTAAGTCGGACTAGATTTTATATTTCATTTGGGCCGCCGACATCAATCACTTTTAAAATATTGCAGTGTATTTTGCATATTGGCATTCTGTTTCAAATTTAGTTCGCAGACGTCGTTAATTTAAGTAATTTTTACTATTCTGTACATGGAACAAAATGTACGTAGACCTGTACCTTAAGATTTTGTTCCAGTGAGAAGCGTGGCTTAACTGATTGGGAGCACTCACTGTATGTATTTATTTTCATGACATAATTTTATTGTTTTTTATTCAAAATTATTCGAGGCAGTTATCCAACCCTCGAAGCTTCACCATTATTTGCTTGAATTCGCTCTTCCAGAACTCAACAATCGAATAGAAACTTACAGTGTGACGCGATACTTGTGACTCGGCCATTATACCGTGAACAATATTGATCATTATCCCAATTAATGAGGAACCTTAATTCATTTAAGGGTCATTCGGGCAATTTATATTCCATCTCGATGCTTACACCGCTGCATATGTTTGTAGAATATGACTTAAATTGGAGCCTCATATGGTGTACCTAAACAAAACATAAACCAAAACTACTCAACCCAAATTACTGTTCATGGTACTTTGTTCTTCGTAAAGATCTATCCTGTGAAACTTGTCATTATTTGTCTTTATATAATCATCCCGTTCCTTTTGTT
Organism: Echinarachnius parma; assembly: GCA_037951105.1. NCBI lineage: Eukaryota > Metazoa > Echinodermata > Echinoidea > Clypeasteroida > Echinarachniidae > Echinarachnius > Echinarachnius parma. Next base: position 107,297 of record JBAMJV010000453.1, read on the forward strand.
TTGTTGGGGGGGGGGGGGGGGGGTGGGGGGTGGCAACCCTGTATCCTTGGCGATCCAAGACGCAATATTATACCGGTGATCACTTATAATACGAATAGAATGGGAAGAGACACTGTCTTTGTTTGAATGCCTTTGCATAATATCATGACAATCATGACAAGTTTACATGAATAGCTCAATCCATCTATTCATCTTCGTTGAGTTAACAATAATTTCAGCTTTGGAAAATGTAAAGACCGTGACAATACAACTTATTTGTTTTTGGACTACGTTTGGGACTGGTGCCCATTAATATGATGTTCACTTTAGACAGACTTGATGAAGTGGTACTGCAGTGGAGCCTCTGTGATATGGGCCCTTTGTATTTTTGCCTCATTGAGGAGTTGCTGGGCCCTGAGGTTGCCTGCTGTGTTGGGTACATCTTTGTGACAGTGCTCATTGTATGGAGGCTCCATTGCATTACTACGTACTATTTATTTAGTACTATTATCGTAAATAATAATCGTCTTCTATATTCTTCCCTAAGCATTCTTCCCTCTTTTTAATCTTTTCACCTCTTTGTGTCAGTGCAATAATAATTCAATGAAATTTTTGTTTCGGAGTTGACTGTTAGTAGTATCCGTATTTGTATGTATTTGTAGATTTTATTTATATAGTCATATTTATTGTTTTGTTAATTAAAATGTTTTGTATCATGTATGTTTTTATCATGTATGTCAGAACAACTTGCCAAATTGATTTTCCCCTTTTTATGGGACGAAATAAAAATGAAATGAAATGAAATGAAATTATTTCAAAAAGTGTATGTTGTGTACGTTCAAATCAATAGATTTTATTATCCGAGTATCGCAAACTTAAGTCGACCTTGCGTGGCACTCAGAGTGTTGAAGGGAACCACTGACAGTTATATTAAGAGATTCAAGACAGCTATTTTTATTCAAATACCTTCACCTATTCATTGGGAAAATTTATTAAGCAAGTTGCTTGCACGTTAAAATCACATCTAAATGTACAAACCAATACAATATGACATAATATATAACAATGATATAGAAATATCCCGAACTCGAAATAGCCTTAGGAGCTTCCAAAAAGTAATCACATTCGGTTAATTCGATAGTTTCGTCCGAAATAGAAATTTAATTTGTGTATATAACAAACCTTTTTAAACGGATATTTCTAGTAATACTAAATTATTAAAAGTATTTCCGCAATTTATGTGTGACTGATAATGCAATTATCCTGCATGAATTATGATAACATGTCATTTGGCTTGTTTTTTTTTTCTCTACAACAATGAGAACGAGTTTCGCTTTCAGGACTGTTTGTGTTGGCTAATTTTTCATAGAAACTAAACTAGAAAATAAATAATTGGCACGCATACGTATTTTATTAAAAAAGGTTTCATGACCACCCCTTTTAAAAAATATTTCAGAAATTTTTTCTCTCGTATATACAAATATATACAGTTAACTATTTAGATTCTGCATTGCATTAAATCAATTATTTCAGTGAATAATTGTGCAGGCGTATCCATAATAACAGAGATATATGGTTTCTGTCGCGGATCGTGCAAGATACACAAGTGCATGCTGACGTGAGTGTACGGGCCATTTTTTTAAAGGGGGCTTAGGACTTGTGTCTGAATATTATCCTTTCCTTTTTTCCATGTTCATCAATCATCTCCCTTTCCCCCTGGCATGTCTGGAGAAGACTAGTGGAAGTGCTAAAGGGTCGGTGACCGGGGCGTAGCCGTTTGTGTCAGTTTCAAGTGGTAAATTTATGTCGGGTTTCGTTGTTTGTGTGCTTCAGTTTCTAATTTGCAGTCGGAACCATGTTTCCATGTTCATCGATAATCTCCCTTGTCCCCATGACTTGCCTGGAGAAGACTAGTGGAAGCGCTAGACGGTCGGTAACTGGGGCGTAGCCGTTTGTGTCAGTTTCAAGTGGTAAATTTATGTCGGGTTTCGTTGTTTGTGTGCTTCAGTTTCTAATTTGCAGTCGGAACCATGTTTCCTTGTTCATCAATAATCTCCCTTGTCCCCATGGCTTGCCTAGAGAAGATTCGTGGAAGCGCAAGAGGGTCGGTAACCAGGGCGTAGCCATTTGTGTCAGTTTCAAGTGGTAAATTACGCGGGTTTCGTTGCTCGTGTGCTTTAGTTTCTATTATTTGCAGTGGTGACATTTGTAGTCGGAACCATGTAACCATGTTCATCAATAACCCCCTTTTCTCCGTCGGCGTGCCAGGAGAAGACTGATTTTATGGCTAATGGGTCGGGAACCGGAGCGTAGCCATTGGCGTCGGTTCCAACCGATGAATGTAAGTCGGGTTTGTTGTTCGCATGATTCAGTTTGTCTGCAACTTCCGAGAGAGAGCCTTTGCACTCCGGAATGGACTCATAGGGGACGTCGTCAAAGGTTGTTGCACTGGTCCCCGGGTATCTGTTCATGGAGACGAGGGCTGACGGTGCAGTTGCTTCCTCGTAATGATGCTATGCACGAAAAAAAACCCGTGAAAATAGTTAAGTTAAAAAAGACAAAAGTTAAAGGGATAGTTGTGTTTTGGTACAGGGGCACTTCAATATATAAAAGTAATTGTGACGTAATGGAAAACTGACTATCAAATTTGAAAGAGCATACACTTTTAATGACAGGATAAACTTTATTTGATCCAAATCGGTACAGAAATATCAATAAAAATACATCCGATTGGAATAGATGTTGAATCCTACATTTATTCGATTAAAACAAAATAAATTGCTTACACTTTTTCAAAAATATACAAAAGTGTTTTTGTATTAAGTTGTTGATAATCATTATTTTAACAAAACACAATTGCACAATTTTAACACATGCACAGTAATAACACTTGATAATTTGTGTTAAATGGTTGAAACTAATGTATTTTAAGAGAGCGCCTTCTTGTCTCGTAACGGCTCTTTTTTAATGATAGCAGGGTTTTTACTTTGTCATTTGTATTATTTTTGTTTTCGTTTCGAGCATGGTAGAGTTATAACTATTAGTTTGTAATGCTTTGGTTACTAAAATTCAGTTTGACCAAAACTAAACTATCCCTTTAAAGTAAATGTTTAACTTCATAAGACATTTTAAAAAGTTAATTGTGCTATATCGTATAACAATGTCATTGTGAAATTCTTTATGTTGATACCTTGTGATATTTAAAACGATAAATAACACTCTTTTCTTAGTGAAATCTTAAGACAGATTTGATCAAATATCGTTCGCACGAAGTATCCGAAGTTGGATACTATTGACTACAATAACATAGCGTTCCAGAACGCTTTTCGATTCGATCTTAAATATCTCCATGTAAATGGGGCGACATTTGAACATTCAAAACCAATTTAAAATGTGATATATTATATATCCCTGAACAAAATGCTACCACTGCAGATTTCATTTAAGTAATTTTGGGACATTCACTAACCGTTTGTTCCAGACGGGCAAGCCTACATCCATGTATTTTGAAATGAAGCCAACGCAAACCAATCAGGAGAAAGATGAGTAAAGCCAGACTTAATGCCCCAATCATGATGTACATGCTAAGGCCTGTATAAGAAACCAGAGGGAACGGAGTTAATAGGACACTATTACTGTCAATTTCAGGGTTAATATAACAACAGTCAATATGACTTTTCATAAAACTGTGATCGTCACGTACTGATGTGTTGGTGCGTGACAGGTGGCTTGGAATATCATGAATAATCCGCTCCCTTGCATTTGGCAGAATAATAAGAAGCCCCCCCCCCCCTTCTTGTTAAGTTCTGACTCTCCCACACTCCCAAATCGCGCCCTTGCAATGACACCGCACTTGAGGGTCGCCAGAAGAAGCCAGTTGTCAATGGATAAAACATCGCACGTTAACACGTATCTTTTAATTGATAAACTTTAGTATATGAGAATACAATGTTTATAGAATTCATCATTTGTCATATGTATTAGCCACCATTATACTAATGCAGCCTCCCGTGGGCTACCATGTCGTGTAAACGTCACTACACCTGTTGTTTACTTGCACATTCTGTTCTTGCATCCTTATTGTATATAAATGCAAAGTGAAAATTGTATTATAAACAATGGCACCTCTTGACGACACACCAGCACATCATCCCAGTATATCTTTGCAGCTGTTTCAAGGGATTACCTCATCAAGTATCAAGGTCACATTACTACATGAGTGGTTTATGCTGTTGTTTGTTTGTATATCACCTGAACTCCAAATGTGATCCTCAGTTGTATTTGTGTGATCCTCAGTTGTATCTTTGTGGCCCTCTGTTGTCAATGTCCGCGAAGGTTTCTCCGTGTGATCACTTCCAGTCAGATCTGGCTCCAAATTTGAAGTGGTGCCTATCTCAGTTGGCGCTTCTGAGATGGACTCTGGACCTGAAATGAAAATGTAACATGCAACGATTCTGTGTTTTTAAGCCGTTCATGCATTTGGCTGTGGTATATCGTTTATGAGTCCCGGCATTTGTCTTTCCATTAAAGGGACTTAGTAAGATTGTCCCAGTCCTAAAAACTGATTGGGAACTCTAGTAGTTCTCTCATACTTTATCATATTCACATTAAAAATGTATAGAAGAACGGGACAGGTTTCGGTTTTTCAAATTTCCATTTCGTTCAAAAGATATTTACGATTGAAGTGTTCAGATGTTTAATTGGCTACGGAATATTTAAGCGGTGTACAAAGTAAATGCAATAAGTTAGTGAATATCACTTTGCCTTTTTGCTTATATCTCAGCAAAAAACCCCATCTAATTAACGGGAAATGTTCACACTTTGTGAACATATCAGATCACACCAATTTACATTTATGTAATCACTCATCAATGTTTGCACTTGTCAACAACGTTACTAGATCCCTCAATATTGTTTAACTCGAATGAGCGCAATGCGAGTAAATTATGAAATCATGAAAAACGTACCAAAAAAGTGATATCCAAAGTTATATTTCTTTAATTGACCATGCATAACTGCTTCGTAATCCTTAATACAAATATCATATGAACTCAGACCCTTTTGGCATTGTATCCCTAAATCATGGTGTAACCATGTTGCAAGCACAAGTTTATGAATGGTAAATCAAAAATATACACGATTAAACCGAATTGTCTGATATGCCATCTGACTGTAATGTGAAAGTGTCATGATAAATCAATTTCAAAAGGCCAAGAAATATGCACAATAATGTAACGAGTTATTTTGCTCACATTATTATGTTTGTACACAGATTAAATCCTCCTCTGTATTGGAAATAAAATCATACATATCTAGATAACGAAGTGGAAATTATAACAATGGGATGATGATATAATAAGTAATATGATAACAGAAAAAACATACAAGTATACCACTAGGTGATGTTGGTTGATTCAAATAATGGTTAAATATACCTTACCAGGTATGCTGACATGCAGTTGTGTCGTGTTATGTCCTACGCCGGTTTCTGTAGAGACAACGCAAGTGTAATTTCCACTGTCCGATGCCTGGAGCTCCGAAATAGTCAAATTTCCGCTGAACACAGCATCCGCTTCGAGTGATATTCTCTTATCATCCATGCCGTCCAAAACATTCTCCCGACACATGTCAGGTCTTCTGGCACTGTTCGGACAAGAGAAGTGGGCAATTTTAGTTCTATTCCTCCACCACCTAAGGTCGCCGAAAGATCTTACATATGTTTCAGGAGTGTAGATGCAAATGAGGACAATTGTCTCTCCGGCTACAGGTCTAAGAGGAACGACGATAGATACCTGAGGGTATCCAACCGCCATGACTGTATCTATTATAGAAAAAGGTGTACAATGTGTGTAATGACGGATTGAACATTACGTAGGTTTGTTCCAAGAGAACTAGAAACGATATAATGATAATAATTATGATAATTAAACACATACATGATTATAATACAATGATAACAATATTGATGATAATAATAGAATAATCATACTACTACAACTATATTACTACCATTACTACTAATAATGATACTACAAATAATACATGTAATTTGTAAAAGGCATAGTAACTACCACGACGCACCCTGCCATACAAGTTGGATATAAGTAATTGAATAATTACATTGGTATCATTTCCATAGTCTTATTATGTTACAATTCTTGCCATTATTAAAGTTGTGAGAATAAAAGTCACAAGTAGCCCATTATATGTTAACTTTCTAGCCAGTATAATGTATTGATATTGCTAAGTATAAACTTTGACAGAATAGGTATGTTACTTCTTACCTGTGTAATAAAGGAGAAAGGCGAGGAGCATCACTAAAGAACCGCTACTTTCAGCCATTTTGATGCAGAATGATGTAGAAAATGCGAAATTAATTCATATAGCTTATTATTTCTGAGAAGAATACTTCACAATTTCAGGCAAGACAACAAACCAAACGAAGAACTATACGCCCAAAACCATCAATATCAGATATTTTGGAAAACATCCTAATGAGGTGGGAGTGTCGTGTTCTATTGGTTCTGGCATTCGCCTGTCAATACGTATGTCGTGGGGTCGAATCCTAGCCACGACATGATGGTCCAGTTCAGCAAGTCACTTTATCCACATTTGCTGCTTTAAACGAAACGGAATTTATTTACACACCATGAGTATTTCACAAATATTTCGAACTTGAGCAAATTCTAACTTTATGTTATAATGTATCTTTGGAATATAACACACATTCAGAGCAAAAATGTTAACATTTCAAACTGTTTTGGAAAATTTCCAGTAGGAACATGAACCCTTATTGGTGATAGAAAATATTAATTCTATTTAGTGACTAACAGCTTTCCATAATGTGAAGTTCTACTAATAGAGTGCTGGATCAACTTAAAATATGTGTGAAAGACCGCCAGGTAGTCTTAAAAATTACACACACTTGGCTTGGCGACGAATCGTGGTGTAGGATGAGAACTGAACAAAGTGAACCAAAGCACACCGCGGACTATCCTACTACACTGGTCCTTAGCCGAAAGGAATGGGATATAATATGTATTGTATATATAATATACAAACAAACGGAAACTGATCAGTAGGCCTATATAATATACATGAAAATGAGAAAAGGTGAAAGTGAAATATGTTTCTGACTAGATGCGTTGTAATATCATGATTAGTCATGCATAAGTAAATGATTGAGGGTCCCTTGACAGGTGTTAATGGACTATTTTTATACTGCTTAAAGCGATCCATTAACTTGTTTTTTCAGAAAAAGAAATATTTGAGACAAATTTCATTGTAATAATCTTGATAGTAAAAAAAGGAATATTGTTTACCTAATGAAAACAGTACATACTCAATGTCGGATTTTACACCGATCGTTATCGTGAATTATCCCAATTCAAATGTTATGGATAATTGAATAACTACGGTCAAAAGCGGCTATAGACGCTTTCAAATTCAATCCTAAATACCTCCATTTAAGGGGGACATTTGAAAAATCAAAACCAATTTCATTCTTCTGTTACCGCAAGCTAAACAACAAAGTCAAAGAGAAGTGTGAAAGCTCCAAGTGATTTTAATTGAATTTTCACAAAGTATTACTTTAGATCTCTTTAATATACTCCGCACAAAAAGAAACTGGACACTTATTTAAGACAACATATCTCATATTTTGTAAAGATAAAATATATCAAATTAAAGATAAAATAACCCTCTTCGATATTACCATAGAATCCATGAGAAATCATTCATGCATGACTTGTCACGGTCAATTAGCAAAAAATGGAACATCCATTCAACCATTTAAATGTTGACAAGCATGATTTAAACGCTATACTCATGACATAGCTCATTACAAATGTTATTTTTTTAAAGTTTCATCTCAATAGAAAAGGTGTAAATGAAGACAAATGGTGAACGTTGTAGGTTTTATTTTCATCCAAAATTAACACAATGGGGAATTCCATGGCTAAGGTTTATTCATCGAAACTATAGTTTGTGTCCTTATTTCAGCATTAAACTTGGTATAAATTTTTCTCAAGAATTCTTCCGTAGTCTAAAGTTCTTCAAAATCTGATGTCACCCTTGGTCAACCATTTGGGCAGTCTCTTACATGTCACTTATCTAGGTAACTATAGTTGAAATTGCAAGGGACACATGAAACAGACAGGCTTTATGTCTCAACAACAGAACAATATGTTGATGTTCTCATAAACTGGCCCTGTTTTATTGGAAAATGTGTATTTTTGGTGTTTGTTTATGACAATAAGGTTGAACGGTGTCATAAAAGACTTGCCCCCGCACATCTTGTTTCAAGCAAGACGCTTACTCATTGCAGTGGAATGGTGCGGCCATCCATTGTTTTTTATTTTTTTGAGAACAGACCTTGCTATTGTTAACTGATCATGGCAGTTCATGCATGAACGATTACACCTTTAATTTATATTCTGCCTGTAGAAGACTAAATTTCATTTAATTTGATATATGATAATGTACACTCTGTCGCACATAAATATTAAATATTTCAACTTAAACAAGTGTCCAGTTTCTTTTTGTGCGGAGTATATAACGAAACTGTTTTGTTTCCTACGGATATGACAGGCAGTGCTGTAGTCGAGTCCACCCTGTCCGAGTCCGAGTCCCTGGAGTCCGAGTCGAGTCCGAGTCGAGTCCGAGACCGAGTCCGAGTCCGAGTCCCGGACATCCGAGTCCCAAGTCCCGGACATCCGAGTCCGAGTCCGAGTCCGAGTCCCAATGGGAAAATCTTAAATTGCAATTCTTTTTATGTCACAAGATCAGTTCCATTATGATAAATGCCTTACAGTGAACTCTCTATAACATAAATAGTTGTCTGGTTCATTGTAAACTTCCATTTGTCAGATATATTTTAACTCTTTTTACTACAACAGTTATCTTCATAATAGACACCATCAAAGAAATGACAAAGAGTTATCTGCAGAAATGATTTTGGGCAATGTCAAAGGTTATTATTACAGATTATGAGACAAATTCAATTATTGATGTCTATGCAGGATAAAAAGTTCATAAAAAGTGTGACAGACGGGACAAGAATTTAGTTGATCTTTCACCCTTAAATTTCCCAAAAATACAGTGGATAAGGAACTGCTGCATATCTTTTCCTAAGGTTCACTGTCAAATGGATTAATGGGATATAATTTTATGTGCAAACAGTCAAGTTGCAGAAAAGTAATCATTGTTGAAGTTAAGCGTGAATTTCAGCAATTTTCTAATCCTTTTAAGATCACAATTTTTAGCAAAAAATATCAAATATCTGAAAATTCACGTTTTGTGCCATAAACTGTCAGTTATGAACAGATGAGCAAGATATCATCCTAAGAAGCAATGAAGAGCAATCACTGTCAAGAACCAATTGGAAAGAAAAGAAATACTGATTAATAACGTAATTAAAATGTATCATGGGGGGGGGGGGGGCGCTACATAATTGACTGAAACTGAAGGGACTGGTGCGGTACTTGAAAATTATATTTATTGAACATTGGTGTGAATTATTCAGTCGCATGCATCTATCATGACCTGATTGAAGTTTGAAATTGAACTATGATTTTGTTATCAGATTGAATGGTTATATACTGCAATACAGGGTGGCCCAAAAAACGGAACGGGGCACTTCCCAAAATATAGTAATAAAATGATATGTCCATAGGATATGGTATCTTTTCCAGTGAAAAACGATACTTAGAACAGTAATTTTGGTCGAGTAGTTTTTGTTTTATGGCGCGCTGAGTGACACCATGTCAGGTTCCCATTCTTGTCAATTTTTACCAAGTCAGTGCCTGATAAATCGCACTTACTGCTCGTCATATCATCAAAGTAACAACCATGCCCATTCTCTCGGCACACAGCTGAATGCACACTAACAATAGCGCGCGTATTGCTCGTTGTTCAATTTTAGTCGCATCATATCAGGCTTTCGTAAATTAATTCACGTTCTGGCCGTAATACTTGACCGTGTCTTACCTGTTGCAAAACATAAAACGACTAATCTCAACGTCTATTTAGGCATATAATAGCTTGTTGAGGCGATGTTACGATCATTTTCCAGAATGCCACACTCAAGCGAGCAAGGTACGCCAGAACAACGGGTTTGTTTTTGCTTGCGCTGGGGTAATTTTATGAACTATAAATAAACGTGGGAAAACGGAAAAAATGCCGGTCTCGTTGCCGGTCTCGGCCCGATTTTTGCCCGAGTCACGAGTCACCATTGGTCGAGTCCGAGTCCGAGACCGAGTCTTTTAGGCAATTCATACTTACGTCTAGCACTGGCTCGGCACTGGATTAATCCAGTGCTAGACGCAAATATGAATGGAAATGTCTAGCATCAGTCTTGGTTCAGCCTCAGCCTAGCCTGGCATTGATAATTGTGATGCTAGCTAGACACTCGTCTAGCACAACGTTGCGCATGCGCATTACGGTATCGCGCGTTCAGATTTGCTTACTCATTGTTACGTCACAATAGAGGTTACGTCATATGAACACAGTGCGCATGCCCAGACATGTTTAAGACCATAGAGTAACTATAATATAAAGACTAGAGAGTGAACTCGGTCAAAAAATCTGTCAAATTAGAAGCGATTTATCTAGGTCTTGAATATTCATGAGGCGCCGGATGATCCCATGTAATGCTATTTCTCACGTAAAAGTATTTGAAGTGTTTTGAAACTGTACAGCAGCGAAATTCTACTGAGCATGCGCAGTTCATCTTGCGCGCTGTATTTATATGATTTGCATATTTACGCACAAATTTTCTCATTAGCATATCATTATTATTCATGAGATGTTTTTTCTCTCATAAAAGCACGTGTAGTGTTTATGTACTATACTACAATGTTGATTATGCTCTCCAATTATACAGTATGTTTTTTTTATATAATTTCATCAGTTAACTATTTCCCTTGCTAAATGTACCATGTACAGCTTTGAGTTCTAATTTAGTCTTCATATTAAAGACAACAATCCTTCTGTTATGGGGCCAATTGTGTTTGGGGGTGTAAGTTGGCATGCTAAACTGGTGGAAATTGTTCTTATGGATTAGGCAATTTAATGGTTTAGATTGTTGTCTTTATTGTCAACAAGACTAGAGAGCAGCAATTAAGTTGTTGACCCCCCCCCCCCCCCAAAAAAAAAAAAAAAACAACAACAAAAACAAACAAACAAACAACAACAAATTCACCTAAATTAATCCAACAGATTACTTCTGGTTCTAATGTGTGCCACCACCAACATCACTATCAAACTTATCACTGATTATAAACCATCACAACTTAATTGATGTCATTCGATCACCATCGTAGTCATATTAGTACAGCACATGCATGTCATCATAGCCTGTATCTAATAAAGAGTATTAAAGTATTAAGTAATTGTAGGCCTGTCAGAATACACTTCTAAACAGCATTCATTTTTAATTGCACATCCTCTCATACCACACATACATAAATATACATGATAAATGTTCATTATAGGTTTCCATTAACATTTAATTTAAAAACAACAACAGTCATATATAAATTAAACAGACCAAAGAAAATATAACCAACCCAGTATAACTCCGGGGAGGGGGGGGGGGGGGGGGGCACGCTCCCCAATTATTTTACAAAAACAATAAAAGTCATATCTAGACCATAAAAAGATTATAAATGGGCCACTTGCCCCCATGCAATTATTTGACACAAAAAACTAGGAGAAAGATAAGAAACAAGTCTGCCCCCACAACAATCTATGTGCCTTCCCAATCTCCCCACTATTTGAAATCTCAAATTCAATTCAGTGTTGTTGTTTGTTTTTTTTTCAAACAGAATTCAGACACAAAATGTACACATGAAATGTAACGGCTAGCACCTAAAAGAGGCATGAAGCAAGTAGCTTAATCGTCGAGTTGGCAGGTAAAGGCTGATTGGGAAAATATACAAAATTTAACATTAAAATACATGCAGAGCAATTGAAACATTGCATTGAAAATAATAGCATCCAAACATGATAAAATACAATAACATAATTGAGGTCCTACTATATACACATACACTTTGATATAAGATTAAAACGCACACAAAATATTCTGTAACTAATAATTTGGTTAACCAAAAAAAACACATTATTTTGTTTAAAGTTACATGAATAATCAAAACTGTATAATTATACTTTAAAAAAAAAGAAGAATATATACACATTCACTAACAATAAATAAGTATAAATGTTAATTCAATAAAGTACTAATTATTATATAATATGAGTTATGGTAGGGAGAATTGACAAATTCAAAACTATAGTCATATTGGAATTTACCAAAATGGGTTCATATAATCAAAATATAGATTACACAAGATGGATGGGATAATGCAAGAAATTTATTTTGGTTGATTAAGTATATCAAATTATTGATTCATTATAGCTATACTGTTTGAAATATTAACACCATAAATCCTGATGTATTAAGTCTGTGCAAAAGTATTCTGAAATAAATGAGAATGTTACTAACCCCTCTGCTACTATATGATAAATATTGCAAACCATCTTTAAAGGAATAGTTGAGTTTTGGTTGAGAGGGCGCTACACAAAATAATTTTGTTGTGAGAAAAAGAAAAACTGAGTGTCAAATTTGAAAGAGAATACAATTTGAATGGAAGAATAAACTTTATTTGATCAAAATCGGTTCAGAAACGGCTGAAATATCCATAAACATAACCATTTGTAATAAATGTGGGGCCCCACAAGAATCCGATAATTTTGAACCAGCCGTTAAAATTCGTTTTAAAATGCCTCCTCTTTTCAAAAGAGTTTTTTTAGATAGTTTTTTATTATCTCTCTATCTAATTACTATTTTAACAAAACATCACATGCACAATATTTTATTTAAAATGGTTTAAACAAATGTGTTTTTTGAAAGCGCCCTCTCTAGTTTAAACAGCTCTTTTTGAATGATAACAGGCTTTTTACTTAGTCATTTGTACATTTTTATTCCTTTTGAGCATGGTGGAGTTATAATTATTAGTTAGTAATGTAATGGTGTAGGTTTTGATTACTAAAATTCAGTTTGACTTAAATTGTACTCTCTCTACCAGAACTCAACTATCACTTTTATAATTCCCGGCAGTAACTTGTGATTTAATTATTACATTAAAAAATGTAAATTTTTAAATATTTAATCTAATGAAGACTTTGTTAAAATGAAGCAATACTTTAGCACCAGTAAAAAAATAATAATAACCAGGGTCGGTATTCAATTCAATACTTTAAAATACAAATTTACAAGTAGCATTTATCTAGGCTGAAAACTTGTATTAAAATGGTTTTTATAGAATTTTACTTCAGTAAGTCTAAATAAAATATTTGAAGACATAATGACACCAAAATTTGGGCAACATTTTCAGTTGATGAAATAATCAAAGCTCAGTTTTGGCCAATTAATCTACATTTTTACTTGTATGCAATCAAATACAGTCCCAGAATTAAACCTCTCGCCTTTTTAACATTTTGTTGGCTGTCTTGCCATGTGTAATTACAAACAAAAAGAGGTCAAACCTGTCTTTTAGAAACCACCTGTTAATAGCAACCATATCCTGTCTGCAATGGCCACAAAAGTGATCTAATGCAGAGGAAAAGGTAGAGAACCTATGTAGAGATCACCTGTCTACACTCTACAGTGGCCTATTTTCTTAGTTCCATGGATGGCCACTTTACACAGGTTTGTACTGTGTATAACAAATGACTCACTCGACCGCATGGTCAATATCATTTTCTGTTTTTATAATTGTCCTGATGTGTGTGTGCCTATTCAGCACCATATTTGTAGACATGGCCGATCTTCCATGGGCTCCCTTAAATCATTGCTCGAGTCCTCTGGCTTGCTGTCCATGCAGTCTGTTCACCTTGATACTGGTAGAACTTGATCTGTTGAATCAAGAAAAAAATACACAAAGCAAAACATACGTTACTATAGAAACTAGAAGTATTGGTTTAATTTTGAAAGGTGTGTGTACTTTCTAGCATTCTAGCTCTGAGGGTGTCTATTTTGTTTGCTTCTAAAATTTAATTCCATGAGGTAATTATTGTTTCCTAGAATATTGCTTCATAAAATTTGCAAGACATTTAATTTTATCTTAGATATAATGTAAACAAATACAATCATTAAAAAATAACCTTGTTATAAATATAGCAGGGAGTTGTATTTTGTATGCCATAATTTCAATTGAGATATATCAAATCTTTTCACCAAATGCAGTAATTATAATATTAATATTTACGAATAAGTGTTAGAATAGTACAAACATCTAATATCACTATTTGTTATACAAATTGACAGAAATGTAATCAGTAAAAAAAAGTTGATTACCTGTTGGGTGTGATGATCCACGTCATGCATTGCCAATGGGTGAAAAGGAAGAGAGTTGACATGAAGCATACCTTAGCCGAAGGAATCTCCAACAAATGAAGCACCAGAATCAGACTGCTGAAAACGGAAGAAATGAACAAAAAATATCTACATTAATAATAAACAAACATAAATCCGATTATGAATTTGTTTATATCACAGTAAATACTCAATTCAAGAGCACTTACTTAGACAGTGTCCATCGTTGGATTTTCGAACCATCAGTGCCAGTTCACCAAATAAAAAAGAGGAACATAGATATTAATCAGTAATTTGCTTTGAGACGAGTCTAAAATACTATAGACTACATTCATAATTTCACATAGAATCCTACTAGTATATAAGTAGTAGTACTACCACAATAAACATAGATTCATGCAAAATTATCAATCATTTTAAAGGAGGGGGGTAATCCCGGCTTTGATTCAGGTTTATAGCTTTAAATATGTGCCTTTATTGATATACCACACTCTTTTTTTCAAAGAAATCCTTAAGTTGGGAAAAAAAGGTAAATTTCATGCAACTTTTTTGCTTTATTACGCATCGGCGTTCCATGCTCCTAAAAAAAAGTCATTTATAGCAGAGCGGGAATGTGCGCACGTGTCACCCGATTCATGACATCACATGCAGACCGCAACGCGGAGGAATGTGCATTGTTTACATGCAGAGCCTATGACTTGCTTGTAAAACAAACTCGTTTTTGCTTGTAAATTGAGGTTTTACTGAAAATGCTTAAGAATTGCTAAGAAATGAATTGTAGCAGGATGCAGCTACACATCTGAGTGTATATCGTCCATGATATAAACCTGAACAAATGTTTGCAAATATTGAAACAAATGGAAATAATATCTCTGTGTCAACGTGAGTATTGCACTCAGCGTGTACGTCTATGACCGAGCTAAACTGCGATTGCCTGCAGGTGACGTCACAAAGATGACGTCATTTTTTGTTCGCCCGGGACTCAGTTTTTTTACGGGGGTTCTGAAAGTGAATTTACAAGTTGATTGTTTTATTTTACCGGGTTTTCCCACGAGGAAAATATGTTTGTATTAGTAATCTTCATGAAAATCTACCTTAGATACAGTAAAACTCAATTTTGAGGCAGTTTTCTTGTCACCATACCTTTAAAAATCATCTATCATCAAATATCATCTAGCTCAGCAGTTTTTGGACCCTGCACAAGCAGAAATTTTACTACTCTATTCATTGTCTCTAGACCTGAAAAACAGTCTCTATATATATTCCGACAGTTGCTCCACTGACCGCTCCATTTAGGGGTAGTACAGTATAAGTTTTTATTTTTAAAAAACAACAACACATAATACACCACACAAAGAGTTGGTTATTTCTAACCAGACCAGGTCCAGCCACTATCTTAATATGGCCCTAATCTAATTAGGCCTTACGTAGTACGTACACGTACGTAACACTAACATGTACACAATTGGTTTATGAATGACCGTAATGACTGTAATGAACCACCCAAGGCCAAGGGCAAGGGCAAGGCCAAGACCAAGTAACCAAGTTAATTATTGGGCCACGACCGCTGGCACTGATTCCCATTGTCTACTGACTGTCTAGAATCTAGTGTGATTTGGATTTCTTTTTTAAAAGTTTTAATCACTTCACAGTTACCAAAATCAGTCTGTGTTCCAGTGGATATTAGAATGAGAGCATGAGCCTGAGCCTGAGGACTGAGGACCGGCCTAGTCCTAGTACCCTAATTCCTAGACCATCTTTGCCTTTTAAAAGCCAAGGCTTAGCCTTAGGCTTTGGTAGCTGGCCAGTACAAGTTGAAAGTCACAGACTCGTATCAAACTTCATTCAATTTTAGTTAGATTTGAAAACTAGTAATATTTAAACTTGTTTCTTCAATAATTTCTGACTAATTACTCAATTAAGTTGATATTGAGACTTGACATGATGATACTGATCTTTATTTAGACTCTCGAAACCAACATTTAATGGCCTGACCATTCGTTTTTGTGTCTACAAAATCAAACTTTCGCTTGCCTGAATGCAGCAGCAAGACGGTACTAGGAATCTACGTACGGTCTACTCCTACATACAATTTGTCCCCGCGGCTGGTGGCCCAGCAAAACACTAAATATCGCTATCTACCGTAGATAACGACCTACGCACAGTGGAAGGGTTAACTGACTAAAGCGTAAAACATTATGAGGATTTTAGGCTCACTTACCGATATTGCTGTAAATTCTTGATGGTTCAAATACTGCGTTCCGTTCCACTCAATATTCTGGACCCGATGCTCACAAAATTAGGCATTCAAAATGCCTCTTTGCGCCACAAAATGATTTCCAATTCCGATGATGGGTTGAGAAATTTGTACTGTCGCACTAAATACGTGTGGACAATTTGACCGCAATAAATCAGCTGATTAGCGATAATCGCGATATATCGATACTTAATTATTCCTTACTGATAATTTCATAGACATTATGCATGGACAAACTTGACTAATAAGGCATATCCATTACTAAATAAGGCAAAAGTTATGAGGAAATTCTTCATGAATATTCATAAAAAATGTATTCTTCTGCGCATGTGCGATGAACTTTCGCTTTCCCTACAAATAATGTTGGATTAACAGTTAAGAGATATGAGGAGGGCAAGCGAACACCTCATGAATATTCAAGACCTAGATAAATCGCTTCAAATTTGACACTTTTTTAACACGTACGTCTATGGAGAGTTACCCCCCCTTGTTTAAGACATTTCCAAGCCCCTGTTTGTATTCATACTTGCGCGTCAAATATCCACTGTTGATGCCAAGTATGAATGGTCGGCTTTTTCGTCTAGCACTGGATTAATCCAGTGCCGAGCCAGTGCTAGACGTAAATATGAATGGGATGATAGTGGCTCGAGTCGAGTCCGAGTCCGAGTCCGAGTCCCGAGAAATACGGACTCGAGACCGGTCTCGAGTCCGAGTCACGGACTCGAGTCCCACAGCACTGATGACAGGAATCAAGGAGTCCTGATTTGATCATTCTCGATTCCCATTATCGAACTTAGACAGACATTGGCTTGTATTATATGTCAAGGAAATATATTCAGTGAACTTTAATGACTGCAGTAAAATTGAATAATTGATAATTTGAATTAAATGTTGCCTTTGCGAAATCTACTGAATTTATACTATGGTTTTATCACATTTAAGTTAATGTATTATTTTATGGGCCAATTGCTAAATAATTTATTGGGTATACTGTTTTTATTACAGAAAAGGGCAGCTCGTGCAATTACAAAATCATAATACTTAGCACACACACACACATCATTCATATTTTAAATTGAAAATGTTAAATATATATGATATAAATAAATTGCAGATTGCATGTTTTATGGATTCTTAAAAGGCTATTACCTCCACCTTTTAATATGATATTTTAGATAAAATAGTGATCTCAATAATATATATACGTTTCGTTAACATACATTTTCTAGATCAATTATTAGTTATCAAGGTACGATAGTATGGAATGATTTTCCCGATGAATGATATTAATGTCCTAATGTATGTCCATTTTAAAAGGAAGTTTAAATGTTATCTTAATAATAAGTCATTACAATAGATCTGCTAATCATACGCCTGTTTTATGAGTTATGTGTTTTTTGTCCTAAGTAATGTATATTTTGATATTCATAATAATACTAATTTCAATAAGTTGTAGTTCAAAAAAGGGAAAGCCTTGACAGGCCAATGGACCTATTCCTTTCCCTCACATCCACTACACGTATTATTTTTTATATTTCTCATTTTCTTGTAATGATGTGTGAGAATTTGGATATCATGTTTTAATGTTCTTGAATATTGTTTCTTTTTTCAATGTGAAACAAACTAAACAAAACAAAAAAGACGTCAGCTCCCGTGAAAAATTACTGGATATTTCATAAGCAACAACAAAAGTGCTTATCATTACTTTGCGCACGCAATCGTTACTACACTTTAATGTACTATTTCATATTATATTTCAACCTTGAAAGGTGAAAATGTTTGCAACACTGTTGGTTCATTTATCGGTCAAAATTTGTACATATCGGTAGAGTGTCAAGATGCACCTTAACCCTAAAAAGGCCGGCTATTTGAGGTCTTCCTACGGCCGGGGTGGGGGGGGTGGGGGGGGGGGGGGGGGCGGGGCATTATGCCCCCCCCCCCCCCCCCCCCCCCCCCCACCCCCATAAGCTCAGTCGGAAGAGCACCAGTCTAGCAATCTGGAGGTCTCGGGTTCTAATCCCGTTGGAATCCCATTTTCTTTGCCTTCTTTTAATCACAATATATTTCTGGTCAGTTTCTTTATATGTTTGAATTAATTATTACAAAAAGCTGTATCGCTTCGGTGATCCCTCGCATATATCCCCAAGTGATTTGTATCCTTCGGGTTTATGTCAGGTTTATAATAGCTTCTGACCATTCAGGCAATGATAATTAATGGGTTTCAGGGACGAGCACGTCTAGGGTTTTCTATAGCTCAGTCGGAAGAGCACCAGTCTAGCAATCTCGAGGTCTCGGGTTCGAATCCCGTTGGAATTCCATTTTCTTTGCTTCTTTTAATTAAAATATACAGACTTACAAATATGTTGTACATGGTGTACCTTACATATTGCCATCAAATATAACACCGATATTACGGACAGAAGAAAACGCCATAAATTGTTCACTGCCAATGGTAATACTCTGATTTAAATCAAAGGTTTCTGAAACTGTGAAGAGATAACAAGAAACTCTGATTTACAGCGATTCAATTTTACCTTATTCACAACCATCCAAGATGTCATATCAGAAATACAAGCTTCAAGTCGACGTCTGGCTGATAGTTCACTATTTGGGTCACTGGGATTAAAAGGAAGATACAACTGAGTATCGTCTGCATATAAATGGATTGAAATACCATGGCTCCTTGCAATACTTGCTGAAAAGGTGCACAATATATGCTACAAAACATTGGTCCAAGGAACGATCCTTGGGGAACACAAAACTTCATCTTAGCTGAGATAGATGTTGTTTCCTCATCATTTACTACAAATTATCTATTTTCTAAATATAATTAAATCCAATTAAGTGGTTTACCTTTAATCCATATAATTCAAGTCAATTGAGTAAAATGAAATGGTCGACAGTATCAAAGGCGGACAAAAATCCAATAACACCAAAAACACAGCGTGTTTCCTATCAAGAGCATGCAAAATGTCAAGACACGAATTAGGGCTGTTTCAACACTGTTGACTGTAACCCTTCCTAAAGGCTGACTGGAATGGCTCTGGCAAATTGTTATAATTAAAGTGACCCAAAATACGTGAGGCTACTATTTTCTCCAGTATCTTAGATACAAAACTTCTTAGATATACAAATTTGGTCAAGCATCTCGTTCTTCTTGCAGATCTGCGCATGTTGAACAACTAAAGTGAGGCCTGTAAAGTGTCGAACTCCACGAAAATTACTTGTAGCTTCCTCGTTTCTCTTCTACCATGTTGTTTAGCTTATGGTAAGAGAAGAATAAAATAGGGTTAGATTTTTGGGTTAGATTTTTCAAATGCCCTTTAGTATGACGATATATATTATTTAGCTCAAAAGCGTTAACAAACGGTCATCAACCTCATAAACGTCCATTGTAAAAGCTGAGGCATATTTTTGCTTTTTTAACCAGGAAAGCAGTGTTCTTTTTTAATAAAAACTTTCACACATCATTTGGACATATCTAATAATGATTTTGGTACAGGATTGAAGTCTCAAATGTCATTTTGGGCAATATCTGACACTTTACAGACCTCACTTTAATTATAATTTAATTTACAAAATCATGTTTAAATTCACTTTTGTTGAATGCGTGTTCATGTATCTCACAGAGTTTTAGTAGTAGTAATTTCGCCTACATTGTATGTCATTATATTTTATTTTCGTGATTCCATACTATGCTTAAACAGAAGTATTCTGTAACGATATAATACTTATTAGTTTAATTCGATAATTTAGACCAATAACATAGAAATTAGGCTTTCGACACTGAAATGTAATAGTAGTATTGAAAAGTTCCGTGACAAGAAAAAAACTAAAAATTGTTCTCTGTTGTTTGTTATTTATTGGTATACATTTCAAACTTATCAGCTGCAGTGCTGACAGGATAAGTGTACTTTGATACATCAAACCCACATAGAATAGATAGTGCAATAAAGTAACCGTTAAATTCAAATTCAAATTAATTTAGAACATTTATTGTACAGTACAAAATTATAAAAAAAAAGGTAAATCACTATATTACAAGACTAGTCTGTTTACACAAAACACGAATATAAAATCATTGTGCATAATTGGTAATCACTGAATGCATATGACAACAATGAATTGTTCGAAGTAATTCATAACTGTATAAGTGATATAAAGTAATTCAAACAATGCATGTAGATAAATAAAATGTTTCATAATTCATAGTGATAATAATTTTACTGTATACAAGTTATTCAAGCAGATTACTAGTATGAATAAAGGATGTTCGTGGGAAAACAGAGTTAAAATCCCCCCCCCCCCAAAAAAAAGCAAACTTGAAAAACCACCTTGGGTACGCCCATAAAATTGACTCGAACAGCGATCCTTACTAATGTATTCATGACGTTATCGGGGAAACGAGTGCCGAGTTCATGAACCATTGGTTAAGAATCCTGTAAGCGGGGGGGGGGGGGGGGGGGGGGGGGGGGAGGGTAGTCGTAGAGTGCCGAGTTCAAGAACCATTGGTTAAGAATCCTGTAAGCGGGGGGGGGGGGGGGGGGGAGGGTAGTCGTAGAAAATGTTCAAAGCCGAGACCAAAAATTCTCAACATTTCGAGACCAAGACCAGGTCTGGTCCAAAATGTTCGAGGCCCAGATCAAGATCATTGGTTGGGAATTCTGTAAGCGGGGGGGGGGGGGGGGGGGGGGGGGGAGCGAGAATTTTCGACTTTTTCGAGGCCGAGTCCAGCGTTCTTCGCACTTTTCCAGGCATAGACATTCGATAATGACGGTCGAGACCAGTAAAATGTAGTCTCGAGATCAGTACAAATTTGAATACGGGGGAGGGGGGGGGGGGGGGGGGGGGTTCACACCGCCTAAAACAATACTTTTTGGGTCAAAGTGGGGGGGGGGGGGGGTTGCGCCTAGACAATTCCATTCATATTTTCACAAACAGTGGCTCGCACTGGCATAAGCAAGTGCTGAGCCAGTGCTAGACACAAGTCTGTATATTTGCATATACCAGTGTTGTATCCGAGTCCACCCAATCCGAGTCCGAGACCGATTCCGAGTCCAGACTGTCCGAGTCCGAGACCGAGACCATTGATTCATTTTCTAATCAAGTGAGTAACCCTAGAAATGTGTCACATAATATGCACTCATTCAGGGCTCCACACTCACGGGGGTTTTTTTTACTGGCCCTTTTGGGCCGGTAGATTCTTCAATTTTCAAATTTTTACTGGCCGAAAATAATTAAAATGGCCCGAAAATAAAAGAAAAACATTACAAAATTTGTCATTTTTTTCTAGGACATTTGTATGGAAGCCTTTGGCTTTCTCGATCTCTTCCTTTATGTTTAAAATTACATAATGTTGAATTTATGTAAGTCATGAACTCAGGACATTTCTCTAAATTTGCTTGTTTGGGAGATAACTGAAATAAACTTCAAATAAAATTAAGCAAATGCTCTGTGTCTATGTCTGCTTATTTATTATATTATAGAAAGTTCTATTTTCCTTTACCCAAAAGACCTAAAATCTACATGACCACGAAGGCACTCCTGTACAACTTCTTAATTCAAGTCTGTTACATAATTGTCTACTGTTTGATTTTTTTACTTTTTACCATTTTTGCCTTTTTTGACATTTGAAATTTTTATATCTTGACATGTAAGAAGACAATTATGAAGGAAGATTAATAGAAAGTAAAAATCTAAAAGGAATCAACAACATTATAAGATAAGAAAGGGGCAAAAAAGGAAAGAAAATGTAACAAATTGAAAAACAAGCAAAGACTGGACCAGAGAAAGGCAAGTACAATAACCAGAAAAGCCTTTAGAAGTTGATGATTATTCTAACTATTATTCTAACACCCACCGAGGCTTGTTCGCCTTGCCGAAAATTTTCAGAATCGCGGTGTGAAATGTCATAAACAAGACAGTATGAAATGTAAGCATACCTATGAAATATAAGCTTGGGCTAATTGTTATGGATATATATATATGTCACTTTGCTTTCGTTTCCAAATCTATGATGAGAACAAAAATGACAGAGGAATTGGCATGATCATAATAAGATAAGACACACTTTAAAAATTAAATAGAAACAACTTATAAAGCAAGCAATAAACAGAGACAAAGACAACAAATTTACCAGAAAAACAAAAATAGTGATGAAAGTGACCGATATATGCCCAAATCTACGCCGAGAAAATAAACAAGACAATACAGATATCTGATTTTAAAAAAAAATTCACAAGATATACAAAGCTAAAAAAATAGAGGGAAATACAAATTATGTTATTGCAAAGAGAGGTGTGATTGGAATAAGTAATGGATGTTGAAATCCGCACTGGATAAGTGACTTCAAGTCAAACTCAAGTCAATCAAACTCAAATTAAATCACCATGTATGCAAAGTGAAATGCAGCTAGTTTTGAATGCACACCACACCTAGCCCCTTCGTCGGCCACAACTCTGGCAATAGTACCTTGCCAGATGGTAGGCTGGATGCTGGAGGCTTGTTTGATAGCCGAACATTTTTAGAATTGCGGTGTCAATTCATAAAAAAGACAGCATAAAATTAAAGCATACCTATCAAATATAAGCTTGGGCTATTTGTTATGAATATGTCACTTGCGTGTCAGTTCGTTTCCCACAAATGTGATTTTTTTGCTCACTTTCTTGTCGGCTGTCAGTTCATTCGCGATCTCTTTTTCAAGCAACAATCGCTGGGTGGATTGGATAGAATATTTGGCTTGTTTCTTGCAGAATTATAGCACAGAATAGCCAATATTTCATTTCAAAGACTTTATTTTCTGCAATCAAACAAATCGGTTACAACAAAATTGGATAATAATATAGAACATAAGGTATGCAAACAATATACAAAATATAGAACAAACCTACTTATACATGAGTAAGAGTAAGTTGTACGTTGAGCCATTGCGTGTATAAAGAATGAGAGCAGAAGGTCGCCGTTATAAGCAAAAGCTTGAGCAGACGGTCAACCAAACTAAAATACAATAAGTTATGAAATATTGGCTAAGTAACACAAAGAGGGGGCCATGATACTCAAATGATATATATTTCAATTAAATATGAATATAGACAGTTGGATTCAATATAAACAATTATAGAATTAGCATATGAATCTCATCTTTATAAGGCTAATAATTATACGTTCATAACAGAGATAAGAGAGAAATTAAACAAAAACAAGTGTGCGAGTGGTGCGTGTGTGTGCAAGTGCAAGTGACCTTATACAAGTGACAATATACAAGTATACAAAATATACGGAAATTGGCCGGTCTCGAGCTGGACTCGGCCCGAGTCATCGAGTCCATGACCTTCGAGTCCGAGTCCGAGGCCGAGTCTGGGGTCCCCGAGTCCGAGGCCGAGGCCGAGGCCGGCAATGCCGGCCTCGAGTCCGGACTCGAGACCAAGACCGGCCTCGAGTCATACAACACTGGCATATACACTTATTAAGCGTAGAAGTATCAGGGGATAGATCGTTAGCAGTGAGAACACTAAGTGATCATTCGGATGAGAATCGTTTGTGTTATGAACAATTTAGCCCTCGACACTGTTAGCTATGTTTAATTTGTTCGCGGAAGCCACTCTTAGCAGTTGATGTACTTTATGCGCTATGTATATGCTACATATGACGATTGATACCGGAAACTGGTGCAATGTTGCTGAACTTTGAGTCGGACGAATTCCATTCCTGACGGTCGGACATGTCTAGGATTTAGATATTTTGGGAAAGTTAGTTGTAAGTAAATCTTTTGACATGTGCAAAAACAATTTGGAGTATCGAATTTATTCATTAATTAGGATCACAACTGCTCAGGATGCCAGTAAAAGGCCAATTAGCTGTCATGTAGGCATTGCCACGCGTTCGCCTGCATGGCTTGTGGCAGCCGCAGCCGCTGTTGCGTACGGTGGCCGCTGGGATGGGGACCTCTGGCTTTTGATAGTACTAACAAAAGGAAAGGGGAATCAGTAATTCAATCTTATTTTGTAAATTTTCAAACTTATGCCATTTTATGGTATTTGATTGCAATAAAGTCTCACACTGTACAAACATAACACGAATCGTATTTCACACTTAAAAATGATGTATACTCATATTATATGCATTCATGCATGGTCGCCTTCTCAAAATATATATAAAGTTTCATGGTTTTTACCTGCCCCTAATTGAAAATGTCGAGTCTTCTTGATCCATCGGCGATCCATCAGCTTTGTAATTTGTCAACATGGGTCTAAACTAGACTAGTACATATGCGGAAGTGCGTTAGTAAATCACCATCATCATGTTGACCTTTTGGAGTTACAGAGATCTCGACCGATACAATTAATAACTCTTGCTTTTAAGGGAAAATGTAGCCTACATAAGTCATTAGTCAATATTAACGATGGATTGTTGGATGAACTTGATTCTTTCTTTTATTGACATGTCACATGTAAGTTTGACAGGTGGATATTTAGCCGATCGGTTACTCGGCGGCAATGGAAGTAGTTTCTACTTTGCAGCGGTCATATTTGCGATCGGGCACCATTGTATCCATGTTCATCAATCACCCCCGTTTCTCCGGCGGTATACCGGGAGAAGGCTGATGGACGCGCTAGAGGGTCGGGAACCGGAGCGTAGCCCTTGGCGTCAGTTCCAAGCGATTGATGACAGCCGGGTTTGTGGAGAGGGCCTTTGCACTCCGGGATAGACTCATAAGAGTTGTCCTCAAAGGTTCTGTCACTTGACCCCGGGTATCTATTCATGGGAAGATGGGCTGATGGTGCGGATGTTACCTCGTAACGATTCTATGCAGAACACCAACAAAAATCGTTAAAAAGGAAGTTTAAAAAGAACAAAAGTTAATAAACTTAATCAGATTCAGTCATGAAGTAAAATTTGAGATTTCAGTCATATATATAAGCATATCAATGTAAGATTCGTATTGCTGATACTACCATCTGTTTTTGTTTGTATTGTGCTGCTTTGAAATGTTTCCAACCGGTATAGCAAGAAACCGGTCTTTTTGATTGACACTATTAAAAATAGGGTTACGTTACCACTGACACAGCAGCAGATTCAACATATGGTACATTTAGAAAACATGTTAATGCAGCTTCCAGTGGGCAGTCAAAACAGTTTATAAACTATTTCCATTATCAATTTTACCAAGATGAAATTTGACTAAGATTGACATAATTTATGCACTAATCAGTAACATTTTATTAGCGAAAATTATAGCATTCCTTTGCCTTTCAACTCATATTTTGACTTGTACCAACCGTTCGTCCCAGACGGGCTAGCCTGCATCCACGTATTTTGAAGTGAAGCCAACGCAAACCAATCAGGAACAAGATGAGGAAAGCCAGACCCAATGCCCCAATCAGTATATACACAAGAAGAGCTGTATACAGGACAGGGGAGGCACATGAATAGTAAGCGTCACTGATGAGATCCGAGGACTATAACAATCAATATGACTTTTACAAAAAATAATGTGTTTGTTACACACCGATGCATTGGTGTGTGACAGATGGCTTGACATATATCGAATAGTCTGTTCCCTTGCATTTGCTAAATTGGAAAGAAGTCCCCCACCCCTTCTTGTTTAGTCTTGCCCTCCAATTCTCCCAGATCGAGCTCTTGCGATGGCACTGCACTCGACCTGCTGGCTTACTCTGTCACCACTTCCATAATGATTATTATGGTATTGAAAAAGTGGTTTGTCTCTTTTAGATATGTGGTAAATTCCAATTCAACCTTGCACAGCTGTATAAAGACAACACGTCCTCAGGAGGGAGGGTTACTAGATAAAGCCATCTGTCCATGGAAAAACATCGTTCGTATACAAGTAATTTTTTTAATTTTATTTACAAGCTCTGATATCATAATACTTCGAATAAGTTTGCCTCTATCAGATGCGTGCAAATTCATATTAAGTTCTGCACAGCTTTATAAGGACCATCCGTCTTTCAGAGGGTTGCCAATATAATGGTGTCAATGGATGAAACATTGCATGCACGCGCAAATAATGTATTTCTCTGCAAGTTTTTATATCTATACTTCGAATCGGTTTGCCTCTTTCAGATGCTTGCAAATGCCAATTAAGATCTGCACAGCTTTATCAGGAACATTCGTCCTTTGGAGGTTCAATGGGCAGAATAATTCAATATATTTATATTTTTTATTTACAACCTTTCATATATACTTCGAAAGAGGATAGCATCATTACGTAATTCATCGTAATATTGATATCGTCATGTATACAATATTTGTTCACATTACTTCATATGTGTGGTTTATATTGTTATTTTACTAGGGTTGTATTTCACCTGAACTCCAAATGAGATCCGTTGTTGTATATATTTGTCCCTCTGTTGTCCCTGTCCGGGAAGGTTTCTCAGTGTGATCACTTACAGTTAGATCTGACGCCAAATTTGAAGTGGTGCCTACCTCAGTGGGCGCTTGTGAGATGGACTCGGTACCTGAAACGAACATATGAGATGCTATGTTTTTTTCTAAGCCATTCAGAAGTTGTTGTTTTTTTTACGTTGGTCCAACGCTGTCCGGCAACGTTGGACCATCGATGTTTGTGTACGCCCAAATGACGTTGTCACAACATGTTGGACCAATGTTGGTCCACAGTTAGAACATTGTTATTTGTCAACGTTGGGCCAACGCTATTCCAACGTTGATCCAAGGTTGGTATGTCGTTATTTGCTAACGTTGGACCAGCGGCGTCATTTGGGCGTACACAAACGTTGGTCCAACGTTGCAAGATACTTGGTCCAACGTTGGGAAATAACGTTGGTCCAACGTCATATAGGCGTACGCATACATTATTGGTCCAACGTTGCCGGCCAACGTTGGTCCAGCGTAATTCACCAACGTTGCTCCAACGTATTGCGTTGGACCAACCATCAAGGTACATCAAGGTACTTAAAAATTAAATTAATATTCATATGACACATCTATTGGTGATATCTAGAGCATCCTATGATTACTATACCTATACCTAGCCTATTCCTATCCCTGTCCCTATCCCTATCCATATACCCAGGGGGCAAACACCCATTTTTTTAGGTTTTCAGCTTTTGCCTGTTGTAAAAGGTTGGCCACCAGAAATTACTTCTAGGACCTTCTAGGATCACAACCTAGGTGGACAACCTCGTGAACTAGCTACTGGAAGTCCACAGGATGAGTTTTAAGAAAACCACACCTAATGCACTAAATAGTGTGTTTTAGCCTTAGAGATCATGAATACCCAGTCACACATTTTGCACAATTAAACCACAATGCACAGCTTATTCCAGATTGCTTTTCATGAAGCTTTTCCCTAAAGTCCTGCGCATCGTTTGATACCAAATGTGAGCATATTGCATTTTTGGTAACTGTGTCACACGTCGTTACATCGTGATGCGTCACACATGGACGTGAAAGTTCGAATACAGCGCTTATGTATTAAATGCAAATAACTCTTTTAAGAGTTAATAATAGGCTATATCTTAATCTTTGAATACTTAATTCAATTTTAAATACCTATTAAGAGCATTATACAAAGACACCAATTATGTAAAATAATAATTCAATACAAAAAAAAGCAAATAAAAAATATAAAAAATACATAAGCTTATGAGTTGTTAATGCATTAATCTGTTTAGATTTTGATAAAATTATACAAAATCCATCTGAAACATCATAACCTTTCATCATTTGAAACAGATACAGAGGTGTGTGTGTGTGTGTGTGTGTGTGCGTGTGTGTGTGCGTGTGTGTGTGTGTGTGTGTGCGTGTGTGTGTGTGTGTATTCATGTGGGGGAGGGGGGGGGGGGGGGGGAGGTGGAGGGGGTCACAAGACCATCGGTGGACTCCAAAGATAATTATACGCGAGGACTATACTCACCCTGAATGGACGAAGTGTAAGTGAAGGCTTAAATGACAAGTTTAAAGCAGAGTCTCTAAATAGATATTATAAGGGAGGTACATTATGAAGCTTGGAAGGGGGTACTGTTGTTAAGGATTGACCCTAGAAGTGGCGTATAGGACCTTTTAGATATGAACATAAACTGTGTGCAAAACCTTGTTGACTATCTGCTGACAGTCCACGTCAAGCGTAAACTGAAAAAAACATGTCTGCGCCAAACCGCTCACTACACCAAACCACTCATCTCTGCCGAATTGAAATATATGTTGCACCTTCATTCATCAGTTTATCCAGCACACAGCATGATTTATTTTGTGTCATCGTGGCTAAAGAGCTGTAGTCGAGGTCATGGCAGCACTGGAAACCAAACCATACACAGCAACAGTACATTCATTCAGGAACATATCAAATGTGCAGTGTTCCGGTAAAAAAAAACGCTCACCAACGTGAAAAACTGGTGTTTGAAGGCACTATAACAGGGTCCTTTTTCCAGTGAGAAGAAGAAGACAAGACTTATGACGCTCAACACCTTCTACACCCTAACAAGACAAATCTCAAGAAGAAAAGAGGAAAACAGCCGCAATGCAGGCAAGAGCAATGAAGTTATGCGCATGACTATGATTTTTGCTACTGGTAGACAGCTTGACATGTATGACTTCATGGAAAAGCATGGGTTCAGTGATATATTTCACCTACTCTGTACAAGGAACCCGGCAATATGTGAAGTGGTAGGAAGACTGGTTTCCTCTTAGTGCCAAACCAAATTGTTCTGATTTGCCTTAGCATAACTTTCACAAAGGTGAAACATTTTAAGTAATTCCAAAGTATGGAACCGCTTCTTCATGTATAGGAACAGTTATGCTGGCTCTGGCACCAACCAACATGATATTGTCTTGCCCAGGCTTGCTGTGTAGTTGACACTAGAACTTCCATCACTGAGGGATGGAATGTTTGGCTTGGGAATGTGCGCATTCTTATCATTGATGGCGTGCGAAGCTCGTTTGAGACAAAGGAGAAAAGCGTCCTCACTAGGAGGCAGTAGCTTCAAGAGTGCTGACTCGTTGTTCAAAAACGTTTAAGCTCTCAAATTTCCCAGATCGGAATCCTTAACTGGTCTGCTTTGGTGATGTACACATCCATTGCAAGTTATTGTGTTCAAGTGATGATGTCATCTGTTAAAGCATTGGCAGGGTTTTTTTTACCAGCAGTGTTGATATGTGCCGATTCTGGTCTGTCCTCACCCACAGCTCTGAGAGATCAGCGAGACGTGCTTGTGACATCAGTGTCATTGGCATGAATAACTACTCTGTCGACTCTGTGAACTACTCTGTTGTAGAATGTATAAAGTAAGACCCTTGTAACAGCCTCTTCATGCCTGTTGTGTAGATCCAAGCCGACAGGAACCTCCATAGCAGACCCCACTTTAAGAACAATAATCTTTTCTTTCTATCCACCACCAATGTGCAGATGACTTTGACCAAGGTAAGGTTTAAGCTGTCCATAATCTCACCACCTTTCACAGGGTAAGCTCAAAAGGTTTGTTTTGGTAGCTTGATATTGTAAAAAAATCATGTGGATCAGGAGCTGCACGTTTCCCACTGAGTTTATAGACTTTGGCTCATTTTGTATAGGGCAAACCTCTGTTCCTGTTCAGAAGTCTTCAGGCTGGCCTAACTGTACATGTATATGTTCAACAAAGTTGTATGATATCAGTACCGAAAGGAAATTCTTCCAGCAATAGATTTGCGTACCATTTAGTGACTGCTTCAAATGCTTCACCTTTATGAGATGGCCAATGACATATGGCGCACATTGCATTAACAACCACTGTCCTTTTACAGTTCGGTTGTCATTGACTTTGACTACAACCTCTTTAATAATAATAATGACACATTTCTATATAGCGCATAACACATAAGCAAAATTGCATGTCTCTTTATCCCTGATGGCACGATTCTAACCAGATGTATGGTGTGGCATGGATGAATGGACATGCAGCATAGAGGGAGCATTCAACTCTGTTTGTAGAGATGGCTGCCTTTAGTGGGTTTTTTGTAGATGCTTTTCATGTTTCGCTTCATGTGGACTTCCAGCAGCTAGTCCAACTATAGGTTGTGTTCTAGAACGGTCATGTGAGACAATTATGTGGGCCAATCTTTAACATGAACCAACTTTCACGATATATCTCCTTTAGACCTATAATTTACGGGATAAGCATTATGTAATTTTGTGGATATATTTTGTATCATTTGATTATAGTAATTTAACCACATCTAAACAAATTATAACATAAACAACTCATATTCTTATGTATTTCATTGTTTTTAATGCTTATGTGGTTTATTGTTGCTTAGTTTCATTATATAATGCTCTTAATAGATATCTAAAATGCGAATTACATGTTTAAAGATCGAAATACAGCTTAATTTTCATTTTTAAGAATTTAGTTGTCTTTTATACATACGCGCTGGATACAAATTTCACGTCCGTATGTAATGTATCACGTTGTAACGACGTGTGACACGGTAACCAAAGAAGCAGTATGCTCAAACTTTGTATCAAACGATGCGCAGGACTTTAGGAAAGTTCTCCATGAAACAACAATCTGGAATCAGCAGTGCATTATGGTGTAATTGTGCAAGATGTGTGACTGGGTATTCATGACCTCTAAGGCTAAAACACACTATTTAGTGTATTATAGGTGTGATTTTCTTGAAACTCATCCTGTGGACTTCCAGTAGCTAGTTCGCGAGATTGTCCACCTAGGTTGTGATCCTAGAGGGTCATAGAACCCTTTTCTGGTGACCAACCTTTTACAACAGGCAAAAGCTGCTAAACCCCCTTTGCCCCCTGGGTATAGGGCTATTTTTCTGAGGCAATGTCGTTTCCTAAATTTGCTACTTTTTCGTCTCCAGCGATCCTCGGAACACTGAGCCATTCTCGCCCCACGGCCTGCCGTAGAATTAGCTGTATATAAGAATGGCTCACACTGTCTTCCTTACAAAGGGAGAGCAGTCATGCGGTTCTTCTGTACAGCTAATTATAAATTAAAAATATGTAATAACGGGGAAGCTATAAAGTGAATTATTTGTTTTAGTAAAAATACACTTAATTCATCATAGCCGCTAGATTTACTACATTTTAAAGAACGGACAATTTCTAAAATCTAATGAATATTTGTTGCATTAAAAAATAGGGATTGATTAACGTTCTCATTTAAGTATTTCAAAATATCATTCTTTTTATTAATTATTTTGAAAGCTAAATCTGGTCCAATATTATTAAAGTACAGTCAAACCTGTGTATAGCGACCACTCAAGGGACCGGCGAAAGGTGGTCGCTATAGACAGGTGGTCGCTTTAGACAAGTTGGCGGCCATTTTGAATTTCTTGTCGCATTATCATGCCTATATGCACATGTGTAATTAATTGGCATCGGTACACGCACTTGTTCGTTATTTGAATAAGTATTTGTTGCATGCATAACCACAACAAAACTTGAAATTATATATTAATTGGCATAACTTTTAAAATGATATTAAATGTTTGTATTATCTTTAAATTATGTGAAATTGAAATTGCAAAATGCGTCACTGTGTCATTTATTTACTCATCTAAAGACTTAAGAGAATCAGCTGCACTTTAAAAGGCTCATGTGTAGTTTCTATATAATTCTGAAGCGAAGATGCATCGTTTGGTCGTAACAAGCGCACGGATTATCATTGAAAAGAATTAGAAACACGGGGAAACACCCCGCATCGGCTATTAAAATACTTGTTAGACATGTCACATTTGGTTGTGATGTTAAGTTAAGTGTCTTTGTTTGACGCATTTCAGTATCATCATCAGGTACTGAAGTGAAGGGCACGAATAATCTTTGTTTATGAGTCTGAAGCACTTGGTGTCGGTTTAGCTTTTTTAATTAGTTGTTTCATGCATTGACATGCTCAGAATTGGAGACTTGAGCGACCAAAGGCAACCTACTTGGTGCCTCAAGCTCAAGCGCTTATTTTATGGTTGCTATACACAGGTTTAAACGTGCGTCAGGACCCAAATTGGGTGATCGTTGGTCGCGTTAGGCAGGTGGTCGCATTACGCAGGTCTTTTAACACATGATGTTTTTAGGGGAGGACCGGAGAGCGGTCGTTATTAGCAGGTGCTCGCTAAAGGCAGGTGGTCGCATTAGCAGCAGGGGTGTCGATCCTGGGGGGGGGGGGGGGGGGGGCAGGGGGGTGGGGGGGCGGTCGCCCCCCCCAATGAAAATATTTGGGGGGCGAACATATCATTTCGCCCCCCAATAATTCCGAAAATGAGGAAGAACAAAATCGAGTGATATAATGCCAAAGAGGAGAAAAAAACATTTATCAATAATTAATCTTCAAAATAGCCGTTTTTTAGTTTGAAAAGGACTGTAAATCTCTTTTTTTGCCGCGCGCTTCGCGCGCATACAGTTTATCATATTGCAAGTTTCATTTGGGTTGCGGGAACTCACCTTTTAAAATGTATTGGGCAGCGTAATTTCTCAAACGCAAACATCAAAAGAAGTTTATTAAACCCTCATCTATAGATAGCACACCGTCACAGAAAATAAAATAATCTCGGTACATATAGACCGGCAGCCCAGAGGTCTTTTGTGCATCGAAAAGCGTACTGATTGTTGAACATATGAATATTTAGAGGAGAATGTAACAAATCCAAAAATATGAGTCTACCGGGGTGTACCCGTGGATAAAGGGGTCCTTTGCGCCTCCAAAGTTTGACCCCTGGGGATTGTCCGATGCTTCTATTTGTTTGCGAATGTACCGTGTTCAACATCGCTGACTGAGGGGAGAGCGAAACAGAGAACAAAAGGATCACTGATGCGTATCTGGCAATTTTACGTTGCCTGTTTTGAAAGACGAAATACACGTTGATGCATTGGGGATTATATCCAAAACCTCTTGCAACTTAACACATATGTCTTACATATTACAGAATACATATTGGATACAAATGTCATCCGTTAAATTACCCTGCAGATGCCTCTGAATATTGAAAATCGACTAGCAAAAGTTATGTTTAAAAAAGCGGAGCTTCCACATTTCCCTACATAGAGGGAAAAATCGCTGCACAAAGTCAGACAAAAGGCAATTATATGTGTGTATTGGCATCCAAGCTGCATGTAGAGGCCAATACACCAGTGGCCGAGAGCACGATCATGACCTAGGACCAGACCTAGTTCCACTGATCTCTAGATATGCTTTACCGTTTGAATGAGTAAGGGCGGTATGTGTGCTCTGCTACGTTCTATTGATTTGTACGTAATTCTAGCATATTGACATCAATGAGTTAGAGCCAATGATGCTAATTACCATGGTAAATGTCGCTGGTCCGTAATTGGGCCCCTGCTCCCTGTTCACAGTTACGTTTTTCACATGTGCAATACTACGGTCAAGTCAGAAAGACGTGTATTCATCGAATTGAAAGGACTGAATGGTTCCTTGATGCGATGGTTGTAAAATTGTTCTCATGAAAGAGAACAAAAGATATCCCATGACAACCATCTGCCACTCTGAACACGACTGCACAGAGTAAAGGCTCTATTGATACATTTCTCTGTCACCGCAGTTGTCACCCCCCCCCCCCCCCCCCCCCCCCCTCCCCTCCGTCGCTATGCCATGCACTCATATATTGGTTCCCGGCGGCTGCATTCGGCTAGTTGCTTTAGTTTTATACACGGGTGTTGTTTTAAATGTGTGTATTCATTTGTAAGTGGAAGCCATGTTTGATCTTGTTTTGGTGATGGGGTTCATTCGAATGTATTTATATGGACCTTTGGGATATTCAAACGTGCTATCAATATGTATTCTGTAATCTGTAAGACATATTTGTAAAGTTTCAAGAGGTTTTAGATATAATCCCCAATGAATCAACGTGTATTTCGTCTTTCAAATCAGGCAACGTAAAATTTGTCGAAATTGCCAGGTACGCATCAGTGATCCTTTTGTTCTCTGTTTCGCTCTCCCCGCAGTCGGCGATGTTGAACACGGTACATTCGCAAACAAATAGAAAGCATCGGACAATCCCCAGGGGTCAAACTTTGGAGGCGCAAAGGACCCCCTTTATCCATGGGTACTACCCCGGGAGACTCATATTTTTGGATTGTTACATTCTACTCTAAATATTCATATGTTCAACAATCAGTACGCTTTTCGATGCACAAAAGACCTCTGGGCTGCCGGTCTAATATGCGCTGAAACGCAAATCAAATTGGAATATCATGTCCCCCCACATTTGAAAAAGGAGCAGATTGTCCCCCTCCCTTTGTCATTATGTATGTTTGGTTCCATACCTATATACTTCATATTACGTGAAATTTCTGTCTCAGGTGTGCACCAAATCGCACAATTTCACGCCCAAAAATACAAAAGCGGGACAAAAGCTCCCTACTGTGGGAGGGGGACACCCCCTCCCACACCCTCCCCCGCTCGGTCTCTTCCCTTCCTTGCAATGTCTCCCCTACACTTTTGAGAAATTGTTGACGCCCTTGCTTAGTCTCATGGGAGCCCATGAACCAGTGGTTCACGGGTTTCATACGCATGCGCATATAGGCAGCAATTGGCTGAACCTCCCAAATTCTGAAGTCATCTCTTCTATGGACTGTGGCAAATTAATTACTGGGCTCGTGAATATCATGGATCAGGAGCCAGTCTGGCCCAGGTTTTGGGGTGCTCTTTGTTGTGATTGCCATGGTGCTGGTTTAAGATCAGGCGCTTGAAAAGCTCAAAGATGTGGCGCAGAGATCGGTAGATGCTTTCCCCGGGGGGGGGGGGGGGGGGGGGGGGAGGCACTCGAATGATTTTTTGACGGGGGTGTGCCGCACGGAAATCTGAAATGGGGGGGTCTTAAGAGCTGACTACAAGCACAAAATATAGGGTCTTTGGAGCTACAAAAACCCTGAAACGGGGAGTTAAAAGGGTCTAAGGAGCAGACTAAAACACAAAATACGGGCGAAATACATGAACTTGGAGCTACCAAAGACCAACGGAAATCCTCAAAAAGTGGTCATGGAGCTGACTAGAAGAAGAATAATGGACTTGGCGCTACTCAACTACCTAGCCAAGTCATTCCGGGGGGTCTATGGAGCGGCCAATTTTTGGAAATCTTGAGAGCGGCAATCGGGTGTGAAAACGGGGGACTTGTAAGTGGCACATACCCGTCTTACATTATACATGAGTGCCCCCCCCCCCCCCCCCGGATGCTTTATGTCTCCATCATTCTTTACGATAATTTGTTGTCGTAAAGATAGTGATACTTTTTATTATATCTATCACTATGTAAAGGAGAAAGGGGATGTAATGCTTAAGTTCCATGATGAAATTCGAGGTATAAACACTATATTTGTCACCCTTATTTGCCCTTGTCCCATTTTATTCACAGTGAATAAAAACAGACATGAAAGGAATCTAACTGACATTAGCTATTGCCACAGGCCACAGCCATGCTTTCACAGGCCGTAATTCTAGCAGATCATTCGTGAGGTGTCTATGACTAATGGAATGTACTTAGCAGTGTTGGGTATCTCGAGATCGATCTTGATATCGAGACCCAGTCTCGAGATCGGCATCAGTAATCTCGATCTTGTTCTTGATCTCGGATATTTCTGATCTTGATCTCAGATGTTCTGATCTCGATCTTGAGCTGCGGATCTTGGTCTTGATCTTGATCTCGGAACTGTCTGATCTTGATCTTGATCTCGGGACCCTTCTGGTCTTGGACCCAGCACTGGTACTTAGTATCCCGTTTATTAATATTAATTCATCTAGTTATCACATGAAATGTTTGTAACTTTGTTCTATTTATTTATTTATTTTTTATTTATTTTTTTTTTGGGGGGGGGGGGGGGGTATGGGGGTATAACACAAATGAACTGTCAACAAGACGTATTCATTTTTTCTCTAATCTGAACAGAAATGTGATGCTAAATAGAAGAATAATACACTGAAAATAAGTTTCTGACCAACATTTTCCCCAAATAATTTGATTTTACTTCATATTTTTTGTATAAATAGGGCCATCAGAAAATCTCACTCAGGACTAGACTATAGGGTTACAATTAAATGAATTATCTGAAAGCATTTTATGTAGCGCAATGTATTCCCTATTGCACTCAGATCAGAAGGAGTTAGGCTAATTTAGGACCCTCAACAATATGAGATACAACATAAACGCTTTAGTTCATTCTAGGAAAAGTAAATTGGCATAATAATGCCAGCAAAATATCAAGTTTTAAAACCAAATCAGACAGTTAGAGAAAAAAACTCATCATTGTCGGAATTTATAGGATTTTTATGTTTTTAACTAATTTTATTAAATAGCGCCCTCATATGATGACCCTTTTGAACAATTCTACTATTGTAAACTGAAGAGCCCCCCTATATTTACATATGTGCCAAATATGAGAGTGATTGACCTAAACTAAAGAAACTAAAGAGGAACCAATATTGACCCACTTGTGACCTAGATAACATGGCCATTATATGCCTCAAAATTGGCATATGACGCATGGTGATTACGTAATCAAAATGTCCCGTTGTAGATTATATTCAAAGAATAATCACGTTTCTGATTTGAATACACTCTCACTAGTAGACATCATACGTTTAAGCTCACTGCCATCATTTTCACGGTGAAAATACAACTATATTAATGAACATTGTTTTTTTAACCGTTTTGTTCACGGAAATTCCCGTGATTTTCATATGCAAATTTGATGACGTCATAATTATATGAAGCCAATCAACTATGACACCGAAAATTTGTCCGTACCATATGCTTGTATGGAAATGGGTATCAGCAAAGTTTAGTGGATACAGACTTAGTCATTATAAAATGAGAGCATTTATGCAATCTCAATTTTCACCCACCCTAAGAAATGAAGCAAAACATGAAAAGGTGCTATATTTACATACCTCCAAAAAAATAGTAAAAAAACATAGTATAAATGAGTTTTTTTTCTTGTTAACATTTTGTTTCTAACATTGGACATATCAATGGACAAAATGTCACCAAAGTCGGAGGATCATAGGGGGGGTCACCGGTAGGCCCCTCTGGCCCACAGACTAATAGTAATAAGATGAAAATTATGTTAATTTATCGTCTTCAAATGAAAGCACTCCGTATTTGTACACATTCACATAATATAGCCCATACTGATCCAATATTTTATGAACTAAAAAACATTACAAATTGTTGATATTCACATTTTTCAAACTGCAATCTTTATGTATACATTTTGGATAAATACTATACCATTAGCATTTCGGAATTTGTTTGTGTACAATAGTAGTGTACATTCATATCGTACACGATTCTCATCCGACTTCTATTAACTAACCCACACATTAGTATGGCCTATAAATCGATAAGGCGCCATGGTCCAGACATTTGGAATGCTTTACCTGACATATTAAAGGTAGTGTTGAGTATTGGTATTTCCCGAAGTGCCCCAGATATTTTTTGTGAGATAATGAAAAACTGACTGTCAAATTCAAAAGAATAATTCAATTTTAATGACAGAATAAACTTTATTTGATCAAAATCGCTTCAGAAACGGCTGAAATATCCATAAATATATTTGTATTCAAAATGTTCATCACCGGCAATCACCGGGCGATATTTAGACTTTTTAGAAAAATTAAAAAAAATGCTCGAAGACTACTTTTAAAAATATCAGAATAGGTTTTTAAAAGTCGTTGATGATATCTCTATTGAATCATTATTTTAACAAACATTAAATGCACAATTTTGTATGAAAAAGGGCTAAAAACCAATGATTTATTTAAATAGCGCCCTCTTGAGTTGTAACGGCTCTTTTTGAATGATAACAGGGTTTTACTTAGTCGTTTGTAATTGTGTATACTTTTCGAGCATGGTGAAGTTATAGCTATTATTTTGTACCGTAATGGTGCAGGTTTTGGTTACTAAAGTTAAGTTTGGACCAATACTCAACTATACATTCTGCATCTCTTTATTCATTTAAAGCTTCGATGAAAAAATATTTAATATACAAATATTCATAAACAATATAAGGGTCTTAATGATTGTAGTTATTCGTTTTGATTTTAAGATACCAGTTCGTTACAACAAATAATCAAACAGTTACTTCACCTGCACTCACCCACATGCACACACTTGCATTTTGTTTTTTCTTTCTTCCTCCCCATTTTTTAAATTCAGATACCTTCTGAAAAAAAAATCACTTATGCATGACACTCTCCCCCCCCCCCCCCCCCCCCCCCCCCCCCCTCAGGCTGCTATCGACTCAAGTATTCTTGCTTATGATAGTTTGCCTCTGCATTTATCCTGATTATTTGATTTACATTACATTAAAATTCTCAATTATATATATGTAACGTATTTTCTTTGTGTATATCAATTGTCACATTTCATGTAAATCAATTATATTTTTTTTATTTTTTTGGTTTGAATATGTTGTATTCGATTTTTCAATAAATGCAGAAAACATCTGCTAAAAAAAAAAAAAAGCACATTTCGGTGGAGAATTTTATCCACCTTGCCAACACTTATAAATGGCAAATCAAATTAATAAATTATATTTTTGTCCGATAATTACCACTGATTGACCTGTGAATGCTCAAAAATGTGAGGAGTTATGTATATGTAATGGGGGGGATGTTATTATAAGTAATATGAAAACAGCTAGGAAGACATTATAGTACCAATAGTTCTACAAGTGATGTAGGTTGATTGAGACAATGGTTAAAAGTGCATCTGTCAAGAAATGTAAAGTGTCAGATATTGCCCAAAATTACATTTGACACTTCAATCCTGTACCAAAATCATTGCAAGATATGTCTGATGATGTGTGAAAGTTTCATTGCAAAACCCTAACTGCTTTTCTGGTTAAAAAAGCGAAAATATACGTCAGCTTTTACAACGGCCGTTTATGACCGTTAATTAACGCCTTTAAGCTGAATGATAGATACCGTCATACTAAAGGGGCATTTAAAAAAAAATCTAACCCTATTTTATTCTTCTCTTACCATCAGCTAAACAACACGAGAAACGAGGAAGCTCCAAGTGGAGTTAGACACTTTACAGGCATCCCTTTAAATGTACCTTACCTGATATTCTGACATGCAGTTGTACCGTGTCCCTTCCTTCACCTGCTTGTGTAGCGACAAGGCATTCGTATTCTCCACTATCTGATGATTTGATTTCCGAAATGGTCAAGTTCCCACTGAAAACAGCATCCGCCTCGAATGATAGTCTCTCATCCATGCCATCCAACAAATTCTCGTTACACATATCAGCATGTTTGGCATTGATCGGACACGAGAAGTTGGCAATTGCAGTACCATTTCTCGACCATTGCAGGTTGCTGAAAGACACTACAGATGATCGAGGACTGTAGATGCAAATGAGGGCAACTGTTTCTCCGATTAGAGGTCTTGGAGGAACGACGATGATAGATACATCGGGGGATCCATCAGTCATGACTGAATGTATGAGAAAAGGATGTGAAATATGTGTAATGATGGATTAAAAATTACGTATGTTTGTTCCAAGAGATCTATAAAGGATATAATAATGACTGTAGTACTGATAACAATGGTGATACTTATAAGCATATCAAACATTTAAATAATAATAATAATGAAATAATAGTAAAATTTCTACTACAACTGATAATAAGATTGATATTACTAATAGTTTTTAAGGTGATAATTGTAGTAATAATAATAGGAATTAGATAAATGATATTAAATTAATGATTAAATTATATGATTGATCCTTACATCCTAATTATACGGATAATAATGGCAAACAAATTAGGTGTAGCCACTACCGTGACGCACACTGCCATATCAGCTGGCGCCATATAACTTTAATGATATCAATACCATAACTCTATTATGTCGAGCGCCTTAGTTACAATTCTCGCCATTTTGATACTCGTGAGAACAGAAGTCACACGTAGCCCATTATATGTTAAACTTTCTCGCTAGCATGATTTATGAATATTGCCAAAGGTATACAATAACGAAATTGATCTGTAATTATTACTTCTTACCTGTGTAATAAAGGAGAAATGCGAAGAGATTCGCTAAAGAACCACTACTTGTGGCCATTTCGATGCAGAATGATGTCAAAAATATGAAATGAATTCATATAGCTTATTTCGTTCTAAAAAAATACTTCACAGTTTCAGGCAAGACCCTATACCAAACGAAGAACTACAAGCTCAATGCCTCAAATATTATACACATTGGAAAACATCCTTATAAGGTGGGAGTGTAGTGGTATGTTGGTTCCGGCATTCGCCTTTCAATACGTAGGTCGTGGGGTCGAATCATAGCCACGGCACGAGTGTCATTCAGCAAGAAACTTAATCCACATTTGCTACTCTCTATCCTGGTGTAGTACATCATTGGTAGAAAGTGTTTCCTTTAAATGTAGAAGCGCCCCATCATGGCAGCACGGCAGCAGCCGGCAAGGCAATGAGGCTCCTAGCGCTGTAAAATGTATGTAATTTACAGCTGCTCTATATAAAACCATGTTGTTGTTTTTTAGAACACATGCGCGTGAAAAATCACGATGACTACGATGACATCACACGTAACGGAATTAATGTAGACACCATAGGTATTTCTGAAAAAAATGTATTGAGCTTAGATTATAAGCTATAGAGTTGAAGTATTGGTATAGGGTATAATGTAGCTTTGGAATATAACCAAAAAAAATATTCAAAGCAAAAGTGGAATTATTTCAAACTTTTTAGAAAGATTTTTTAGTAGGAACTTGATACCTCCTTAATGATAGAAAACATTGGTGAGTTTTAATAACATGGTATTGCTCCAGCAAATTTATGTAACGACTAACAGCTTTCAATAATTGTAATATTTTTTGTTCTTAGAGCTTAAGTTAAATTGTATACTATGTGTGAAACATCCTCAGGTAGAATAGGGGAAAGTCCTACAATGACACACACTTGTCAACGAATTGCGGTATAGGATGATAAATTAATAAACTGAACCAAAGCGCACTCACGACTATCCTAGTACTGGCACTTAGTCGGAAGAAATAGGAGACGACTAATATATCTGCCATACATGCCATTTATACCAGAATGAATAAAGGGATGTGTGTATGTTAACAATAATAGTTAGAATATTTCAAACAAAGTGAAACTGATCCCTCTAAAATACAAATGAAAATGAGTGAAAGCGAAATTATGTTAATGATCAATGTATTGATAGTCGATCTGCCTTGCAATAAAATTATTATTTATGTATTATTATGGTAGTAGGGTTAACCTTGGTGTTAATAGACTATTAATTTATACTGCTTAATATAACAAAAACAATTGGTTTAGTCTACGACTATGACAACGAATTCCGCTTCCGAGACTGTTTCCTCAGCATCTACATTGAAAATTAATTCTCAAATTACTAACGACATAAGGATGCAATTAACTTTGTCAAAGATAGTTTCTTTAATCAATCTCGTTTTCATTATCGATTTTGGAGAACATTCTCTACTATGTCCATGAATTGTATATAACTGACTGCAGTCAAAGTGTGTGAGATATTTTGTGCACGATGTAATGTCTAATTGTTGAATAGTTTATTGAAAATTCGGAAAGTAATAAATACAATTAAACGAGTTATAAATCCTTGGTATTTTGGTATAACACCTATACGGCTGGGTGGGACTTAGCCATTTTGTTGTGCCCACCGACACCGATTATTATTTGAATATCACACTGCGTATTCTTTGAAATTAATTTTGAAGACTTTCTCTTGAATTTATAACTCGTGATATTTGATATTATTCTTTAAAATTCAGTTGATAATTCACCACCAGGACTTTTTTCGCATCGAATAAAAACTGAAAGTTTAAAGTACTTCCGCTGACTCGCCCAACCTTTTATAACACTATCATTAGATATGATCGCTTAATCATGGATAGTACTATCCATGGCTTAATGGAGCTTTCGTGGTAAACATGTTAACCCATTGGTTTCGTTCATCTGGGGGTGGTCACTGTCAGTGGTGTAGCGTTGTCGGACTGATGGGGGGAGGGGGGGGGGGGGGGGGCACACAAACAAATTTTGGGGCACACATTATGTATTTCTTTTCTTTCTTCAAACAATGTCCCCTTATGTTTCCTATTTGTTTTTCTACAAATAATCGGGGGGCGTGCCCCATGCCCCCCCCCCCCCCGGTCGCTACGCCACTGGTCGCTATATTAACCTCATGGTAAACTTTCCCGGTTTTTTTACAGATCTACAAGCATGTTAAAGGAGTAGTTCAGTTTCGGTAAAGAGGGCGCTGCTTAACACACTTTTTGTGTGAGGTAATGAGAAACTCAGTGTAAAATTTGAAAGGACATGCCATTTTAATGGCAGAATAAACTTTATTTGGTCAAAATCGGTTTAGAGATGGATGAAATATCATTAAATATATCCGATCGTTATATATAAATCTGGGCCCCAGATTTATTCGATGATTTAAAAAAAAAATGTAAAAAGCTTGAACTTTTACAAAAATGTTCAAAAGCGGTTTTTGAATAGTTGTTGATGATTGCTCTATCTAATCATTATTTCAACAAAATGTCAACATAATTTTGTATAAAAAATGGTTGAAACCAATGTTTTTTAAAGAGCGCCCTCTGTGTTTTGATGGCTCTTTTTGAATGATTACAGGCTTTTTGCTTATTCGTTTGTAATTTAGTAAACCTTTCGACCGTGGTGGAGTTATAACTATTAGTTTTAAATGTTACTGTGCAGGTTTTGGCTACAAAAGTTTCATCCATAATGTATGCACGAAGTTTGGAAAGCTAAACCTATTATCTCATTATAAATACTTATGTTCAGTGCCATTTGTATTTAATATCAGATCCCCTGATAAAAAGGAATGACTGGATATTCATCAAAAGCAAAGGCAAAGTGGTGCCATTTACTACTTTGTGTACGCAATCGTTAATATAATAGTGTACTTCATTGTATTTGATATTATACAATCACACATGCTAGTTAATGTCTATTGACCATTACATTGTTTTGATCAATAAGCACATTCAAAATATTACAATTGTTACACTTTATTGTTACGCCTCAACAAAAAGTCAAAATTAATAACCTTAAGGCGCACATCTTTCCAGCAGTGTCATATCATTGAAACGCCACATGTTGCCTCTTAACATGCTTAAGGTAGAGTGTAAGGTTGCACCTTCGACAAAATGTGCAAAATTAAATATGTGCATATATGCAACGATGAAACTTTAAATGGAGAGTTGAGTTTAGGTATTAAAGAGAATACAGGTTTGGTCAAACTGAATTTTAGTAACCAAAACCTGGACCATTACAAAAAAAAACAATAGTTATAACTCTACCATGCTCAAAAGGAATACAACATTACAAACCACTAAGTACAAATCCTGTTATCATTAAAAAAAGAGCCGTTAAAACTCAAAAGGGCGCTCTCTAAACATTCATTACTTTCAACCATTTTAAATAAAATATTGTGCATGTGATAATATAAATGGATATTAAAAGTCTATTTAAAAACCTCTTTTGTAAGTTTTTGAAAACTGGATGCATTTTAAAAACTTTTTTTTAAGGCTGGTTCAAAATTATCGAATCGTTGTGGGGCCCCTCAATTATTACAAATGGTTATGTTAATGGATATTTCAGCCGCTTCTAAACCGATTTGTATTAAATAAAGTTTATTCCGTCAGTACAATTGTATGCTTCTGTCCAAATGTGACACTCGGTTTTCATTATCTCCCAAACAAATTATTTTGTGTAGCGCCCTCTAT
The DNA here is from genome assembly GCA_037951105.1 of Echinarachnius parma. Lineage (NCBI taxonomy): Eukaryota > Metazoa > Echinodermata > Echinoidea > Clypeasteroida > Echinarachniidae > Echinarachnius > Echinarachnius parma. The sequence goes on from JBAMJV010000453.1 coordinate 151,654, forward strand.
ACCAAAACTCAACTATCCCTTTAACCTGAAGAGACAACTTTAACCTCTATTTAAAGGGGTAGAGTTAGACTTTTTTTAGGTGATGGCAAAAAAAGAGGGGCCAAAATGTAAAAAAAAAATTCTTAGTCTGTATGTCCACTAGTGCTGTGTGAAGATTCTATGGTAAATGCTTGTCATATACATGTAATGTCCCTTTCGGAATCACTTGTAATAAAACAAACAATGGTTTCGAGACCACTTTAATCTGTTTTGACTGACCACTGGAGGCTGTCATGTTTTCCAACGGCAGAATACGAAACGCCATATTACGGTGCGAGAACAAAAGCGGATAACCGCTTCCACTCAGACTCGTAAACACACCAGAGTAATTGTGTTCTCAAAAGAACCGTCATTTAAACAATTGTGCACAGAATATGTAAAAAAACACATTTCCTTTCATCCAGGCAATTGTCAACAATATCACAGAGGAATCGTTGCTAAGTCAGTTTGAGAGGAAACAGAAGTAACTTGTTTGTATAACTCATTTAAATATTATGACAGCTGTACAATCCAGTATATAAACATTAACAACTTGATAATTGCATTTATTGCAATATAACTGCAATTATTAATTTATGTTCTTTATAAACATTTTTGTTGGCCAAGCATCTCGTTTTCTTGCAGATCTGCGCATGTTGAACAATCTTAATTTTAATTTGATTTACAATATCATTTTCAAATTCACTGTTGTTTAATGCATTTTCATGTAACTCACAGAGTTTTAGAAGTATTAATGTTGCCTGCATGGTATTTCATTATAATTTTAGTTGTCGTGATTCCAATACTAAGATTGAAAAGAAGTATACTGTAACGGTGAAAAGCATAACTAGTATTTATTAGTTTGATTCGATAATTTAGACCAATTGAATATAAATAAGGATTTCGACACTATTATATTTCTAGTAGTATTAAAAGGTTCTGTGAAAAGAAAACAACCTAAAAACTTCAGGTTTTTTGTAATATTTATTGGTATACATTTCAAACTGATCAGTTGCAGTACTAAACTGATCAGTGTACATTTATACATCAAATTAATATAACTAACACAACATAGTAATCGTACATTCGAATTCAAATTAAATTAAAACATTTGACGTAGAATTAAACAAGTATACAAAGGTAAATCACTATAACATAAACAAAGGTAACCTATATACACACAAAATGAATATCAATTAATTGTGCATAATTGTGCACTAAATGCATACTACAGCAATGGATTGTATGAAGTAATTTATAACTGTATAAGTGGTTAAAAGTAATTCAAACAATGCATGTAGCATAGATAAATCAAATGTTTCATAATTCATAGTATAGTAAGAATAATTTTTTTTCACGGAGATTACTAGCACGAACAAAGGTTATCCGCGGGAAAACTGAGTAAAAACTAAATATAACAGAAAAACTGAAAAACCACTTTCGGAGTGCCCATGAAGTTGACCCGAACGCCGATAGTTACTACATTAATGTATTCATGACATAATCGGGGTAACGAGTGCCGAGGTCATGTCACTTCGGCAGTACTCAGTGCATGCACTCACAAGCGACTTTTCTTTTGCATTATACGTCTGTATATTTGCATCTACACTTACTCATTAAACATGTTAAGCGTAGAAGTATCAGGGGAAACATATTAAGCAGTGAGAAAATTAAGTGATCATTCGGATGAAGAATTGTAAGATTTTGTAGAGTTTTGTGTTATGTTTAGCTATGTGAATAGTTCGATCCCAAATTCGCTCTTAGTCATAGCTGATGATGTACTGCATGCGCTATATATAGATATGCTACGTGTAAAGATTGACACTGCTATTTAGCACTATCCATGATATGAGCCTCTGACTGAGCAATTCGGTTCATAATTTGAAATTGTTGTTTTGGTTGTTCTTGTTTTATAGGCTGTATTTCCGCCTGGCTATACAAGTTTTGTTTCGGTCATCATAAGATGGCGCTGTTTCACCACTTCTTTAATTGCTCCTCAAGTCCATTCAATCTATGATGCAAGCAAAATAACAAAGATGTAGACCGTGAACAAGGTGCAAGTGTTAATTATACATGTTAGTTGTGCGGTGCAAAAAATGGTCCTACTTTTCCCCTCCTTCCTCCCGAGGACGGAGAGAGACAAACACTTTTATATTACATTAACTAAATCATTTATAAATCACCAACTACAACATATAATACTCATCAGTGGCTGTTATAAAGGCCATCACAGGCTTCAAATGATCTTCTTCCCCAATAAATTATTTTAAACTCATTTGTTTTACTTTCAGCCGTAAAAACAATTAATTTCTCTCTTGTATACTTCTTTCAATCAACTAAATAATGTTCAATTGTTTCAAATTCCATACAATAAACACAAAGACCTTATTTATACTAAATTTATAAAAATTTAGTTTACATTTACTCATTCTCATTTGATGTAATAACCGTTCACCTCTTCTACAAAACCCAAACAGATTTCCCACTGATTTTGCCATAATTGCCATAATCAAATTACTCATATAATACATCAAATCATATATAACCGTGGTACAAATACATCCACATATTCTGTTTAGCTAAACAATCAGATCTTTCATTTCCCTGTAAGTCACACTGTGCAGGTATCCATTCCATATCTATATCTAAACCAATAATACTTAATTAAGTCAATTTACCCAACATTTCTATGATACAGGGCTGACATCGAGACTGAGAGTATAACTACAGATACTAAAGAATAATCTTCTATCCAATGTAAGGCTAGAATAATCGCTGTCAATTCTGCATTCATACTATTTGCTAGGGAGGTTCTATAAGATTTGCTTATCTTATACTTTGGGATATAATAAGCTGCACCTGTCAAACCATCATCAAGTTTAGATCCATCTATATATATTTTCAAATAGTTATTCCACTTTATTACAATATTTTCTAACGCACAATTCAACTGTTTAATTGGAAGCGACTCTTTCTTTTTCACTTGATCAAGTATACTAAAATACACATTTGGCTTCACAACGTGCCAAGGAGGAGTGCTAGGAATACCATCCGCTTGTGTTTCCAAGTTTAGTGCTTCTAAAGAGCAAGCTCGATTAATTAAGGGCCCCTTATTCTGTTTCCATGTATTACTCTCGTATTGCCAACATTAAACAAAAAATCTCTGTTGGATGATCTCTTCTTTTTTGCAAATAAAATGTATATGTATTAACACTCGACCTGAAGCGCTGCTTAGGATGACATGGCTAAACCCCCAATGACTATCCGAAGTGTTAGATATGTTATTGATGCTGACCTATATGCTTCGCATCCATAATCTATAACAGGTCTTATAAGGCCTTTATATATCATAAGCAATACGTGGGAGTTGCCTCATCATCGCGTACCAGCTATACACCGTAATAAATTCACACGTTTTTTACATTTCTCCACAATACTGTCAATATGAGTAGACCATATCAATATGAGTTGATGTAAAGTCATATTGTATGTATTCATGCATGGCCGCCTTCTCGATTATAAGTTCCATGCAGGATTTGTGCCTGCCTCTCCATGAAAATGTAGATGATTTTTTTTTTATTCAATCGGCGATCAATCAGCCTTGTTATTTTGTAACCAGTACTCTAAATATCAACAACAAAAAACTATAAAAACATTAAATCATTACAAATTTCACAATTTGTGTTTCTTTTTACTTCATTATTTGCAGTGAAACAACAGTGACGAGCATCATAAGGGACGTGGCGATAATATAATGACGTCACTAACAAACACAGGGCCTTCATCTGTACATGGTCTTGTGGAGTCAAAGTACATGTACAAATTACGACCCCCAGCATGGCCGTAAACTATAATCGAGTCCCTCGATCTGAATGCTGAATGCTAAACTCCTACCACCCACAATATATAGCGCACCACTAACGAAAGAAATCTGCACAACGAGAGAGGTCTGGCTCAACATCAGTGATCGTTGCGAAAGAGGCTGGCAGCGATCACTGATGTTATGCAGATCACTGCTGTTGTGCAGATCTCTCTCGTTGGCCGTAGTCAGTTGGACTTGTAATGTCACTAAACAAGTGAAGACCTCCATCGGCCATCGGCAGGAAGCCTATTCAAAAAAGTCACTTCGCTCACTTTCATATGCGTACTATGTAGTCTAATTTGATAGACCCTTGTTGAACTTATTCAACCCATATACATGTAGCATCATAGCACTGCTATGGCGCAGATCTCTCGTTGACAGCGCTATATAGAGGGGTAAATGCGTTCAACGAGGGTTTAAACAAGATTATAAAATGGGCTTCAGAATCTTTGCAATCTGATTGGTAAATTAGCGTGTAAGATTGGTTACTTGTCAATTGCACTCAGCTCAGTAAAATAGTGATACTGGGCGCGATATTATCGGTATCAACACGATATACACAATATCCACGCGATATATTGCATCGATACCCCTGATATCCCAGTGATCGTGTTTACCTCGAAAGACTCTTCGACTTTGGTATATTCAAAACAAGAATCAAGTGCAGATTATGATACATATGCATTGTGATCTTCATTCCTGTTTATAGTATTACCGGGCTGTGTGAGCATTCTTCATTCCTGATCGGCGTTCTGCCTCTGGTTCACCGTTTTTCGAGTTTATCTTCGTCTTTCTGTTCATCGTTGTGTAAGTTGCAATACTACACATTTGTACGTGTATGGTAAATGCACTGGCACTGGCACTGCACTTAGTACTTGATACTTGCTGAGGTAGTCCATTAATACAGCTGCAAAGCTATGCTGGGAATGGGATGATGTGAGGAGGTGCCATTGTTTATACAATGATAGTACAATTTTCACTTTGCATTTCTATACAATAAAGATGCAAGAGTAAAATGTGCAAGTAAAAAACAAGTGTTGTGACGTATAAATTACACTACACTAACCATCCATTCCATGGTCTTGATAATGATATTGCCATTATCATTGCTCACTTTTCGAGCATGGTGAAGTTATAACTATTACTTTGTAGCGTAATGGTGCCGGTTTTGGTCAACTATCCCTTTAACAATTATACACAAATAAAAATGTGACTAGATAAATCATTATAGCATATATCATTGAAATGAAAAAAATGAAAACAAAAATAAAATCATTCGTGTGTGCATGGCTTAGCCCTGGGCATGTGTCGGTAAATTTAGCCATGCATCGGTCAATTTACAGGCATGCGTCGGTAAATTTACAGCCATGCGTCGGTAAATTTAGCCATATAGCCATTACTGGGAAAAAGTTTGATTTTCACATTTTTTGCGCCCATTTTATAAAACAAAATGCTGCACAGGCATATTTCGTGGATCGGTAAGAATTGAATGCACTCTTTTAACTTTGGAAATGGTCTAAAACCATTCCAAAATAAAACTCGTGCATCAAATTCTTACCGATCCACTTATGCCTGTGGATCATTTGTATACTAGTACATATGCGGAAGTGCGTTCGTAAATCACCATCATCATCACGTTGACCTTTTGGAGTTACAGAGACTGGTTGACGAGTCTCAACCGATACTATTGATGACTCTGGAAAAGGGTAGCCTAAGTCATCAGTCATTGATTCTTTCTTTGATTTACATTTGACATGTTCGAGAGGTGGATATTTGTCCTTCTGGTTACTTTGCAACGACGGCAATGAAGGTACTTTCTACTTTGCAGCGGTAATATTTGCGGTTGGAACCATGTATCCATGTTCATCAGTCATCCCTTTTTCTCCCGGGGCATACCTGGAGAAGGCTGATGGACGCGCTATAGGGTCGGGAACCAGAGTGTAGCCCTTGGCGTCAGTTCCAAGCGATGGATGACAGCCGGGGTGGTTGAGAGAGCCTTTCCACTCCGGGATAGACTCATAATAGTTGTCCCCAAAGGTTGTCTCACTTGACCCCGGGTATCTGTTCATGGGAACATTGGCTGATGGTGCGGATGTTTCCTCGTAACGATCCTACAAGATGCAAATCACCAACCAAAATCGTTACAAAGGAAAGTTAAAGAAGGCAAAAGTTAATCGATTTTTTCAAACAGTTAAACTAAAGACTTCAGTCATTAGAATACCAAAGTGAGATTCTAATTACTGATGTACTTTTTTTTTACTGTTTTGACATGTTTCCAACCAATACCGCATGGAAATGTATTTGAATTGACATGGCAGCAGATTCAACACAAAAATAATGCTTACGTAACCCGATTTTGTAAGTGTACGCTCAGATGTACTCATATGTGCTCATATGTGCTTAGATGATGTGTTATGTTGTACATTTAGAAAACATGGCAGCTTCTAGTGGGCCGTCAAAACAGTTGATATTGGTTTCATACAATTTGACTATTTCCTTTATTAGTCTTACCCAAGAGGAAATTCGACTAGGATTAACATGAATGATGCATTTATCAATAGCATTTAGCAGAAATTGAAGCGTTCCTTTTCCCTTTAACTAATCGTTTGACTTGTACTAACCGTTCGTTCCAGACGGGCTAGCCTGCATCCACGTATTTTGAAATGAACCCAACGCACACCAATCAGGAACAAGATCAGTAATGCCAGACTCAATGCCCCGATCAGGATGAACACAAGAAGGGCTGTATACAGGATGGGGAGGCAAGTGAATATAAAGCGTCACTGATGTCAATGCAAGGGTTATATCAATCAATATGACTTTTGTATTGTTTAAAACTGTGATCGTCACGAACTGATGTGTTGGGGCGTTACAGCTTGGAATATCCAGAATAGCCCGCTCCCCTGCCTTTTATAGATTAAGAAGAAGCTCCCCCACCCCGCTTCTTGTTTTGGTCTGGCCATCACACGCTCCTAAATCGCGCCTATGCAATGACACCGCACATGACCCACTGACTTCACCTGTCACCACTTTCATGATGATTTCCATGGTGTTGAAAGAGCACAGTGCTTTGTTTCTTAGAAAATGACGATTCTTTCATTAACTGCATATAAGGAACATCCATACTTCGTAGGGTTGTCAGATGAAGCAATTTGCCAATGGGGGGAAACATTGCACCTACACACGAATGTTTGTATTAACAAGCTTTGATATCTATACATCGAATGAGTTGTCCTCTTTCAGGTGCGGGAAGAATGCCGATTCAGTCCTGTACAGCTTTTCAAGGACCACCCGTCATTTCGAGGGCTGCCAGATGAAGCTAGCTGTCAACGGATAAAACATCGCACGTACTCAAGTAATGTTTAAAGTTACACGCTTTGATATCTATAATTATATCATTCATAAAATATCGTCGTCATATAATATACCTAATATATTATATTAGGTCACATTACTACATGTTTGTGATTTATGTTGTTGTTTGTTTGTATATCACCTGAACTCCAAATGTGATCCTCAGTTGTATCTGTGTGATGCTCAATTGTATCTTTGTGGCCCTCTGTTGTCAATATTCGCGAAGGTTTCTCAGTGTGATCACTTCCAGTCAGATCTGGCTCCAAATTTGAAGTGGTGCCTACCTCCGTGGGCGCTTCTGAGATGGACTCGGGACCTGAAATGAAAACGTGACATGCAACGATGACATGATGACGATGACTCAACGCAGTCTTCAACAACATCTCGGCCAATACCTCATCAACCGTCATCGAAGTCATCACAAACATCTCTGCCACCAAACCTACAACGAAGTCATCCCCCCACTTCCAGTCATGTATCACCCAGTCAGCTTTACCATCTTGGACCTGCTCTTCAAGTCAAATCTTCACATCAACGAGACCCTCCCTACACATCCAGCCAACCTCACTTCCAGTCCAGTACCTCCTACATGCCAAACCATCTTCCTCATCCCTCAGCCAACCTGCAAACCGGTCCTCCTCAGATCCCATACATGCCAAACCATCTTCCTCATCCCTCAGCCAACCTGCAAACCGGTCCTCCTCAGATCCCATACCTTCCAGCCAAACCAACTCAACCCTACCATCACCAGTATGCAACAACAAGCCAGCCCCGCCACCAGACCAACAACGCTCACTTCCCAACACCCACACCTCCAATATTCTATCTTCCGCATACTAATCTACAAGCTTCGACAGCACCAATACCTTTCCATCCATCACACACTACAGCAGGAATAAACACCCGACACCACGACGAATTTCCACCACTACCTACCCAACATCACCCAAATCAACCAGCCCCACCTGGCACTCGTGCTCCTCCACCACGTTCGCAGTCTCACCATCCCCAACCAGCACCCACTGGAACATCATCTCCACAGCAATACCATCGTTTACCACATGCTTCCACATACAAATCATATGCAACAGTCACCCAAACCGTACCGCATCTCCACCCAGCAATCTCTACCCTGTCTACACCTTCATGCTGTTTCTGTGGCGAGCAAAACCATCGATCAAATTCATGCAGACATGGTATGTACTTACAATGCCGTTATTGCATGACTCTGGGCCATAAAGAAAAAATGTGCCCTTATTAGGCCAAGAAGAGAGAGCCCCAAATTATAATATGTATACTCAAGAATTTGATCTCCATAATGAAACAATTACTTCAGTTGATATTGACTCGAATTTGTCTTTGAATGACAATTCTTCTCTCTCAAACTCTCTTTTGGACAATATTGATGATGACTCTAGTACATCTAGTTCAGTAGATGAAGATCCAATTTTAATTCAAATTTTAAATCAACTTAATAATTACAAAGGTTTAAAAATAGCTCATTTAAATGTGCGTAGCCTTTATCCCAAAATAGATGAAATACGTGTTGTTGTTATTAGTCTTCACTTAGATGTCATGTGCATTTCTGAAACTTGGTTAAATGAAAGTATTGGTGACGGTGAAATTGCTATTGATGGTTATTCTATTGTAAGAAAAGACAGAGAAAATCAAAGAGGAGGAGGTGTTTGTTTATATTATAAAAATACAGTATGTGCAATAAACAGAAATGATATTATTGTTAGTTTTAATATTGAAGCACTATTACTGGAAATTAAATGTAATAAAACTAATGTGCTAATTACTTGTGTATATCGCCCTCCTTCCTGTGGAGCTGAATTTCATGAAACTTTGTATTCATTACTTGAAAGTCTCTTTATGGAGAATAAGGAATTGATAATGCTTGGTGATTTTAATGTTGATTATACAACTTCCAGTAGCACAAACATTACTTTAATTGAATCAATATTTTCTTTACAACAACTTATAACCAAACCTACCCGTATTACGATGTCTTCTTCCACTTGCATTGATCTTATTTTCACATCAATGCCTGATAACCATATAGTTACCGATGTAGGTGAAATCTCCTTGAGTGATCATTATATGATATATACTTGTGTTGATTGTGATACAAAAAATAATACTCATCGTACTGTTCGATGTAGAGACTTTAATCATTTTGATAATGACGCTTTTATTGAAGAAGTACGCAACTATGATATTTTGATTAATATTATGCACTATTTTGATGAAAACTCTATCTCTCATAATGATATTTGGCTTTTATGGAAACAAGCATTTTTGAATATCTGTGATAAATATGCTCCAATTAAATTGATACGTGTAAAAAGTAGATATAGCCCTTGGATCACTCCAGACATTATTAAGTTGATACACAAACGTGATTATTTAAAAGCAAAAGCTAAAAACAACCCACCTCTATTTAAACAATATCAAAAAATAAGAAACAAAGTGACAAATGTAATTAAATATGCCAAAGGGAGTTATTCAACATTAGTTTGTGATAAATATAAAGGTTATCCAAAGAAATTATGGAAAGAACTACATAAGGCCACTGGAAATTCTAAATTTGTCCAAGACACTCAATGTGATATTGGCCCCGATGATTTGAATGATTATTTTGTTACAGTTGGTCAAGATATTTCCGATTCTTTTGCTAATGCCCCTCTTACGTGGAAAAATCCTAAATGTGTATACGAATTTAAATTTCATGATTTTGTTGCTGATGATGTAGTTAAATTGTTGAAACAATTATCTAATGATAGCAACCTTGATATTTTAGACATTGATTGTAAACTTTTGAAACTTGTTGCACCTTTTTTGGCTGAATCTATTACTGCATTATTCAATTATTCAATTCATACTGGATTTATTTTTGATGACTTAAAATATGCTAAGGTCACCCCGATTTATAAAGGAAAAGGGCATAAAGATACTAGTTCTAATTATCGGCCTATATCTGTTGTTTCCCATATAGCTAAGATTTTAGAAAAGTTGGTACAGACTCAATTTCATTCATATTTATTGACTCATGATATGATTACTTGTGAACAATCAGCCTTTATGAAGAATAATTCCACAGTAACTAGCTTACATCGAGTAGTAGATGATTGGTATGATTCTATTAATGCCCATGAAGTAGTGGGTGTGTGTTTCCTTGATATTTCTAAATGCTTTGATACAATTTCACATGATTTATTGATTCTTAAATTGCAACATTATGGTTTAAATAGCACTGAATTAAAATGGTTTCAGAGTTATTTGACTAATAGAAAGCAAATTGTAAATTTGAATGGTACATTATCGCAGGCCAAATCAGTAACTATTGGAATCCCTCAAGGCGGTGTTCTAGGACCCGACCTATTTGTGTTATTTATAAATGATATTACCCAAAGTGTTAATTCTTGTACATGTAATATATTTGCTGATGACGTTGCAATCTATGCTTCCGGTGACAATATGAATGTTATTCAATCCTATTTACAAAAAGGTATAAATGAAATTAATAAATGGTACATAAATAATAGATTAAAAATTAATGTTGATAAGACAAATGTAATGGTTATAAGATCCCGTCATACTAGATTATTATTTAAAGATCTTAATATTACACTTAATGGTAACCAAATTCAACAAGTAGATTGTGTAAAGTATTTAGGAGTATATGTTGATTGCAACTTATTATGGGATAATCATGTTAAGCACTTATGTAAAAGTCTCTCATATGAGTTATTTTCTTTGAGAAGATTAAGTACATCATTCGATACACAAATTTTAAATGTTCTTTATAAAACGACAATATTACCATGTATAGATTATGCATGTTCCGTATGGGGAAATTGTTCTGTAAAAAATAGAGATTTAATTTATCGTTTACAAAAAAGAGCTGCACGGATAGTATCTAAGAAATGTAACCCCATGGAAGTTGATAGTAATGAACTGATAAGAAATTTGAAATGGCAAAGTTTTGAAACACGTAGAGATTATTTTTTAAATGTTCTGATGTATAAATGTATTCATGGTGACGCGCCAGAAAGATTATGTAATGAAATTGAAATGTACTTTGATCGTCACGGCTTTAATACACGTAACGCTGATTCGTTAAACGTTGTAATACCGAAACCCCAAATTGAATTATTCAAACAGTCATTCAAATATTCTGGAGCAAATACATGGAATGATTTATTAATTGAACAACAAAATTTTCCTTCACTCAATTTGTTTAAAGTTCACTATAAGCGTCGCATTTTTTGAGGTCAACTTCCCCTGTGCTATTTATTTGGGATGCAATTAGTCAGTATGTTATGTATTTTTGTACTTCGTAATTTATTGTGCACCATGCTATATGTATATTTTATTATATTTTGGTATTCAAATACACCTACAGCTGCTCAGGTGGACTTTTTTTTTGGAGTTTGATATATTTGGTAATATTCAATTATTGTATTGGCAGTATTGAACGTTCCAGTTCCCATTATATAAACATGTGTACCACGATGCATGGGTTGATTGTCTTGTGGGAGTATGATGGGTGTGTGGTGGGTGTGTCAGGAGGTGTTGATTGTGCGGTGATAGAATGCATTGATGTGAACGATTGTATTGTGTCTCTGTGTGTACGTGTTTTAGTGAGTGCACTATGGTCTGGTGTGCTTTGGATGACGTGCTTTGTGGAACATATGTATGTATATGGGTATATTCGTTGGAACGCGTTTGTGGCCATTTTTTGATAGTTTTAAATAAATGTATTTTTATTTTTGTAATTAAATATATGTCATACCCTAGCAGCTGTGGTTTTTGCGATTTTAAATTGATGATTGATACTGTTTGTTTAATGTCAAAATGTATATGCATGTATTTTTATACACAGGACCATGTTTTAAAACAGTGTATATATACTGACCATGTTATCCTGTATAAATATGTTCAATAAATAAATAAATAAATAAATAAATAAATAACGATTTTTTTTTTTTTTTTTTTTTTTTTTTAAGCCGTTCAATAATTAGGCTGTGGTGTATTGTTGATAAATCTCTGCATTTATATTTCCATAACTATATAAGTACATGTATGATGATTGCTTCACTCGGATGTGCGCAGGGCGATTAATTTGAGGGCAATGTCGACATTTTGAAAAACCCACCAACAAATGTGATATCCAAAGTTATAAATGCATAACTGCTTCGTAATCCTTAATATAAATGTGAATATGATCTAAGATTTTGTTTTGGATTGCATTCCTAAGTTATAGTGTAATCACGCGGCAAACACTTAATGTTTAATCAAAATAATTCGTATTTTCAACCGTTATCCGAATATAAATATAAATATAAATATATAGTTTGTAACGTTGTATAGCCTTTTTTCAGGGACCATCATACTCTCAAGCACTGCTTATAAGGATGGTCCCGTATATATCACATATCACATATCACATTATGTTAATACACTATTTTCACTGGCTGAGGAGTGTAAGTGTCATAATGAATTAATGTCATACGGACAAGTGGCATGCACAATAATGTAAGGAGTTATTTGCTTTATCACTTTATTATGTTTGTTTGTACACAGTTGAAATAAACCTCTTTGTTTAAAATAAATCATACATATCTAAAAAGGGGAGAGGACATTTCGAAACAATGGCGTGATGGAAATAGGAAAACATGAAAGTAACACAGGCCTTCTGAGAGTGATGTTGGTTGATTCAGATTATGGTTAAATACTATACCTTACCGGGTATTCCGACATGCAGTTGTACCTTTCCATCTCCTACGCCCGCTTGTGTAGTGACAGCACATTTGTAATCTCCACTATCCGATGCTTGGAGCTCCGAAATGGTCAAGTTCCCGCTAAAGACAGCATCCGCTTCGAATGATAGCCTCTCATCACCCATGCCATCCAACATATTCGTCTGACACATGTCGGCATTTTTGGCATCGTTTGCACATGAGAAGTTGGCAATTCTAGTCCCATTTCTCGACCATTGCAGGTTGCTAAAAGATTGTACAGATGTTTGAGGACTGTAGATGCAATTGAGGACAATTGTGTCTCTGATTAGAGGTCTGGAAGAAACGATGATGGATACGTCGGGGGATCCAGCAGTCTTGACTGTATGTATAGAAAACGATGTGAAATATGTGTAATCGGATGGATTTGAAATTACGTACCTTTGTTCCAAGAGATCTAGAAACGTTATAATTATTACTATATTAATGATAATAATGATGATAATCATAAGCATATTAGTTTTATGAATACAAACTATACTACCACAACTAATAATACATTAATAATAATAACCATAGTAATAGTGATATAAATAATATTATTAATGACCATGGTCCTGACATACTAATCATACAGATAATAATGGCAAACGTATAAAACCACTTCAGTGATGCAGACTATGCATGACATGAATGGTATCAATACCATATTAGTTTATGTTGAAGCGCCTTAGTTACAATTCTAATTTCTAGCTATTTTGAAAGTCGTGAGAATGGAATCACACGTATCCCATTATATGTTTAACTTTTTAGCCAGTATGATGTATGAATATTTTATAAAGTATAAACTAATTGACAGAATATGTCTGTGTTTTATTTCACTTCTTACCTGTGTAATACAGGAGAAAGGCGGAGAGCTTCACTAAAGAACCGCTTCTTAGAGCCATTTTGATGCAGAATGATGTCGAAAATACGAAATAAATTTATATAGCTTATTTAGTTCTGGGAAGAATACATCACAGTTCCAGGCAAGACATCATACCAAACGAAGAACTACACGCCCAATGCCATCAATATCAGATACTTTGGAGAACATCCTTATAAGGTGGGAGTGTCGTGGTATGTTGGTTCGGGCCTTCGCCTTTCAATACGAAGGTCATGGGGTCGAATCATAGCCACGACACGAGTGTCCTTCAGCAAGACACTTTATCCACATTTGCTGCTCTCAATCCAGGTGCAGGCAATCATTGGTATGCAGTGTTTAAGCGCCCCATCATGGCAGCACGGCAACAGCTGGTAAGGTAATGAAGCTCTATAGCGCTTTAAAATGTCTGTGATAAAGCGCTATTAAAAATGTACTATTATTATTATTACACATGCGCAGAGGAGAATCACGATGAAAACAATGACATCACACGGAACGTAATTCACGTAAACACCATGGGTAATTCACACATATTTCGAACTTGAGCAATATGCTTTGGAATAATTTATAAAACTTATTCAAAGAAAAAATGCAAACATTTCAATTTTGGGGAAATTTACAGTAGGAACTTGAACCCTTATTGGTGATAGAAAATATTGATGCGTTTCAATTACATGTTATTGCTCCAGGAATTTTTTATAACGACTAACAGCTTTTAATAATTTTCTTAGAGTTTAAGTTAAACTGTAGTATCTCTGTGAAACACCTCCGGGTAGAACTGGAACGTTTACAAAATGACACACACTTTGCGACACATGGAAGCCTTTAGGATCGAACAGGAAATGAAACCACTGAACCAAAGCACGTTGAGGATTATCCTAGTACTGGTCCTTAGTTACATGCCATGCGTGCCAGGATGAATTATAAAGGAATGTTTGTATTCTAGCAATAATATTTATAATGTCTTAAACAATGGGAAACTGATCAGAAGTATATAATATAAATCAAAATAAGCAAAAGCGAAAGCGAAATAGGTTTCTGATTAATTTATTAATAGTCGAACAGCGTTGTAATATAATAATCATTCCTGCAAAAGTAAATTATTGACAGGTGTTAATGGATTACTAATTTATACTGCTTAATGTGATCCATTAACTTTAAATTTTTTTCTGAAAGTCATATTTGAGACTTTAAACATATACAAATATCATTGTAATATTCTTAATAATGATATGAAAAACTTTCATTGAAAAGGAATAATGTTTACCTAATGAAAACAGAGCATAATTAATGTCTGATTTTACACCGATCGTTCGCGTGAATTATCCAAATTCGAATATTATGGACAACTGAGTATCCGAATTTGGATTATCTTGTCTACAGTCTTAAGCTCCTATAGACGCTTTCAAATTTAATCTTAGATATCTCCACTATAAGGGACTGATACATTTGGAAATCAAAATCAATTTCATTCTTCTGTTACCATAAGTCAAACAACAAGATACAAGAGAAGTGTGAAACCTCCAAGTAATTTTGGTTGCATTTTCACGAAATTAATGTATTACTTTAAAGGGACTTAGTAACATTGTCAAAATCCTCAAATTCAAATTAAAAATCTAGCGGTTCCCTCATTCTTGTTTTATTCGTATTAAAAATAAAAGCATGGTACAGGTTTCGGTTTTTAAGATTTCCATTTCGTTCAAAAGACATTTACGATTGAAGTGTTCTGATATGAAATTATGTACGGGACCTTTTCAGCAGTGTACAAAGTAAGTGCAATGAGTAAGTGAATATCACTTTGCATTTTCACTCATATCTCGGCCAAATAACATCCAAATTAGTTGAAGTTTTCACACATTACTTTCTGGACATATCAGATCACACAAATACACATTTTATTATCTTTTGTATATAGGTGGGCCCCCGGACACCGATTATTATTTGAATATCACACAGTATTTTCTATCAAATCAATTTCGAAGACGTTCATTTTAATTTATGAATAATGATATTTAATATTGTTCTTAATAATTAATTTGAGATTTCACCACGAGGACTCAATTCAGAATCGAATAAAAACTGAACATTTAAAAAACTCCCGCTGACCCGCCTAACCTTTCATACTCTTAGCATTAGATATGATTGTCTAGTGGAGGTGTTACAGTGAACATGTTAACCCATTGGCTTCGGACATTTAGTGGTCACTGTATTAACTCTATCGGGAACTTTCCGGTCTTCACATATCTGAGGTACACATGCATGTTAAGCATCACGTGTGGAAACCTAAACCAATTATCTCATTATGAATACTTATGTTCAGTGCCATTTGTATTATACGTCTGATCCCCTGACAAAGTACTGGATATAAATCATAAGCAACAACAAAGTGCTCATTACTTTGTGCACGCAGTCGTTACTATAATCGTGCACGTCAATGAACTAGTCACACCTGGTATTGACAGGTTGTATTACATTGTTTGGATCGATAAGCAAATTGTAAAGAATAACAAATTGCTGCACTTAATATTTGCACAAAAACAAAAACGCAAAATGTTTAACTCTTAAGGTGAACATCTTTCCAGCACTTCCATATCATTGAACCGCGAGATTGTAAAGTTGCACCATAAATCAAATGTGCAAAGTTTCACTCTTGGGTTCAGGGTTACAACGTAATGGTGTAAATGTTCAAAGATGCGACGATGCAACCTTAACCTGAAGGGACAACTTTACCCTCTACTTAAATGGGCATAGTTCGACCTTTTGATTAGGTGCTGCCAGTATGGCAAACAAAGAGGGCCAAAATGATCCGGTGGATATGCGATTTTCTCACCCCTAGAGAGAATCAAGTCCGATACCACCGAGTTCTTTCCTCCTCGAAAGCGATGACCGCCGGTGTACCCCAGGGTACGCGCCTTGGACCCCTCCTCTTTCTTGTCCTCATTGACGACGCCACACGAGAGTCGCCGATTCATCTTTGGAAGTATGTCGACGACATGTCACTTGCCGCTGCTGGTGACAGAGGCGACGGTCAGCCTTCCGTGCAGATTGCCCTGAGAGACTTGGAGGAGTGGTGTGAGGGTAATCGCGTTCGCTTGAATCCGACTAAATGCAGCATCATGCATGTTGCCTTCTGCAAAACACCACCCCCATTACTCGACTTTACCTTGTGCAACGACATCTTGAAAGAGGTCTCCACCATGAAATTACTTGGGGTGACTATTCAAAGTGACCTCAAGTGGAACTACCAGGTCTCTTCCATGATCTCTAGAGCTGGATCTCGCTTGTACATGCTACGGAGGCTGAAGCAGTACCGACTTCCTGCAGCCGACCTCGTGACAGTCTACACCGGTTTCGTCAGGCCCCTGCTCGAGTACGCATGCCCGGTTTGGCACTCGAGCCTCACAACTGCCGAATCCAACATGATTGAACAAATTCAAAAACGTGCACTTCGGATGATTTTTCCCGGCCGTTCTTACACCGAAGCTCTACTGAACGCCAATATCGTTGACCTGGCATCTCGCAGAGAGGAACTCTCACTAACTTTCGCTAGGAATGCAGCCAAATCCGGTGTCATTGATGACTGGTTCACCGAAAACAATCCGGTAAGAACTCTGAGAAACACTAAAAAATACAAAGAACCAAGATGCCGTACGAACCGTTATAAAAACAGTCCGGTACCATATATGACAAGACTCTTGAATTCTCATTAAATGGCTGCTACAAATCTTTGATATTCACATTGTTTTAGTACCTGGCCTTTATTTAAACTTTAAGGACTATCATACAAAATTCATTTTTTTTTTCTTTTCTTTTTTAGTGTACCTTTTATTTATTAGACTCTGCAAATGAAATATTAACTCCCAGGATTTATTTAAATACCAGATTTATTCTCAACGGCCAATTTAAATGATTTATATTATATAACAGTACAATTACTCGACCGTTGATACTCACATTATTTTAGTATATTGCCTCTATTTAAAACTTTTAAGGACTATAATACAATATCATTTTTTTTTTTTTTAATTAGGTTATACATATACATATGTATAACCTATTGATTTCGTCAAGATTTTTCTTCCTCTTCTTATTATTCTTCCCAATTTTGTTCGTCACATATCTCAAGATCAAATGAATCAATTGTCATGAAACTTCACATGATGATAGATCATGGTCTAACTTAGTGCAGTCAAACTTTTCAATGTCGTCACATCACTGTGACGTCATCAGGACGCCATTTTGTCAAATTTCAATAATCATCATAACTCAGTCATGCATCATTAATTTCACTTCAAATTTCGCATCAATATAAATCAGTTCAATCGTCATCTTTTAAGCTCATGCGCGTGCGCTTACACTCCAAGACGCGCGCGTACGCGTCCGTCAAGGGGAAAAAAAAAATGTTCAAAACCCCAACCCGAGTAATTTACTATATGTTTCAGACAATTTTAATCGTTTCAAAAAATTCCGCGCGTGCGCGTCGGCGCGCGCGTATTTGCGCGCGTAACGCGAATTAATACGAAAATTGTCGTTTTTTCACATGTTTTGCATGCCTTACAGATCCCTAAACACACCCTATCAATTTGAGTCATTGTTGACTCATAATAACGGAGTACGCGCGCGTCAAAGTCAAAATTACGCGCGCACGCAAATTGGCAAAATATGGTAAAAACATCCTTTTTTTATTCGGCCATAACTTTTTAAAAAGTCCACAAACATCAAATTTTCTTTTAATATTCGGATAGATTATGGGTTTTAGATACGAATTCATACCTCATTTATGCCGAGTAAATGTTATAAAGTCATCATATTTAGGGTTAAAGTTGAACATGCAAATTTTAATCAATTTAAATCAATGTTGAAATCGATCACAGCGGACTTTTGACCATATCTCGGTTATTCTCCAACTATTTTCTCCCAAATTTTGATATATCGTAGCTGATGTCATGCTCTATTCGCAATCTATTCACGACATTTCATTTTGTTCACTGGATCCTGATGAATTGTTTGATTGGAAATAAGAGTTCAAATCTGTTACAAATTGAGGGTTAGCCAAAACGTATGCTTTCGACCTATAACTACTCGAGAAACTATGCTACCGATGTGAAACTTCGCATGTAGATAGGGATTTGCAAGACCATCATTTCATAAGTTAACACCAAATCGCGAAAATACATATTTCATTGTCATATTTACCGTCAAAGGTCAAATAAATCAAGCATGAATACTCAATAACCACGTACGCCGCGGACATGGACATTCAGCACACATATGAAAGGAACAATTTTCATAAGATAAGATCGGATTATGAAAATGGCGTTAATGATATGTAAATTAGGTTCAAAGGTCAAATAATTCACTGTTACAATGACAAATACAGTGTGCAATCGCTGATGTATCTTTCCCGAATTCCCATTTTCGTTAAGTGATCTAATGTTGGTCTCGCGGTATAATTTGTGACACAAGATCAAAGGGTCGTGGGTTCGAATCCAAGGCAATATTTTTTAACTTTCTTTTTTTTCTTTTCCTTTTCTTTTTTTCAGGGGGGAGGGGGGGGGGAATCTATTATTATTGATATGATGATTGAGAAGTTATTTTTGGAATCATCCTTTTATCATAATAAATCGATATGTATAACCTTAATTCGTCAAAAGTGACGAATTCAAAATCTAGTTGTACTTGTTATTGTTGTAGTACCTCGCCATTATTTAAACTTTATTATTCAAATTTATCTTTTGATTGTACTTTTGGTTTCATAGACTGTAAACGAAATATTAACTTCCAGTATTTATTTAAATACTATATTTATTCTCAATTGACAATTGAAATGATTTATATAACAGTACAATTACTCGACATTTGATTCATTGTTTTAGTATAGCGCCACTATTTTAAACTTTTAAGGACTTTAATACAATATCCAAATTTTGTTTTAAATTGGACTTTTTATTTAATGGACTCGAGTTATACACGTGAATTCATGAATTAATTATTCATTACTTTATTAATTTTGTTGCAATAATCGATAATCGTGATACGCTATTTAACATAAATATCAACTCCAAGTAATTACTCAAATGCCAGATTCATTATCCACTTTAAATTATTTTATAGTAGTACCATGACTTTTTATCTTTTTATGCTAACGTTTTCGATTATTTCAGTGTAATAGATATTATCTGTCTTTATAAAATGTACTTCATTGTTAATATGTAATTGTATTTTGTAATGGTATCTTATGCTTTATATGATCTATTTGATTGTAAAATTGTATACAATTTAGCTTTCGGGCTACGATGTGCAGTTATATGAATAAAACCATTTATCTATCTATCTATCTATCTACCGGTTTTTTTAGTGTGTATGTCCACTACTGATGAGTTAAAATTATATGGTAAATAATTTTAATATATATTTCTCAAATGGTTTCGAGACCAATTTCATCTGTTTTGAATGACCACTGGAGGCTGCCATGTTTTCCAACGGCAAAATATGAAACGCCATCTTAGCGTGCGCGAACATGAGCAGGTAACCGACATAGCAACATACTTAGCAACAGCGGTCGGTCTCTCTTCTGCTTCTAATCAGACTCGTAAAAACACCAGAGTAATTTTTTCTCGTAAGAAATGTTATTTAAGAAAATATGCACAGAACAGATTGATACCTTACCTTTTATCAAGTACACTGTGAAAAATGTTACTGACGAATTAACCGTTAAATAAATTGCAAAGTTATCCCGAGAGAAAGCAACCGTTACTTGTTTGTACAACTCGTTCAAATATAATGATATTTTTACAATGCCGTATATACACTTACAAACCTTGATCTCATTATGAATACTTATGTTCCATGCCATTTGTATTATAAGTCAGATCCCCTGACAAAGTACTGGATATAAACCATTACAATATAACTGGATGTATTAGTGTATCTTTTTATAAGTCATTATAAGTATTCTGTCAAGCATCTCGTTCTTCGTGAAGATCTGCTCATAACATGCATAATGAACAACCTTGATTTAAATTTGTTTCACAATTTCAATTTGTCATTTTAAAATTCTCTTTTGTAAATGCATGTTCATGTTACTCACAAATTTGTAGTATTAGTAATGTTGCCTACATTGTGTTTCATTATAATTGTTTTTGATGTACAGTACAAAATATAAAAAAGGTAAATCACCATAATACAAAGCTAGTTTATTATACACAAAAAACGAATTTCAAATCATTTTGCATAGTTGCTAATCACTGAATGCAAATAACAGCAATGAACTGTATAAAGTAATTCATAACTGTATAAGTGGTATGAAGTAATTCAAACAATGCATGTAGATGAATAAAATGTTTCATAATTTATAGTGAGAATCATGTTATTGTATATAGTTTTCCACTAAGTTTACTAATATGAACAAAGATTATTGGTGGGAAACCGAGTAAAAACAAAACAAACAAAGAAGACTTGAAAAACATGTTGGGAACGCCCCCAAAAATAGCCCGAACGGCAATCGCTACTAATTTATGTATGACGTCATCGGGGTAATGAGTGCCGAGTTGGCACATTGGCATACATGCACTTACTACATACAAGCGACTTTCCTTTTGCATTATGAGTCTGTATATTTGTATCTACACTTACTCATTAAGCGTAGAAATATCAGGGGAAACATCTTAAGCAGTGAGAACATTAAATATTCGGATAAAGAATTGTAAGATTTTGTGTAGTTTTGTGTTGTCTAGCTATGTTTAGTTTGATCCAAGATTTCGCTCTTGGTCATAGATGCTGATGTATTGCATGCGCTATAAATATGCTACGTGTAAAGCATGACACTGCTATTCGGCATTATATTCCACATACTAAGAATCTTGCTCTACGATTGGTCAAAAGTGAATCACGTGATAAAACATAGTTTCGCCCATCATTGATGGGAGAAGAAAAGTTCGTTACACTGTTTACTTTCTTTGGTGTAAGTGCGTTGCACTCACTACTATCTTGGTGAAAGTACGTTGCACTGTGTACTATCTTCAGTTGTTCGCGCGCAAGTACGCGTGCGTGCGTTAGTGCGCAGAAAGATAGCGCGCTAGTGCGCAACGTTTAAGTGCGGCTACGCTTAATAGACAATGGTATATAAGCGTCTTTCACTTTTAATCATAAATCTTGTTCATGTGCAGGATTGACAAAATTAAAATAAAAGACTCGATCAATTGCTAAATATTCCAAACGTGTTGGTTATACGTAGTTCGTTTGTGATCAAAATAATTGATGTGGAATATAAAGCAATTAATAACCTTTTGGATTCAGGCGATGGCAAACTATCACCTTCACCAACGGTAATTATTTGCTTACTATCCATGATATGAGCCTCTGACTGAGCAATTTGGTTCATCATTTTCAATTTTTTGTTGTTGTTGTTCTTGTTTTATAGGCTGTCCAATCTAAAAGATTATTTCCGCCTGGCTATACAAGTTTGTCTTCTGTGATCATAAGATGGCACTGTTTTATTTGTTCATTCACCACTTCTTTAATTTCTCCTCAAGTCCGTTCAATCGATGGTGTACGCAAAATATCTCGGGTGTAAACCATTAACAAGGTGAAAGTATTAATTATAAATATTAGTTGTGCAGTGGAACAAATTGCCCTACTTTTCCCCTTCTTCCTCCCGAGGACGGAGAGAGACAAACACCTCTATATTACATTAACTAAATCGTTTATAAATTACCAAATACAATAAATAGTATTTATCAGTGGCTTTTATGAAAGCAATCACAGGCTGCAAATGATCTTCTTTCCCCAATAAATTCTGTAAACTCCTTTTTTTACTTTCAGCCGTAAAAACAATTTATTTATCTCTTGAATACACTTATAATCAATCAAATAATGTTTCATTGTTTCAAGTTCCATACTCTAATCACAAATACCAGTTTCAGGTTTTTTATACTAAATTTATTACAATTTAGCTTACATTTACCCATTCTCATTTGACGTAATAATCGTTCATCTTTTCTACAAAAACCCAAACAGATTAATACGCTGTGATACAAATGATTAAATCCCAAATAAAAATCAATCTTCCTTTCTCTATTGTTTCCCACTCATTTTGCCATAATTGGTTATAAAAATAACTCATATAATTAATCAAATAATTTCTATTTCGTGGAACAAGTACAACCGCATATTTGGTTTTAGTTGCTTATTTAGCTAAAAAATCAGCTATTTAATTTCCTTGTAATTCACAGGGTGTGAAGGTATCCATCCAAAATATATATCTATACCAATAATACTTCATTGTGATAATTTATCGAACATTTCTTTAATTATAATAGCTTTATTCATATTTTTAATAGCCTGCAGGGCTGACATCGAGTGTGATAGTATAACTACAGATACTTGAGAATAATCTTCTATCCAATGTAAGGCTAGAATGATCGCTGTCAATTCTGCAGTCATAATATTTACTGGGGAAGTTCTACAACATTTGCTTATCTTTGGAATATCAAAAGCTGCACTTGTCAAACCATCATCAAGTTTAGATTCATCTGTATAAATTTTCAAATAGTTGTTCCACTTTATTACAATATTTTATAATGCACAATTCAACTGTTCAATTGGAAGCGACTCTTTCTTTTTCACTTGATCAATTATACTAAAAGACACATTTGGCTTCACAAAGTGCCAAGTAGGGGTGCTAAGAATACCATCCGCTTGTGTTTCCAAGTTTGGTGTTTCTAAAGAGCAAGCTCGATTCATTAAACCTATGAAGCCCAAGCTATTTTGGCTTTCCCAGGCCCGGGGGGGGGGGGGGTGTTGTAGCAGCTTAAAGGGCCCCCTCTCTAATTTCTTTTTTCTTCAATCAACCACTTTCATATTTGGCACACGTGTCAAGCAGGTTAAAGGGTTGAGTTTTGGTATAGAGGGCGCTACACAAAATAATTGTTTGTGATATAATGACAAACTGAGTGTCAAATTCGAAAAAGCATACAATTTCAATGACAGAATAAACTTTATTTGCTAAAAATCGGTTCACAAATGGCTGAAATATCCATAAACATATCCATACTCTAATCACAAATACCAGTTTCAGGTTTTTTATACTAAATTTATTACAATTTAGCTTACATTTACCCATTCTCATTTGACGTAATAATCGTTCATCTTTTCTAGAAAAACCCAAACAGATTAATACGCTGTGATACAAATGATTAAATCCCAAATAAAAATCAATCTTCCTTTCTCTATTGTTTCCCACTAATTTTGCCATAATTGGTTTTAAAAATAACTTATATAATTAATCAAATAATTTCTATTCCGTGGAACAAGTACAACCGCATATTTTGTTTTAGTTGCTTATTTAGCTAAAAAATCAGCTATTTAATTTCCTTGTAATTC
This sequence comes from Echinarachnius parma, assembly GCA_037951105.1. Taxonomy (NCBI): domain Eukaryota; kingdom Metazoa; phylum Echinodermata; class Echinoidea; order Clypeasteroida; family Echinarachniidae; genus Echinarachnius; species Echinarachnius parma. The sequence goes on from JBAMJV010000453.1 coordinate 175,940, forward strand.
ACAGGGTGTGAAGGTATCCATCCAAAATATATATCTATACCAATAATACTTCATTGTGATAATTTATCGAACATTTCTTTAATTATAATAGCTTTATTCATATTTTTAATAGCCTGCAAGGCTGACATCGAGTCTGATAGTATAACTACAGATACTGGAGAATAATCTTCTATCCAATGTAAGGCTAGAATGATCGCTGTCAATTCTGCAGTCATAATATTTACTGGGGAAGTTCTACAACAGCATACAATTTCAATGACAGAATAAACTTTATTTGCTAAAAATCGGTTCACAAATGGCTGAAATATCCATAAACATATCCATACTCTAATCACAAATACCAGTTTCAGGTTTTTTATACTAAATGTATTACAATTTAGCTTACATTTACCCATTCTCATTTGACGTAATAATCGTTCATCTTTTCTACAAAAACCCAAACAGATTAATACGCTGTGATACAAATGATTAAATCCCAAATAAAAATCAATCTTCCTTTCTCTATTGTTTCCCACTCATTTTGCCATAATTGGTTATAAAAATAACTCATATAATTAATCAAATAATTTCTATTCCGTGGAACAAGTACAACCGCATATTTTGTTTTAGTTGCTTATTTAGCAAAAAAATCAGCTATTTAATTTCCTTGTAATTCACAGGGTGTGAAGGTATCCATCCAAAATATATATCTATACCAATAATACTTCATTGTGAAAATTTATCGAACATTTCTTTAATTATAATAGCTTTATTCATATTTTTAATAGCCTGCAGGGCTGACATCGAGTCTGATAGTATAACTACAGATACTGGAGAATAATCTTCTATCCAATGTAAGGCTAGAATGATCGCTGTCAATTCTGGAGTCATAATATTTACTGGGGAAGTTCTACAACATTTGCTTATCTTTGGAATATCAAAAGCTGCACTTGTCAAACCATCATCAAGTTTAGATTCATCTGTATACATTTTCAAATAGTTATTCCACTTTATTACAATATTTTATAATGCACAATTCAACTGTTCAATTGGAAGCGACTCTTTCTTTTTCACTTGATCAATTATACTAAAAGACACATTTGGCTTCACAAAGTGCCAAGTAGGGGTGCTAAGAATACCATCCGCTTGTGTTTCCAAGTTTGGTGTTTCTAAAGAGCAAGCTCGATTCATTAAACCTATGAAGCCCAAGCTATTTTGGCGTTCCCAGGCCCGCGGGGGGGGGGGGGGGGGGGGGGGTGTTGTAGCAGCTCAAAGGGCTCCCTCTCTAATTTCTTTATTCTTCAATCAACCACTTTCATATTTGGCACACGTGTCAAGCATGTTAAAGGGATAGTTGAGTTTTGGTATAGAGGGCGCTACACAAAATAATTGTTTGTGATATAATGACAAACTGAGTGTCAAATTCGAAAAAGCATACAATTTCAATGACAGAATAAACTTTATTTGCTAAAAATCGGTTCACAAATGGCTGAAATATCCATAAACATAACCATTTGTAATAATTGTGGGGCCCACAATTATTCGATAATTTGGAACTAGCCGTTAATTTTGTTTTTAAATGCTTCCTCTTTTAAAAGATTTACAAAAGAGGTTTTTAAAAAGTTGTGGATTATCTCTCTTTGTAATCACTATTTCAACAAACATCACATGCACAATACTTCAATTGAAATGGTTGGAACCAATGAGTGTTTAGAAAGCTCCCTCTTTAGATTGAACGGCTCTTTTTGAATGTTTGTTTCGTATGACATATATGCACATTTATAAATTCAAGTCTAGGTTTCTCAGCCAGGTCAGAGCAGCATCTGTTGTCTGATGAATCCCCTCAAAACTATCAGGGAAACATCGGAGAGGGCAGTCGTTTACCACATGCTTCACTGTCTGGTCTGGGTTCCCGCAGTCACATGCAGGGCTGTCTTTCATTTTCCATCGGTGGAGATGATGGGCTGACCTTGCATGGAGTGTTCTTATCCTGTTCAGAGTCACCCATTGCTTTCTGGGGAGGTTGAACCCTGCTGGCTCTGGCGTAGGGTCCTGTACAAGGTCATGGTTAGGGAAGTCGGACTCTGCCCAGGTTTTGCGCCATTCTCCTTTCAGGTCAAACTCTTCTAGAGACTTTGCAGAAGTCCAAAAGGGTGTCCGTGATTTGAGGCGCATTTTGGGTAGGTTTCCTAGGTCTTCGTGGATAGGTAGGTCTGGGTTGGTGGAGGTGCGGTGTAGTTCCTTGCGCATTATCTCCTGTCTGCGTACACCAGGGGGAGCGATGTGGGAGAGAGCAGGTAGCCATTGCAGAGGTGTTGACTTTAGGGTGCCAGTAATTATTCTCATAGCCGAGTTCAAGATTACATCTACCTTCTTGGTATGGCAGCTCTCTGTCCACACTGGTGAGCAGTACTCTGCAACAGAGTAGACTAGAGCTATGCAGGCTGTTCGGAGGGTTTGTGTGCCTGAACCCCAGCTATTTCCTGCAAACTTCCGGATAATGTTGACTCTGGTCTTCAGTTTTCCAGAAACCCTCTTGAGATGTTCACGATAGGTGAGGCTGCGGTCCAGGGTAACTCCAAGGTATTTGGGGAACTCTTCATGCTTAACTGTTTTGCCACAGAAGGTGACATTAAGTTCTGTTTTCGCTTGTCGGTTACTGAGGTGGAAAGCAGTGGTTGTAGTCTTTTTAATGATAACAGGCTTTTTACTTACCTAGTCATTTGTAATTTTGTATTCATTTCGAGCATGGTGGAGTTATAACTATTAGTTTGTAATGTAATGGTGCAGATTTTGGTACCTAAAATTCAGTTTGACCAAAACTGTATCCTCTCTACCATGTCTACCAAAACTCAACTAAATAAGTTGCAATCATAAACATTTGTAAAGGTCCCAATATGAGGGCGCTATTCACGATAATATGATGAAAAACATAGAACATGTCAGAATTTAGAAGTTTTTGAGCTGTTTTCGCCAAATCATGAAATTTCTGTGAAATTTGAAGGGTTTTAGTAGGCCATTAGGTCCGCAAAGTCATTGTGGAGGTGATACGTTAAACACGACTTATCAGACACATTACAGTACATGATAATATGTATGTATATCTCTTCAATTTTTACTATATAAACTTGAACCAAATTAATTGTTTTCATATCAAAATGTATGTAGACATAATGAGAAATCCCATTTGCAGATTTTAATCACAAAAATATCCTAAAAATACATAAAAACTATATTTGATTTAATTTGTTATTATATTCTTTGTTTTCAGGAAATTAATTTCAGTTCATAACAATCGGTTACCGATGATTCTCATAAAATTTGACCAGAAAAACATCCAAACATCACTTGTTTACTAAAAGAAAAAAGAGAGTCAATATAGGGCCTAAATTTTCGAGGCTATAATGTGACGATTATACAAACAAAAACAACATATATATACACATGATTATAAGGATGTGGACAAACACAATAAAACGAAACTAAACAGAGTAAATAAGGAGGATCACGTGGGAGTGATGCAACAGCAGAGAATATAATAAATGATGCAAAAATACTGCTGAAAACTGCTTATCTACTAAAATAATGACGGGTAGTAAAATGAGAGTCAATATAGGGCCTAAATTTTCGATCCTAGCACAATCTTCTTCAGAGGCTATAATGTGACGATTATACAATCATAAGCAATACGTGGGAGTTGCCTCCCCATTGCGTACCAGCAATACCTCGTAATAAATCCAAACGTTTTTTACATTTCTCCACAATACTATCAAAATGAATAGACCATATCAGTATGAATAGATGTAAAGTCATATTTTATGTATTCATGCAGGCTCGCCTTCTCGATTATATGTTTCATGCATGGTTCCTGCCTGCCCCTCCATGAAAATATCGACCCGTTATTCGCCCTTGGTCAGCCCGCTGTGTGGGGGTACGATTAATGACGTAACATGTGTGAAGAGCGCATGAGAGCGCTCCCAAGCCCGTGGGCTGTATGTACTGTAGGTGTATGTCTATATACCACCCGAACGCATTCTCATCACAATGCCTGATCTTCAGGAGGAACTGCTACTAAATGTAGACATCAAAGTTGATGTAAACAGCTCCACAAAATATAATGTCATTGGTATAGTGATAGTGATGATGATGATGATGATTTTGATTATGATGATGATGATGGGGATGTAGGAGGGATATAATGAAGAGGACGAGACGGAAAATACCATGAATTCATTCTTCAGTAAAGTCATTAAAAAGACTTCTACTACTAGTAATATTTAATTGCGAATATTAATTACATATGCACCGTTATTTGAACTGCATGTCACCATACAATGCAAAGTTATGCTCAAGATTCACCGTCATGTCTATATACATAACCTGAACTATAGTCACCAACAATCACTCTGCGCTAGCTGCCAGGTTAACATGTTTACGAAAACATCTCGGGAAATTACACGACATAGAAGGGTAGACAAATCTATTTGCATGATTCAATATCATATAATAGAATATTCTTTATACGCAATAATAAAATGTAATTAGCTGCTTTCGAGAGATGTGTATTCCACTTTCATCATCAGCTGGCGTAAGTTCGTGTCATGTGAAGTCTGGATTATAAACCCTCACAAAAATTTTCGCAATTCAAGTTTGAGCGTTCATATCTCCCTTATTACTTTATTACCGTTCATAAATGTGTTACTATGGGAAAGCTTCTATTCTCCCCTTCACAAACAATATGACATTTTTTTATCATGGAATGTGCATTACAGAGTCAAAAGTGAAATCTTGCAAAAAGCATTAATATGGTCAAACATAATGATAATTTCTCAATCAGTCAGTAAAACACACTACACAATCGTTATTGCACCACCTCAAAATAATAAAAGTATATTTCATCCTCAAAAAAAAAAATGTTAAAACGCCATTGACATTCACGCATGACCGACTGAACATCATTCATAACACCGTTCTCACAACAAAAGGAGGGTACACTGTTGTTTTATCAATGCATTTTGCAACATTTTACTTATGACTTTGCCCCATATTCGGGTGTCATATACGCATTCCATGATAACATATTCATGGCAAATGTCATATCAGTTTAAAGTGGGGAATACAAGCCTTCCAATCATACCAAACTCATGAACGGTAATAAAGTAACATGAGAGATATAAACGCTCAAACTTGAATTGCGGAACTTCTTGTGAGGGTTTTAATACACAGTTGCATACGTCTCGCTCTACGCGGGGGACTCGCACGTGTGACGTCATTAATCCGTACTCGGTAATTCCCGTTTCAATCCATTTAGAAGTTCTGAGAAGGGTCTTGGAAACACGCTTCTTATCGCGTTTCATTGATATTTCAAGACTTGAGAGCAGATGATTTGTGTTCTGGTTGGTATAAGCTTCCCGTACATGTATAATTTGTCTATTTTGTGATATGTTATGATATTTCTTCGCTCAGCTACTTTAAATAATTACGAATGTCACAATTTTTGTTTCTTTTCATTTTGCTATTTGCAGTGAAACAACCATAACGAGCATCATAAGGGACGTGCAGATAATGTAATGACGTCACTAACAAATTAGAGACCTTCATCTGTACATACGTGGTCTAGTGAAGTACAAATTACGACCTTCAGCTGGAGTCAGTGGGACTTGCAATGTCACTTAACAAGTGATGACCTTCATTCGGCCATGGACAGAAGGCATATTCCATGAAGTATTACTTAGCTCACCTTCTTGAAAGTATGTAGTGTAGCCTAGGCCTTCGTTGAACTTATTCACCCCCATATATAGCGCCAGATCACAATTGTGGCGCAGATCTCTCGTTGGTGGCGCTATATAGAGGGGTGAATAAGTTCAACAAGGGTGTAAACAAGACTAGTGCATATGCTAAAGTGCGTTCGTAAATCACCATCATCATCACGTTGACCTTTTTCGAGTTACAGAGACTGGTTGACGAGTCTCAACCGATACCATTGATAACTCTTGTTTTTCGGGGAAAAGGTAGCCTATAAGTCTTTGAAGAGTCAATCATATCCACGATGGATTGTTAAATTGATTTGATTCTTTCTTTTTACATGTTACCTGTTTGAGAGGTGGATATTTAGCCGAGTGGTTAATTCGGCAACGTCGGCACTGAAAGTAGTTTTCTAATTTGCAGCGGTAATATTTGCAGTCGGCACCATGTATCCATGTTCATCAATCAACCCCGTTTCTCCGGCAGTATACCTGAAGAAGGCTGATGGAAGCGGCAGGCAGCGCTAGAGGGTCGGGAACCAGAGCGTAGCCGTTGGCGTCAGTCCCAAGCGATGAATGTTATGCGGAAGTGCGTTCGTAAATCACCATCATCATCACGTTGACCTTTTTTAGTTACAGAGACTGGTTGACGAGTCTCAACCGATACTATTGATAACTCTTGCTTTTCTGGTAAAGGGTAGCGTAAGTCATCAGTCAATGATAGATTGGAGACTCTTTCTTTGATTTACATTTGACATGTTCGAGAGGTGGATATTTGTCCGACTGCTTTATAATTTGCAACGCCGGTAATTAAGGTACTTTCTACTTTGCAGCGGTAATATTTGCGGTCGGAACCATGTATCCATGTTCATCAGTCATCCCTTTTTCTCCCGGGGCATACCTGGAGAAGGCTGATGGACGCGCTAGAGGGTCGGGAACCAGAGCGTAGCCCTTGGCGTCAGTTCCAAGCGATGGATGACAGCCGGGGTGGTTGACAGAGCCTTTCCACTCCGGGATAGACTCATAAGAGTTGTCCTCAAAGGTTCTCTCACTTGACCCCGGGTATCTGTTCATGGGAACATTGGCTGATGGTGCGGATGTTTCCTCGTTACGATCCTATGCAGAACACCAACAAAAATCGTTAAAAATGAAGTTTAAAACGAACAAAAGTTAATAAACTTAATAAGATTCATTCATGAAGTAAAATTTGAGATTTCAGTCATATAAGCATATAAATGTAAGATTCGTATTACTGATACTACCATCTGTTTTTGCTTGTATTGTGCTGCTTTGAAATGTTTCCAACCGGTACCGCATGAAACCGGTCTTTTTTATTGACACTATTAAAAATAGGATGGACGCAGCAGATTCAACACATGGTACATTTAGAAAACATATTAATGGCAGCTTCCAGTGAGCAGTCAAAACAGTTTACAAACTAATTCCATTATTGATTATACCAAGATGAAATTTGACTAACATTTACATGATTTATGCACTAATCAGTAACATTTTATAAAAGAAAATTATAGCATTCCTTTGCCCTTCAACTCATATTTTGACTTATACCAACCGTTCGTTCCAGACGGGTTAGCCTGCATCCACGTATTTTGAAATGAAGCCAACGCACACCAATCAGGAGCAAGATGAGTAAAGCCAGACCCAATGCCCCAATCAGGATGTACACAAGACGGCCTGTATACACGACTGGGGATGCAAATGAATATTAAGCGTCACTGATGAGGTCCGAGGACTATAACGATCAATATGATTTTTACCAAAAAATAAATCTGTGTTAGTTACGTACTGATGTGTTGGTGTGTGTAGTCCGTTCCCTTGCATTTGCTAGATTGGAAAGAAGTCCCCCACCCCGTCTTGTTTAGTCTTGCCCTCCCATTCTCCAGATCGAGCTCTTGCGATGACACTGCACTCGACCTGCTGGCTTCCTCTGTCACCACTTCCATAATGATTATCATGGTGTGGACAAAAGTGGATTGTCTCTTTTAGATATGTGGTAAAATGCCAATTCAATCTTACACAGCAGTATAAAGACAACACATTCTTAGGAGGGAGGGTTACTAGATGAAGCCATCTGTCCATGGAAAGAACATTGCTCGTAAACAATTTTTTATATTTACAAGCTCTGATATCATAATACTTCGAATAAGTTTGCCTCTATCAGCTGCTTGCAAATACCGATTAAGGTCTGCATAGCTTTATCAGGACCATCCGTCTTTCGGAGGGTTGCCGGAAGAATGTCCATAATTATGTCAATTGGCGAAATATATATTTACATATTTATATTCGTATTTACAAGCTTTAATATATAAACTTCGAAAGAAGATAGCATCATTACATAATTCATCGTAATATTATTATCGTCATGAATACAATATGTGTTCACATTACTTCATATGACTGTGGTTTATGTTGTTATTACTAGGTTTGTATTTCACCTGAACTCCAAATGTGATCCGTTGTAGTATATATGCGTCCCTCTGTTGTCCCTGTTCGGGAAGGTTTCTCAGTGTGATCACTTACAGTCAGATCTGACGCCAAATTTGAAGTGGTGCCTACCTCAGTGGGCGCTTCCGAGATGGACTCGGTACCTGGTAAGAACATATGTAATGCTACGCTTTTTGTTTTTAAGCAGTTCATAAATTGTGCTGTGGTATATTGTTGATAAGTCTCTTAATGTTCTTTTCCATTAATACCATATAACTATGCTGATTTATTTCCTCAGATGTGCTAACCGAGCCGAAATGTTTAATTTCAGTACGTAATTGAACATGCATTACTGATCAATAGTAATGTTTAAGAGAAATGTGATTATGAACTCAGATTTCGTTGGGGCATTGTATCCACATTGCAAACACTTATAAATCCAAAATAATCCAAATCCAAATAATGGGCATTAACTGTTGTCCGATAATGACATCTGATTGACTTGTGAAAGTGAAATGTTAAACTCAATGTCGTACGGCCAGGTGATAAGCTCAATAATGTAATGAGTTATGAATAATCCCACATTATAATATTTGTACACTTGAAATAGTCTTTATTGAAAACAAAAACTGTATTTACCTAAATAAGGAGGTGGAGATTATGAAACAATGAGGTGATGCTATTATAAATAGTATGAAAACAGCTAGGAAGACATATAAGTACCAATATTTCTACAAGTGATGTTGGTTGATTCAGACAATCAGCCAGTGGTTAAATATACCTTACCGGGTATTATGATATGCAGTTGAACCCTCTTCTCTTGTATGCCCGGAGAGTAATGCGGTAATGCGTGAAAATGTCAAGTTAATTGGATGTCAATTGGCCGAGAAATGAACAAAAATGCAAAGTGATATTCACTTTCTAATTGCACTTACTTTTTACACGGCTGAAAAGGTCCTGTAGATAATTTCATATCCGAACACTTCAATCGTAAATATCTTTTGAACGAAAAGGAAATTTGAAAAAAGGAAACCTGTCCCATGCTTCTTTTGTTAATGCAAATCAAACAAGGTATGAGGGAACCACTAGAATTCCAATTGGATTTGTAAGGATTTGGACAATGTTACAAAGTCCCTGTAATGATAATAGTGATGATATTCATAATAATACTAATACCACAACTAATAATACATTACTAATGATAATCCGAATAATATTTATATCAATAATGATAGTAATTATATTTCAATGACCATTGTCCTGACACACTAATTTTACGGATAATAATGGCAAACGGATAAAGTTTACTTGCAAAAGATAGCCACTTCAGTGATGCAGGCTTTGCATGACATGAATGGTATCAATATCATATTCTTTGATGTTGAGCGCCTTAGTTACTATTCTAGCTATTTTGAAAGTGGTGAGAACGGAAGTCACACGTAGCCCATTATATGTTTAATTTGTTTGGCCAGTTTGATGTACTGTATGAATATTCCTAAGTAGAAACCAATTGACAGAATGGGTTTGTGTTTTATATTACTTCTTACCTGTGTAATAACAGAGAAATGCGAAGAGCTTCACCATGTTCACTAAATAACCGCTACTGTCAGCCATTTTTAGGAAGAATGATTTCGGAAATACGAACAATATTCATATATCTTATTATTTGTGACAAGAATACTTCACAGTTCCAGGCAAGACAGCTTAATACCAGACGAATTGCCACACGATAAACCCCCTAATGCCATCAACATCAGATACCTTGAAGAACATCCTTATAAGGTGGGAGTGTCGTGGTTTCTTGTCTCAGGCCTTCGCCTTTCAATAGGAAGGTCGTGGGGTCGAATCATATCCACCAAACGAGTGTCCAGTTCAGCAATACAAATTATCCACATTTGATGCTGTCAACCCAGGTGTAGTAAATCATTAGTAGGAATATGTTCCTTTAAAGGGTGACTAAATTAAAAAAATAAAAAGACTTTGGTTGATCTATAATAATGAATACATCACATATCTGTTGACTATTTGATGTACATTTTTGTCATATTTTTTATATTATTTTTTCTATTTCTTTTTTCTACCTGCTAAGTTTCACCCCTAAAAAAACCTGCCAGAAGCTATTGACTTCTGTGACATCATAATACCATTCAACCATCAGTCAGCTAGATGAACAAAAGACATTGGTATGTCATTTGACCACATGTTTACAATAGCATTCATGTTTTATACAATGCCCACTCACCATGAAAAGAAGGGTTTCAATGAAAACATCCAATGCTAATGCAACAAGGTACTCAGTGGGTGAGAACATATATTTTGTTTATGTTTATCTAGCTGATCGATGGTTGAATGGTATTGTGATGTCAGAGAATTCAATGGTAGAGGTTTTTTTTTAGGGGTGGATCTTAGCAGGTAGAATACAAATAATAGAAAAAATAATATAAAAAATATGTCAAAAATGTACATTAAAATAGTCAACAGATATGTGATGTATTCATTATGATAGATCAACCAAAGTCTTTTTATTTTGTAATATAGTCACCCTTTAAATGCTTAAGCGCCCCATCATAATAGCACGTCAACAGTCGGTTAGGTGATGATGCTCCTAGCGCTTTGAAATTAATTGAATATAGCAAGTTCAACGTAGAGGGTGGCCTCAACTTAAAATATGTGTGAAACACCGCCAGGAAGAATAAGAACAAGTGGAAGTCATACAATGACACACACACTTGTCAACGAATCGCGGTATACGATGAGAAATGAATAAACTGAACCAAAGCGCACTCAGGATTATCCAAGTAAATGGGAGACTACTAATATAACTGCCATACATTCCATTTATACCAGAATGAATAAAGGGGTGTGTGTATGTTAACAATATTAGTTAGAATATTTCAAACAAAGTGAAACTGATCCCTCTAAAATACAAATGAAAATGAGCAAAAGTGAAAGCGAAATTATGTTAATGATCAATGTATTACTAATCGATCTGCCTTGCAATAAAATCATTATTTATGTATTATTATGGTAGGGTTAACCTTGGTGTTATTAGACTATTAATTTATACTGCTTAATATAACAAAAACAATTGGCTTAGTCTACGACTATGACAACGAATTCCGCTTCCGAGAAAATTGATTCTACAAGTACTTACGACATAAGCATGCAATCAACTTTTTCAAAAACAGTTTCTTTAATCAATCTCGTTTTCACTCTCGATTTTGGAGAGCATTATCTACTATGTCCATGAATTGTATTTCATAACTGACTGCAGTCAAAGTGTGTGAGATATTTTGTGCACGATGTAATGTCTAATTGTTGAATAGTTTATTGAAAATTCGGAAAGTAATAAATACAATTAAACGAGTTATAAATCCTTCATATTTTTGTATAACACATATACGGCTGGGTGGGACTTAGCCATTATTATTTGAATATCACACTGCGTATTCTTTGAAATTAATTTTGAAGACTTTCTCTTAAATTTATAACTCGTGATATTTCATATTATTCTTTATAATTCAGTTGATAATTCACCACCAGGAATTTTTTCGCATCGAATACAAACTGAAAGTTTAAAGTACTTCCGCTGACTCGCCCAACCTTTTATAACATTATCATTAGATATGATCGCTTAATCATGGATAGTACTATCCATGGCTTCATGGAGCTTTCGTGGTAAACATGTTAACCCATTGGTTTCGTTCATCTGGGGGTGGTCACTGTCAGTGGTGTAGCGTTGTCGGACTGATGGGGGGGTTTCTTCAAACAATGTCCCCTTATGTTTCCTATTTGTTTTTCTTCAAATAATTGGAGGGGGGGGGCGTGCCCTATGCCCCCCCCCCCCCCCCCCCCCCGGTCGCTACGCCACTGGTCGCTATATTAACCTCATGGTCAACTTTCCCGGATTTTCTACAGATCTACACGCATGTTAAAGGGGTAGTTCAGTTTCGGTAAAGAGGGCGCTGCTTAACACACTTTTTGTGTGAGGTAATGAGAAACTCAGTGTCAAATTTGAAAGGACATGCCATTTTAATGGCAGAATAAACTTTATTTTGTCAAAATCGGTTTAGAAATGGATGAAATATCATTAAATATATCCGATCGTTATAAATCTGGGCCCCAGATTTATTTTTCAAAAATGTTCAAAAGCGGTTTTTAAATAGTTGTTGATGATCGCTCTACCTAATCATTATTTCAACAAAATGTCAACATAATTTTGTATAAAAAATGGTTGAAACCAATGTTTTTTAAAGAGCGCCCTCTGTGTTTTGATGGCTCTTTTTGAATGATTACAGGCTTTTTGCTTATTCGTTTGTAATTTAGTAAACCTTTCGACCGTGGTGAAGTTATAACTATTAGTTTTAAATGTTACTGTGCAGGTTTTGGCTAGAAACGTTTCATCAATAATGTATGCACGAAGTTTGGAAACCTAAACCTATTATCTCATTATAAATACTTATGTTCAGTGCCATTTGTATTTAATATCAGATCCCCTGATAAAAAGTGCTGACATTCACTACTTTGTGTATGCAATCGTTAATATAATAGTGTACTTCATTGTTTGTAATATTATAAAATCACACATTACATTGTTTTGATCAATAAGCACTATTCAAAGTATTACAATTGTTGCACTTTATTGTTACACCTCAACAAAAAGCCGAAACGAATAAATTTAAGGCGCATTTCTTTCCAGCAGTGTCATATCATTGAATCGCCGCATGTTGCACCTTAACATGCTTAAGGTAGAGTTTAAAGTTGCACCTTTGACAAAATGTGCAAAGTTTCAAATTTGCATAGATGCAACGATGAAACTTTAAAGGGATAGTTAAGTTTGGTAAAGAGAATACAGGTTTGGTCAAACTGAATTTTATTAACCAAAAATAATAGTAATAACTCCACTATGCTCGAAAGGAATAAAAAATTACAAATGACTAAGTAAAAAGCCTGTTATCATTAAAGAAATAGCCGTTACAACTAAAGAGGGCGCTCTCTAAACACTCATCGGTTTCAACCATTTTAAATAAAATATTGTGCATGTGATGTTTTGTTGAAACAGTGATTAGATAGAGAGATAATCAACAACTATTTAAAAACCTATTTTGTTAATTTTTGAAAAGAGGAAGGATTTTTTTTTTTTTTAACGGCTGGTTCAAAATTATCGAATAAATGTGGGGCCCCACAATTATTACAAAAGGTTATGTTTATGAATATTTTAGTCATTTCTGAACCAATTTTGATCAAATAAAGTTTATTCTGTCATTAAAATTGTATGCTCTTTCGAATTTGACACTCAGTTTTTCATTATCTCGCAAAAAAATTATTTTGTGTAGCGCCCTCTATACCAAAACTCAACTATCCCTTTAAAAGGTTCTGTGATAAGAAAAAAAAATAAAAACTTAGGTTTTTTTGTATTATTTATTAGTATACATTTCAAACTGATCAGTTACAGTGCTGAACTGATCAGTGTACATTTATACATCAAAACATACATAATATAAATAATACAACAAAGTAATCTTTACATTCGAATTCAAATTAAATTTAAACATTTGACGTAGAATAAAAATATATAAAAAGGTAAATCACTATAACATAAACAAAGGTAACCTATATACACACAAAATGAATATCAATTCATTGTGCATAATTGCTAATCACTAAATGCATACTACAGCAATGGATTGTATGAAGTAATTCATAACTATATAAGTGGTTTAAAGTCATTCAAAAAATGCATGCATGTAGATAAATCAAATGTTTCATAAATCATAGTAAGAATAATTGTACTGTATTTCAGAGATTACAAGCATGAACACAGGTTATCCGTGGGAAAACCGAGTAAAAACAAAATATAATATAAAACTTGAAAAACCACTTGTTTTATAGGCTGTATTTCCGCCTGGCTATACAAGTTTTGTTTCGGTCATCATAAGATGGCGCTGTTTCACCACTTCTTTAATTGCTCCTCAAGTCCCTTCAATCTATGATGCAAGCAAAATAACAAAGATGTAGACCGTGAACAAGGTGCAAGTGTTAATTATACATATGAGTTGTGCTGTGCCAAAAATGGTCCTATTTTTCCCCTTCTTCCTCCGGAGGACGGACAGTGACAAACACCTTTATATTACATTAACTAAATCATTTATAAATCACCAACTACAATGTATAATACTCATCAGTGGCTGTTATAAAGGCCATCACAGGCTTCAAATGATCTTCTTCCCCAATAAATTATTTTAAACTCATTTGTTTTACTTTCAGCCGTAAAAACAATTAATTTCTCTCTTGTATACTTCTTACAATCAACTAAATAATGTTCAATTGTTTCAAATTCCATACAATAATCACAAAGACCAGTTCCATGCTTATTTATACTAAATTGATAAAAATTTAGCTTACATTTACTCATTCTCATTTGATGTAATAACCGTTCACCTCTTCTACAAAACCCAAACAGATTAATATGATGTGATACAAATGATTGAATCCCAAATAAACAATTTTCTTTCTCTATTGTTTCCCACTGATTTTGCCATAATTGCTTATCAAATTACTCATATAATACATCAAATCATATATAACCGTGGTACAAATACATCCACTCTTTCATTTCCCTGTAAGTCACAGTGTGCAGGTATCCATTCAATATCTATATCTAAACCAATAATACTTAATTAAGTCAATTTACCCAACATTTTTTTATGATACAGGGCTGACATCGAGACAGAGAGTATAACTACAGATACTGGAGAATAATCTTCTATCCAATGTAAGGCTAGAATAATCGCTGTCAATTCTGCATTCATACTATTTACTAGGGAGGTTCTATAATATATTTGCTTATCTTATACTTTGGGATATAATAAGCTGCACCTGTCAAACCATCATCAAGTTTAGATCCATCTATATATATTTTCAAATAGTTATTCCACTTTATTACAGTATTTTCTAACGCACAATTCAACTGTTCAATTGGAAGCGATTCTTTCTTTTTCACTTGATCAAGTACACTAAAATACACATTTGGCTTCACAACGTGCCAAGGAGGAGTGCTAGGAATACCATCCTCTTGTGTTTCCAAGTTTGGTGCTTCTAAAGAGCAAGCTCGATTCATTAAGGGCCCCTTATTATGTTTCCATGTATTACTCTCGTATTGCCAACATTAAAAAAAAAATCTTTGTTGGATGATCTTTTCTCTTTTGCAAATAAAATGTATATGTATGAACACTCGACCTGAAGCGCTGCTTAGGATGACATGGCTAAACCCCCAATGACTATCCGAAGTGTTAGATATGTTATTGATGCTGACCTATATGCTTCGCATCCGTAATCTATAACAGGTCTTATAAGGCCTTTATATATCATAAGCAATACGTGGGAGTTGCCTCATCATCGCGTACCAGCTATACACCGTAATAAATTCACACGTTTTTTACATTTCTCCACAATACTGAGTAGATATATGAGTAGACCATATCAATATGAGTTGATGTAAAGTCATATTGTATGTATTCATGCATGGCCGCCTTCTCGATTATAAGTTCCATGCATGATTTGTGCCTGCCCCTCCATGAAAATGTAGATGATTTTTTTTTTATTCAATCGGCGATCAATCAGCCTTGTTATTTTGTAACCAGTACTCTAAATATCAACAACAAAAAACTATTAAAACATTAAATCATTACAAATTTCACAATTTGTGTTTCTTTTTACTACATTATTTGCAGTGAAACAACAATGACGAGCATCATAAGGGACGTGGCGATAATATAATGACGTCACTAACAAACACAGGGCCTTCATCTGTACATTGTCTTGTGGAGTCAAAGTACATGTACAAATTACGACCCCCAGCATGGCCGTAAACTATAATCGAGTCCCTCGATCTGAATGCTGAATGCTAAACTCCTACCACCCACAATATATAGCGCGCCACTAACGAGAGAAATCTGCACAACGAGAGAGGTCTGGCTCAACATCAGTGATCGTTGCGAAAGAGGCTGGCAGCGATCACTGATGTTATGCAGATCACTGCAGCTGTTGTGCAGATCTCTCTCGTTGGCCGTAGTCAGTTGGACTTGTAATGTCACTAAACAAGTGAAGACCTCCATCGGCCATCGGCAGGAAGCCTATTAAAAAAAGTCACTTCGCTCACTTTCATATGCGTACTATGTAGTCTAATTTGATAGACCCTTGTTGAACTTATTCACCCCATATACATGTAGCATCATAGCACTGCTATGGCGCAGATCTCTCGTTGACAGCGCTATATAGAGGGGTAAATACGTTCAACGAGGGTTTAAACAAGATTATAAAATGGGCTTCAGAATCTCTGCAATCTGATTGGTAAATTAGCGTGTAAGATTGGTTACTTGTCAATTGCACTCAGCTCAGTAAAATAGTGATACTGGGCGCGATATTATCGGTATCAACACGATATACACAATATCCACGCGATATATTGCATCGATACCCCTGATATCCCAGTGATCGTGTTTACCTCGAAAGACTCTTCGACTTTGGTATATTCAAAACAAGAATCAAGCGCAGATTATGATACAGATGCATTGTGATCTTCATTCCTGTTTATAGTATTACCGGGCTGTGTGAGCATTCTTCATTCCTGATCGGCGTTCTGCCTCTGGTTCACCGTTTTTCGAGTTTATCTTCGTCTTTCTGTTCATCGTTGTGTAAGTTGCAATACTACACATTTGTACGTGTATGGTAAATGCACTGGCACTGGCACTGCACTTAGTACTTGATACTTGCTGAGGTCCATTAATACAGCTGCAAAGCTATGCTGGGAATGGGATGATGTGAGGAGGTGCCATTGTTTATAGTACAATTTTCACTTTGCATTTCTATACAATAAAGATGCAAGAGTAAAATGTGCAAGTAAAAAACAAGTGTTGTGACGTATAAATTACACTACACTAACCATCCATTCCATGGTCTTGATAATGATATTGCCATTATCATTGCTCACTTTTCGAGCATGGTGAAGTTATAACTATTACTTTGTAGCGTAATGGTGCCGGTTTTGGTTACTAAAGTTAAGTTCGACCAATACTCAACTATCCCTTTAACAATTATACACAAATAAAAATGTGACTAGATAAATCATTATAGCATATATCATTGAAATGAAAAAAATGAAAACAAAAATAAAATCATTCGTGTGTGCATGGCTTAGCCCTGGGCATGTGTCGGTAAATGTAGCCATGCATCGGTAAATTTACAGGCATGCGTCGGTAAATTTACAGCCATGCGTCGGTAAATTTAGCCATATAGCCATTACTGGGAAAAAGTTTGATTTTCACATTTTTTGCGCCCATTTTATAAAACAAAATGATGCACAGGCATATTTCGTGGATCGGTAAGAATTGAATGCACTCTTTTAACTTTGGAAATGGTCTAAAACCATTCCAAAATAAAACTCGTGCATCAAATTCTTACCGATCCACTTATGCCTGTGGATCATTTGTATACTAGTACACACTGGCGTAAATCTGTCCGGAAAACACAATGCGTTGGGGGGTCGAGCAATTGTTCACAAACGGTTTGTGAACAATTGCTCGACCCCCCAATGCATTGTGCTTCCGAACTGTGCTTTACGCCAGTGCTAGTACATATGCGGAAGTGCGTTCGTAAATCACCATCATCATCACGTTGACCTTTTGGAGTTACAGAGACTGGTTGACGAGTCTCAACCGATACTATTGATGACTCTGGAAAAGGGTAGCCTAAGTCATCAGTCAATGATAGATTGGTGATTCTTTCTTTGATTTACATTTGACATGTTCGAGAGGTGGATATTTGTCCGACTGGTTACTTTGCAACGACAGCAATGAAGGTACTTTCTACTTTGCAGCGGTAATATTTGCGGTTGGAACCATGTATCCATGTTCATCAGTCATCCCTTTTTCTCCCGGGGCATGCCTGGAGAAGGCTGATGGACGCGCTATAGGGTCGGGAACCAGAGCGTAGCCCTTGGCGTCAGTTCCAAGCGATGGATGACAGCCGGGGTGGTTGAGAGAGCCTTTCCACTCCGGGATAGACTCATAATAGTTGTCCCCAAAGGTTGTCTCACTTGACCCCGGGTATCTGTTCATGGGAACATTGGCTGATGGTGCGGATGTTTCCTCGTAACGATCCTACAAGATGCAAATCACCAACCAAAATCGTTACAAAGGAAAGTTAAAGAAGGCAAAAGTTAATCGATTTTTCAAACAGTTAAACTAAAGACTTCAGTCATTAGAATACCAAAGTGAGATTCTAATTACTGATGTACTTTTTTTTTACTGTTTTGACATGTTTCCAACCAATACCGCATGGAAATGTATTTGAATTGACATGGCAGCAGATTCAACACAAAAATAATGCTAACGTAACCCGATTTTGTAAGTGTACGCTCAGATGTACTCATATGTGCTGATATGTGCTTAGATGATGTGTTATGTTGTACATTTAGAAAACATGGCAGCTTCTAGTGGGCCGTCAAAACAGTTGATATTGGTTTCATACAATTTGACTATTTCCTTTATTAGTCTTACCCAAGAGGAAATTCGACTAGGATTAACATGAATGATGCATTTATCAATAGCATTTAGCAGAAATTGAAGCGTTCCTTTTCCCTTTAACTAATCGTTTGACTTGTACTAACCGTTCGTTCCAGACGGGCTAGCCTGCATCCACGTATTTTGAAATGAACCCAACGCACACCAATCAGGAACAAGATCAGTAATGCCAGACTCAATGCCCCGATCAGGATGAACACAAGAAGGGCTGTATACAGGATGGGGAGGCAAGTGAATATAAAGCGTCACTGATGTCAGTGCTTTGTTTCTTAGAAAATGACGATTCAATCATTAACTGCATATAAGGAACATCCATACTTCGTAGGGTTGTCAGATGAAGCAATGTGCCAATGGGGGGAAACATTGCACCTACACACGAATGTTTGTATTAACAAGCTTTGATATCTATACATCGAATGAGTTGTCCTCTTTCAGGTGCGGGAAGAATGCCGATTCAGTCCTGTACAGCTTTTCAAGGACCACCCGTCATTTCGAGGGCTGCCAGATGAAGCCAGCTGTCAACGGATAAAACATCGCACGTACTCAAGTAATGTTTAAAGTTACACGCTTTGATATCTATAATTATATAATTCATAAAATATCGTCGTCATATATATTAGGTCACATTACTACATGTTTGTGATTTATGTTGTTGTTTGTTTGTATATCACCTGAACTCCAAATGTGATCCTCAGTTGTATCTGTGTGATGCTCAATTGTATCTTTGTGGCCCTCTGTTGTCAATATTCGCGAAGGTTTCTCAGTGTGATCACTTCCAGTCAGATCTGGCTCCAAATTTGAAGTGGTGCCTACCTCCGTGGGCGCTTCTGAGATGGACTCGGGACCTGAAATGAAAACGTGACATGCAACGATTTCTTTTTTTTTAAGCCGTTCAATAATTAGGCTGTGGTGTATTGTTGATAAATCTCTGCATTTATATTTCCATAACTATATAAGTACATGTATGATGATTGCTTCACTCGGATGTGCGCAGGGCGATTAATTTGAGGGCAATGTCGACATTTTGAAAAACCCACCAACAAATGTGATATCCAAAG
The DNA here is from genome assembly GCA_037951105.1 of Echinarachnius parma. Taxonomy (NCBI): domain Eukaryota; kingdom Metazoa; phylum Echinodermata; class Echinoidea; order Clypeasteroida; family Echinarachniidae; genus Echinarachnius; species Echinarachnius parma. Next base: position 195,749 of record JBAMJV010000453.1, read on the forward strand.
TTATAAATGCATAACTGCTTCGTAATCCTTAATATAAATGTGAATATGATCTCAGATTTTGTTTTGGATTGCATTCCTAAGTTATAGTGTAATCACGCGGCAAACACTTAATGTTTAATCAAAATAATTCGTATTTTCAACCGTTATCCGAATATAAATATAAATATAAATATATAGTTTGTAACGTTGTATAGCCTTTTTTCAGGGACCATCATACTCTCAAGCACTGCTTATAAGGATGGTCCCGTATATATCACATATCACATATCACATTATGTTAATACACTATTTTCACTGACTGAGGAGTGTAAGTGTCATAATGAATTAATGTCATACGGCCAAGTGGCATGCACAATAATGTAAGGAGTTATTTGCTTTATCACTTTATTATGTTTGTTTGTACACAGTTGAAATAAACCTCTTTGTTTAAAATAAATCATACATATCTCAAAAGGGGAGAGGACATTTCGAAACAATGGCGTGATGGAAATAGGAAAACATGAAAGTAACACAGGCCTTCTGAGAGTGATGTTGGTTGATTCAGATTATGGTTAAATACTATACCTTACCGGGTATTCCGACATGCAGTTGTACCTTTCCATCTCCTACGCCCGCTTGTGTAGTGACAGCACATTTGTAATCTCCACTATCCGATGCTTGGAGCTCCGAAATGGTCAAGTTCCCGCTAAAGACAGCATCCGCTTCGAATGATAGCCTCTCATCACCCATGCCATCCAACATATTCGTCTGACACATGTCGGCATTTTTGGCATCGTTTGCACATGAGAAGTTGGCAATTCTAGTCCCATTTCTCGACCATTGCAGGTTGCTAAAAGATTGTACAGATGTTTGAGGACTGTAGATGCAATTGAGGACAATTGTGTCTCTGATTAGAGGTCTGGAAGAAACGATGATGGATACGTCGGGGGATCCAGCAGTCTTGACTGTATGTATAGAAAACGATGTGAAATATGTGTAATCGGATGGATTTGAAATTACGTACCTTTGTTCCAAGAGATCTAGAAACGTTATAATTATTACTATATTAATGATAATAATGATGATAATCATAAGCATATTAGTTTTATGAATGCAAATTATACTACCACAACTAATAATACATTAATAATAATAATCATAGTAATAGTGATATAAATAATATTATTAATGACCATGGTCCTGACATACTAATCATACAGATAATAATGGCAAACGTATAAAACCACTTCAGTGATGCAGACTATGCATGACATGAATGGTATCAATACCATATTAGTTTATGTTGAAGCGCCTTAGTTACAATTCTAGCTATTTTGAAAGTCGTGAGAATGGAATCACACGTATCCCATTATATGTTTAACTTTTTAGCCAGTATATGAATATGTCTGTGTTTTATTTCACTTCTTACCTGTGTAATACAGGAGAAAGGCGGAGAGCTTCACTAAAGAACCGCTTCTTAGAGCCATTTTGATGCAGAATGATGTCGAAAATACGAAATAAATTTATATAGCTTATTTAGTTCTGGGAAGAATACATCACAGTTCCAGGCAAGACATCATACCAAACGAAGAACTACACGCCCAATGCCATCAATATCAGATACTTTGGAGAACATCCTTATAAGGTGGGAGTGTCGTGGTATGTTGTTTCGGGCCTTCGCCTTTCAATACGAAGGTCATGGGGTCGAATCATAGCCACGACACGAGTGTCCTTCAGCAAGACACTTTATCCACATTTGCTGCTCTCAATCCAGGTGCAGGCAATCATTGGTATGCAGTGTTTAAGCGCCCCATCATGGCAGCACGGCAACAGCTGGTAAGGTAATGAAGCTCTATAGCGCTTTAAAATGTCTGTGATAAAGCGCTATTAAAAATGTACTATTATTATTATTACACATGCGCAGAGGAGAATCACGATGAAAACAATGACATCACACGGAACGTAATTCACGTAAACACCATGGGTAATTGACACATATTTCGAACTTGAGCAATATGCTTTGGAATAATTTATAAAACTTATTCAAAGAAAAAATGCAAACATTTCAATTTTGGGGAAATTTACAGTAGGAACTTGAACCCTTATTGGTGATAGAAAATATTGATGCGTTTCAATTACATGTTATTGCTCCAGGAATTTTTTATAACGACTAACAGCTTTTAATAATTTTCAGTTTAAGTTAAACTGTAGTATCTCTGTGAAACACCCCCGGGTAGAACTGGAACGTTTACAAAATGACACACACTTGGCGACACATGGTAGCCTTTAGGATCGAACAGGAAATGAAACCACTGAACCAAAGCACGCTGAGGATTATCCTAGTACTGGTCCTTAGTTACATGCCATGCGTGCCAGGATGAATTATAAAGGAATGTTTGTATTCTAACAATAATATTTATAATGTCTTAAACAATGGGAAACTGATCAGAAGTATATAATATAAATCAAAATAAGCAAAAGCGAAAGCGAAATAGGTTTCTGATTAATTTATTAATAGTCGAACAGCGTTGTAATATAATAATCATTCCTGCAAAAGTAAATTATTGACAGGTGTTAATGGATTATTAATTTATACTGCTTAATGTGATCCATTAACTTTAATTTTTTTCTGAAAGTCATATTTGAGACTTTAAACATATACAAATATCATTGTAATATTCTTAATAATGATATGTGAGACTTTCATTGAAAAGGAATAATGTTTATCTAATGAAAACAGAACATAATTAATGTCTGATTTTACACCGATCGTTCGCGTGAATTATCCAAATTCGAATATTATGGACAATTGAGTATCCGAATTTGGATTATCTTGTCTACAGTCTTAAGCTCCTATAGACGCTTTCAAATTTAATCTTAGATATCTCCACTATAAGGGACTGATACATTTGGAAATCAAAATCAATTTCATTCTTCTGTTACCATAAGTCAAACAACAAGATACAAGAGAAGTGTGAAACCTCCAAGTAATTTTGGTTGCATTTTCACGAAATTAATGTATTACTTTAAAGGGACTTAGTAACATTGTCAAAATCCTCAAATTCAAATTAAAAATCTAGCGGTTCCCTCATTCTTGTTTTATTCGTATTAACAATAAAAGCATGGTACAGGTTTCAGTTTTTAAGATTTCCATTTCGTTCAAAAGACATTTACGATTGAAGTGTTCGGATATGAAATTATGTACGGGACCTTTTCAGCAGTGTACAAAGTAAGTGCAATGAGTAAGTGAATATCACTTTGCATTTTCACTCATATCTCGGCCAAATAACATCCAAATTAGTTGAAGTTTTCACACGTTACTTTCTGGACATATCAGATCACACAAATACACATTTTATTATCTTTTGTCTATAGGTGGGCCCCCGGACACCGATTATTATTTGAATATCACACAGTATTTTCTATCAAATCAATTTCGAAGACGTTCTTTTTTATTTATGAATAATGATATTTAATATTGTTCTTAATAATTCATTTGAGATTTCACCACGAGGACTCAATTCAGAATCGAATAAAAACTGAAGGGTTTAAAAAACTCCCGCTGACCCGCCTAACCTTTCATACTCTTAGCATTAGATATGATTGTCTAGTGGAGGTGTTACAGTAAACATGTTAACCCATTGGCTTCGGACATTTAGTGGTCACTGTATTAACTCTATCGGGAACTTTCCGGTCTTCACATATCTGAGGTACACATGCATGTTAAGCATCACGTGTGGAAACCTAAACCAATTATCTCATTATGAATACTTATGTTCAATGCCATTTGTATTAGACGTCTGATCCCCTGACAAAGTACTGGATATAAATCATGAGCAACAACAAAGTGCTCATTACTTTGTGCACGCAGTCGTTACTATAATCGTGCACGTCAATGAACTAGTCACACCTGGTATTGACAGGTTCTATTACATTGTTTGGATCGATAAGCAAATTGTAAAGAATAACAAATTGCTGCACTTAATATTTGCACAAAAACAAAAACGCAAAATGTTTAACTCTTAAGGTGAACATCTTTCCAGCACTTCCATATCATTGAACCGCGAGATTGTAAAGTTGCACCATAAACCAAATGTGCAAAGTTTCACTCTTGGGTTCAGGGTTACAACGTAATGGTGTAAATGTTCAAAGATGCGACGATGCAACCTTAACCTGAAGGGACAACTTTACCCTCTACTTAAATGGGCATAGTTCGACCTTTTGATTAGGTGCTGCCAGTATGGCAAACAAAGAGGGCCAAAATGATCCGGTGGATATGCGATTTTCTCACCCCTAGAGAGAATCAAGTCCGATACCACCGAGTTCTTTCCTCCTCGAAAGCGATGACCGCCGGTGTACCCCAGGGTACGCGCCTTGGACCCCTCCTCTTTCTTGTCCTCATTGACGACGCCACACGAGAGTTGCCGATTCATCGTTGGAAGTATGTCGACGACATGTCACTTACCGCTGCTGGTGACAGAGGCGACGGTCAGCCTTCCGTGCAGATTGCCCTGAGAGACTTGGAGGAGTTGTGTGAGGGTAATCGCGTTCGCTTGAATCCGACTAAATGCAGCATCATGCATGTTGCCTTCTGCAAAATACCATCCCCATTACTCGACTTTACCTTGTGCAACGACATCTTGAAAGAGGTCTCCACCATGAAGTTACTTGGGGTGACTATTCAAAGTGACCTCAAGTGGAACTACCAGGTCTCTTCCATGATCTCTAGAGTTGGATCTCGCTTGTACATGCTACGGAGGCTGAAGCAGTACCGACTTCCTGCAGCCGACCTCGTGACAGTCTACACCGGTTTCGTCAGGCCCCTGCTCGAGTACGCATGCCCGGTTTGGCACTCGAGCCTCACAACTGCCGAATCCAACATGATTGAACAAATTCAAAAACGTGCACTTCGGATGAGTTTTCCCGGCCGTTCTTACACCGAAGCTCTACTGAACACTAATATCGTTGACCTGGCATCTCGCAGAGAGGAACTCTCACTAACTTTCGCTAGGAATGCAGCCAAATCCGGTGTCATTGATGACTGGTTCACCGAAAACAATCCGGTAAGAACTCTGAGAAACACTAAAAAATACAAAGAACCAAGATGCCGTACGAACCGTTATAAAAACAGTCCGGTACCATATATGACAAGACTCTTGAATTCTCATTAAATGGCTGCTACAATGCTCTTAAATTGACTGTAATAGAGCATGCTATATTTTTGTGAAATTCTATTTTTATAAATATGCATAATGTATTAATTAATTATTTATTATTATATTTGTCGCAATATTCTAATTTCCTGATATACGTTGTAAACTTAACCACCAGTACTTATTTAAATGCCTGATTTTATTCTCACTTGCCAATTGAATGATTTATATAAAAGTGCCATTACTCGATCTTTGATATTCACATTGTTTTAGTACCTGGCCTTTATTTAAACTTTAAGGACTATCATACAAAATTCAATTTTTTTTTCTTTTCTTTTTTAGTGTACCTTTTATTTATTAGACTCTGCAAATGAAATATTAACTCCCAGGATTTATTTAAATACCAGATTTATTCTCAACGGCCAATTTAAATGATTTATATTATATAACAGTACAATTACTCGACCGTTGATACCACATTGTTTTAGTATATTGCCTCTATTTAAAACTTTTAAGGACTATACTGCCGTCCCATGACAAAAGGAAGCAACTCTGAATTTATCAAAATCGACTTTTTTCTTGATTTGGGGTATTTTTGGTATGCTCTACATGATGGTGAATAAATAGAGGTCACATGACCCCTAATTTCCGAAATATAGATATATCAAAAGGAAGCAACTCTAAAGATTTCCTCATAAAACACTGACAAAAGGAAGCAACTCAATCAGCCAATCAGCTATCATCATGGAAGTGGCATGTGTGCATTGATCTCCTAATCAGCCAATCAGAGCGCGCCTAAGTGCATCTCACTTTTCTCCTTGAATGTCTGTCAACCACTGCACCAGAATTGATACAGAAAATGCTGAAATTCGCTGATCTGTTTGCACATCAAGATATTATATACATTTAAAACCCATTTCATTTATCAATCAAAATGCTGACTGTGAATAAAAAAATATAACGTTTTCTTTTTTTTTCACAGCACAAGTTCTGATGCTAGGTGTTTATTATTGTTCCACATGTAGACTTTTGTGTGGGGAATTTTGCAGAAAATGATTAACTTGATGAAATGTTGTTTTACCTGGCTTTGCCAATGACTCACACACAAACACAAACACACACACACATGCACAACCATACACGTACACACACATACTAACACACGCATGCAAACACACACACACACACACACACACACACACACACACACACACACACACAAATATACGCACACATACAGACATACGCGCAAACAAACACACACACGCACAAACACGCATACCCACACACCCACAAACAAACACACAGACACACCTACACACACACGCACTCACACACAGAAACACGCACACGGCACAGCCACACACACACACACACGCACACACACACTTACAAACGCACATAACACACACGCGCACACACACACACGTACGCACACACACACGTACGCACACACACACACACACACACACACAAACACACACAAATATATGCACACATACATACATACGTGCAAACATACGCACATATACACACGCATACACACACAAACACGCACATATACACATACATGAGTAGATACACACTAACACATACACACACTGACACATACTCACATGCACTCACACACACGCATACATACACATATATTTGCACATACATATACACACAAACGTATATACACACATACACATGGATACACACACAAACACACGCACGCACGTACTCACACAATACTGACTTCTTAGATTATCAAGAGTTGCTTCCTTTTGTCATTGGATGACGCGTGCAAATATTCAAGATATACTGTGACAAAAGGAAGTATGCTGCTTAATATGCATAAAACAATGATTTTACAAATCAAAACATATCATTCCGAAATGCCTTCTCTGAGTACATTATAAAACATGTCATACCTGGGAATTAGGATTTTATGTTTGAGAGGTCAGAAAGAAAAACATTTTCTTCATTTACTAAGAAACTCATTCCACAGAGTTGCTTCCTTTTGTCATGGGACGGCAGTATAATACAATAATTATCATTTTTTTTTTTTTATTGTACTTGTTATTGTTGTAGTACCTCGCCATTATTTAAACTTTATTATTCAAATTTATCTTTTGATTGTACTTTTGGTTTAATAGACTGTAAACGAAATATTAACTTCCAGTATTTATTTAAATACTATATTTATTCTCAATTGACAATTGAAATGATTTATATAACAGTACAATTACTCGACCTTTGATTCATTGTTTTAGTAAACTTTTATGGACTTTAATACAATATCCAAATTTTGTTTTAAATTGGACTTTTTATTTAATGGACTCGAGTTATACACATGAATTCATGAATTAATTATTCATTACTTTATTAATTTTGTTGCAATAATCGATAATCGTGATACGCTATTTAACATAAATATCAACTCCAAGTAATTACTCAAATGCCAGATTCATTATCCACTTATTATTTTATAGTAGTACCATGACTTTTTATCTTTTTATGCTAACGTTTTCGATTATTTCAGTGTAATAGATATTATCTGTCTTTATAAAATGTACTTCATTGTTAATATGTAATTGTATTTTGTAATGGTATCTTATGCTTTATATGATCTATTTGATTGTAAAATTGTATACAATTTAGCTTTCGGGCTACGATGTGCAGTTATATGAATAAAACCATTTATCTATCTATCTATCTATCTACCGGTTTGTTTAGTGTGTATGTACACTACTGATGAGTTAAAATTATATGGTAAATAATTTTAATATATATTTCTCAAATGGTTTCGAGACCAATTTCATCTGTTTTGAATGACCACTGGAGGCTGCCATGTTTTCCAACGGCAAAATATGAAACGCCATCTTAGCGTGCGCGAACATGAGCAGGTAACCGACATAGCAACATACTTAGCAACAGCGGTTGGTCTCTCTTCTGCTTCTAATCAGACTCGTAAAAACACCAGAGTAATTTTTTTCTCGTAAGAAATGTTATTTAAGAAAATATGCACAGAACAGATTGATACCTTACCTTTTTATCAAGTACACTGTGAAAAATGTTACTGACGAATTAACCGTTAAATAATTTGCAAAGTTATCCCGAGAGAAAGCAAACGTTACTTGTTTGTACAACTCGTTCAAATATAATGATATTTTTACAATGCCGTATATACACCTATAAACCTTGATCTCATTATGAATACTTATGTTCCATGCCATTTGTATTAGAAGTCAGATCCCCTGACAAAGTACTGGATATAAACCATTACAATATAACTGGATGTATTAGTGTATCTTCTTATAAGTCATTATAAGTATTCTGTCAGGCATCTCGTTCTTCGTGAAGATCTGCTCATAACATGCATAATGAACAACCTTGATTTAAATTTGTTTAACAATTTCAATTTGTCATTTTTAAATTCTCTTTTGTGAATGCATGTTCATGTTACTCACAAAGTTGTAGTATTAGTAATGTTGCCTACATTGTGTTTCATTATAATTGTTTTTTTAAACATTTATGTAAAGTTTAAAATATTAAAAAAGGTAAATCACCATAATACAAAGCTAATTTATTATACACAAAAAACGAATTTCAAATCATTTTGCATAGTTGCTAATCACTGAATGCATATAACAACAATGAACTGTATAAAGTAATTCATAACTGTATAAGTGGTATGAAGTAATTCAAACAATGCATGTAGATGAATAAAATGTTTCATAATTTATAGTGAGAATCATGTTATTGTATATAGTTGTCCACTAAGTTTACTAATATGAACAAAGATTATTGGTGGGAAAACCGAGTAAAAACAAAACAAACAAAGAAGACTTGAAAAACTTGTTGGAACGCCCCCCAAAATAGCCCGAACGGCAATCGCTACTAATTTATTTATGACGTCATCGGGGTAATGAGTGCCGAGTTGGCACATTGCCATTGGCATACATGCACTAACTACATACAAGCGACTTTCCTTTTGCATTATGAGTCTGTATATTTGTATCTACACTTACTCATTATCATTACTTACTCAAGTATCAGGGGCAACATCTTAAGCAGTGAGAACATTAATTATTCGGATAAAGAATTGAAATATTTTGTGAAGTTTTGTGTTGTCTAGCTATGTTTAGTTTGATCCAAGATTTCGCTCTTGGTCATAGATGCTGATGTATTGCATGCGCTATAAATATGCTACGTGTAAAGCATGACACTGCTATTCGGCATTATATTCCACATACTAAGAATCTTGCTCTACGATTGGTCAAAAGTGAATCACGTGATGAAACATAGTTTCGCCCATCATTGATGGGAGAAGAAAAGTTCGTTACACTGTGTACTAGCTTTGGTGGAAGTGCGTTGCACTCACTCCTATCTTGGTAAAAGTGCGTTGCACTGTGTACTATCTTCAATTGTTCGCGCGCAAGTAGGCGTGCGGCGTTAGTGCGCATAAAGGTAGGGCTATTTGAGGTCTTCAGCAGGCCGGGGGAGGGGGGGGGGGCCATTATGGCCCCCCCCCCCCCCCCCTAAGATCTCGGCCGCGGAGCGGCCGATCGCCGTGAAAATGTGCACGCATGATAAGTGAAGTGTATAGAATACAATGGTAGTTTTAATTTTTTTTTTATTCATTAATTTGCATATTTATGGTAATTTATTCAAATAAGGTCATAAAATTAATATTTTTACCCATAAATCATATATTCTTCATCATTAAACATTGGTTTTCACTACATATATTCTTTAGAGCATTTGGAATAATAATGCGACAAAATCTTTTGGAAGAGCCAGGTTCTTCCTTATGTTTTCTATTGTTTTTATAATTTCTTATGTATTTCTTTGTTTTTTTAAACTTACGTATTTTATTGTTTTTGTTGTTTATATTATTTCTAACTATAATTCGTCTATTTTGAACCCCAAAACAAACATAAAATGTAAACAAGACCAAATAACCAATGATATACTTCCTTTTACAAAAACTGATATGTCCATATGTTTTGTACACAAATCACGAAATTGAGCGATTTTCGGGCTGACATGCATAGACAAAAGGTCACGTGACTTCGTAACGGTAGGTCCGATTTTCAAAATTTTTATTTTAAAATATGCGCAAGACCCAAAAGAAAAAAGTCACCAAGCAGCGGCGCGTCATCTTACAGCGTTTTGGAGCAATAAATAAAAATGCGGAGGGGGGGGGGGCATTATGGCCCCCTCCCCCCGGCCTTATTAGGGTTAATCATAAATCTTGTTCATGTGCAGGATTGAGGAAATTAGAATAAAAGACTCGATCAATTGCTCAATATTCCAAACTTTTTAGCCCTTTGTGTTAGTTATACGTAGTTCGTTTGTGATCAAAATAATTGATGTGGAATATAAAGCAAATAATCACCTTTTGGTTTCAGGCGATAGCAAATTATCACCTTCACCAACGGTAATTATTTGCTTACTATCCATGATATGAGCCTGTGACTGAGCAATTTGCTTCATAATTTTCAAATTGTTGTTGTTGTTGTTCTTGTTGTATAGGCTGTCCAATCTAAAAGATTATTTCCGCCTGGCTATACAAGTTTTTCTTCTGTGATCAAAAGATGGCGCTGTTTTATTTGTTCATTCACCACTTCTTTAATTTCTCCTCAAGTCCGTTCAATCGATGGTGTAAGCAAAATATCTCAGGTGTAAACCATTAACAAGGTACAAGTATTAATTATAAATATTAGTTGTGCAGTGGAACAAATTGCCCTACTTTTCCCCTTCTTCCTCCCGAGGACGGAGAGAGACAAACACCTTTATATTACATTAACTAAGTCATTTACAAATGACCAAATACAATAAATAGTATTTATCAGTGGCTTTTATGAAAGCAATCACAGGCTGCAAATGATCTTCTTTCCCCAATAAATTATGTGAACTCATTTTGTTTACTTCCAGCCGTAAATGTGTTTTATTTCTCTCTTGTATACACTTATAATCAATCAAATAATGTTTCATTGTTTCAAGTTCCATACTCTAATCACAAATACCAGTTTCAGGTTTTTTATACTAAATTTATTACAATTTAGCTTACATTTACCCATTCTCATTTGACGTAATAATCGTTCATTTTTTCTACAAAAACCCAAACAGATTAATACGCTGTGATACAATTTATTAAATCCCAAATAAAAATCAATCTTCCTTTCTCTATTGTTTCCCACTAATTTTGCCATAATTGGTTATAAAAATAACTCATATAATTAATCAAATAATTTCTATTCCGTGGAACAAGTACAACCGCATATTTTGTTTTAGTTGCTTATTTAGCTAAACAATCAGCTATTTAATTTCCTTGTAAATCACAGGGTGTGAAGGTATCCATCCAAAATATATATCTATACCAATAATACTTCATTGTGATAATTTATCGAACATTTCTTTAATTATAATAGCTTTATTCATATTTGTAATAGCCTGCAGGGCTGACATCGAGTCTGATAGTATAACTACAGATACTGGAGAATAATCTTCTATCCAATGTAAGGCTAGAATGATCGCTGTCAAATTCTGCAGTCATAATATTTACTGGGGAATTTCTACAACATTTCATTACGTTTCACTAAGTTAGCCGTGATCTCCACCACGGTGGAAATCAACTCAACCATTTTAATAGCTTTCGTCAACATTCCATGCCCTGTTAACTGCCCCCCCCCCCCCCCCCCGAGACCTAGTGGTATTATAGAGATAATCTCCTCCGGTTACACGCAGTAAACCGATAAGAACGGTGTAAACGGTGATAACATTCTACTAGAGGCACGAATCTCTCAACCTCTCCTCAGGCCTGAGAAGCGGATATTTTCTAATTTAGGTGAAACGTAATGGCTTATCTTTGGAATATCAAAAGCTGCACTTGTCAAACCATCATCAAGTTTAGATTCATCTGTATACATTTTCAAATAGTTATTCCACTTTATTACAATATTTTATAATGCACAATTCAACTGTTCAATTGGAAGCGACTCTTTCTTTTTCACTTGATCAATTATACTAAAAGACACATTTGGCTTCACAAAGTGCCAAGTAGGGGTGCTAATAATACCATCCGCTTGTGTTTCCAAGTTTGGTGTTTCTAAAGAGCAAGCTCGATTCATTAAACCTATGAAGCCCAAGCTATTTTGGCGTTCCCAGGCCCCGGGGGGGGGGGGGGGGGGGTTGTAGCAGCTTAAAGGGCCCCCTCTCTAATTTCTTTATTCTTCAATCAACCACTTTCATATTTGGCACACGTGTCAAGCAGGTTAAAGGGATAGTTGAGTTTTAGAATAGAGGGCGCTACACAAAATAATTGTTTGTGATATAATGAAAAACTGTGTGTCAAATTCGAAAAAGCATACAATTTCAATGACAGAATAAACTTTATTTGCTAAAAATCGATTCAAAAATGGCTGAAATATCCATAAATATAACCATTTGTAATAATTGTGGGGCCCACAATTATTCGATAATTTGGAACTAGCCGTTAATTTTGTTTTTAAATGCTTCCTCTTTTAAAAGATTTACAAAAGAGGTTTTTAAAAAGTTGTTGATTATCTCTCTTTGTAATCACTATTTCAACAAACATCACATGCACAATACTTCAATTGAAATGGTTGGAACCAATGAGTGTTTAGAAAGCTCCCTCTTTAGATTGAACGGCTCTTTTTGAATGATAACAGGCTTTTTACTTACCTAGTCATTTGTAATTTTGTATTCATTTCGAGCATGGTGGAGTTATAACTATTAGTTTGTAATGTAATGGTGCAGTTTTTGGTACCTAAAATTCAGTTTGACCAAAACTATATCCTCTCTACCATGTCTACCAAAACTCAACTAAATAAGTTGCAATCATAAACATTTGTAAAGGTCCCAATATGAGGGCGCTATTCACGATAATATGATGAAAAACATAGAACATGTCAGAATTTAGAAGTTTTTGAGCTGTTTTCGCCAAATCGACTGTTATCAAGTAGGCAAATTTAAATTTGTACTTTAGTTATGTAATATTACATATTCTGGAACATAGATCATGACATTTCTGTGAAATTTGAAGGGATTTAGTTGGCCACTAGTTCCGCAAAGTCATTGTGGAGATGATACGTTAAACACGACTTATCAGACACATTATAGTACATGATAATATGTATGTATGCAATCTCTTCAATTTTTACTATATAAACTTGAACCAAATTAATTGTTTTCATATCAAAATGTATGTAGACATCATGAGAAATCCCATTTGCAGATTTTAATCACAAAAATATCATAACAATACATAACAACTATATTTGATTTAATTCTTATTATATTGTTTGTTTTCAGGAAATTAATTTCAGTTCATAACAACCGGTTACCGATGATTATCATAAAATTTGACCAGAAAAACACCCAAACTTCACTTGTTTACTAAAAGAAAAAAGAGAGTCAATATAGGGCCTAAATTTTCGAGGCTATAATGTGACGATTATACAAACAAAAACAACATATATATACACATATAAGGATGTGGACAAACACAATAAAACGAAACTAAACAGAGTAAATAAGGAGGATCACGTGGGAGTGATGCAACAGCAGAGAATATAATAAATGATGCAAAAATACTGCTGAAAACTGCTTATCTACTAAAATAATGCCAGGTAGTAAAATGAGAGTCAATATCCCAGCTAGCCACCTGACGTCGGGCCGATGTCGGAAGTTGGTTGCCGGATGTCGGCATATCGCCGTTGGCTCGAGGTTAAAATGTCCGCCAGCCCAACATCGTCACGACGTCATTTTTGTGATATATTGGCATAACGTCATTTTCCGACAATGGCCCAACATCATGTCATGAGATGATGTTGGGCCATTGTCGGAAAATGACGTTATGCCAATATATCACAAAAATGACGTCGTGACGATGTTGGGCTGGCGGACATTTTAACCTCGAGCCAACGCCGATATGCCGACATCCGCGACCAACTTCCGACATCGGCCCGACGTCAGGTGGCTAGCTGGGATAGGGCCTAAATTTTCGATCCTAGCAGAATCTTCTTCAGAGGCTATAATGTGACGATTATACAATCATAAGCAATACGTGGGAGTTGCCTCCCCATTGCGTACCAGCTATACCCCGTAATAAATCCAAACGTTTTTTACATTTCTCCACAATACTATCAATATGAATAGACCATATCAGTATGAATAGATGTAAAGTCATATTTTATGTATTCATGCAGGCTCGCCTTCTCGATTATATGTTTCATGCATGGTTCCTGCCTGCCCCTCCATGAAAATGTCGAGTGTTTTTTATTCATCGCGGATCCATCAGCTTTGTAATTTGTTAACCAGTAATCTTAAAATCTACACGAAAATATGAACCAATTAAATAATTACGAATGTCACAATGTTTGTTTCTTTTCATTTTGCTATTTGCAGTGAAACAACCATAACGAGCATCATAAGGGACGTGCAGATAATGTAATGACGTCACTAACAAATTAGAGACCTTCATCTGTACATACGTGGTCTAGTGAAGTACAAATTACGACCTTCAGCTGGAGTCAGTGGGACTTGCAATGTCACTTAACAAGTAATGACCTCCATTCGGCCATGGACAGAAGGCATATTCCATGAAGTATTACTTAGCTCACCTTCTTGAAAGTATGTAGTGTAGCCTAGGCCTTCGTTGAACTTATTCACCCCCATATATAGCGCCAGATCACAATTGTGGCGCAGATCTCTCGTTGGTGGCGCTATATAGAGGGGTGAATAAGTTCAACAAGGGTGTAAACAAGACTAGTGCATATGCGGAAGTGCGTTCGTAAATCACCATCATCATCACGTTGACCTTTTTCGAGTTACAGAGACTGGTTGACGAGTCTCAACCGATACCATTGATAACTCTTGTTTTTCGGGGAAAAGGTAGCCTATAAGTCTTTGAAGAGTCAATCATATCCACGATGGATTGTTAAATTGATTTGATTCTTTCTTTTTACATGTTACATGTTTGAGAGGTGGATATTTAGCCGAGTGGTTAATTCGGCAACGTCGGCACTGAAAGTAGTTTTCTACTTTGCAGCGGTAATATTTGCAGTCGGCACCATGTATCCATGTTCATCAATCAACCCCGTGTCTCCGGCAGTATACCTGAAGAAGGCTGATGGAAGCGGCAGGCAGCGCTAGAGGGTCGGGAACCAGAGCGTAGCCGTTGGCGTCAGTTCCAAGCGATGAATGTTATGCGGAAGTGCGTTCGTAAATCACCATCATCATCACGTTGACCTTTTTTAGTTACAGAGACTGGTTGACGAGTCTCAACCGATACTATTGATAACTCTTGCTTTTCTGGTAAAGGGTAGCGTAAGTCATCAGTCAATGATAGATTGGAGACTCTTTCTTTGATTTTACATTTGACATGTTCGAGAGGTGGATATTTGTCCGACTGCTTTATAATTTGCAACGCCGGTAATTAAGGTACTTTCTACTTTGCAGCGGTAATATTTGCGGTCGGAACCATGTATCCATGTTCATCAGTCATCCCTTTTTCTCCCGGGGCATACCTGGAGAAGGCTGATGGACGCGCTAGAGGGTCGGGAACCAGAGCGTAGCCCTTGGCGTCAGTTCCAAGCGATGGATGACAGCCGGGGTGGTTGACAGAGCCTTTCCACTCCGGGATAGACTCATAAGAGTTGTCCCCAAAGGTTCTCTCACTTGACCCCGGGTATCTGTTCATGGGAACATTGGCTGATGGTGCGGATGTTTCCTCGTAACGATCCTATGCAGAACACCAACAAAAATCGTTAAAAATGAAGTTTAAAACAAACAAAAGTTAATAAACTTAATAAGATTCATTCATGAAGTAAAATTTGAGATTTCAGTCATATAAGCATATAAATGTAAGATTCGTATTACTGATACTACCATCTGTTTTTGCTTGTATTGTGCTGCTTTGAAATGTTTCCAACCGGTACCGCATGAAACCGGTCTTTTTTATTGACACTATTAAAAAATAGGATGGACGCAGCAGATTCAACACATGGTACATTTAGAAAACATATTAATGGCAGCTTCCAGTGAGCAGTCAAAACAGTTTACAAACTATTTCCATTATTGATTATACCAAGATGAAATTTGATTAACATTTACATGATTTATGCACTAATCAGTAACATTTTATAAAAGAAAATTATAGCATTCCTTTGCCCGTCAACTCATATTTTGACTTATACCAACCGTTCGTTCCAGACGGGTTAGCCTGCATCCACGTATTTTGAAATGAAGCCAACGCAAACCAATCAGGAGCAAGATGAGTAAAGCCAGACCCAATGCCCCAATCAGGATGTACACAAGACGGCCTGTATACACGACTGGGGATGCAAATGAATATTAAGCGTCACTGATGAGGTCCGAGGACTATAACGATCAATATGATTTTTACCAAAAAATAAATCTGTGTTAGTTACGTTCTGATATTTTGGTGTGTGACAGATGGCTTGAAATATATCGAATAGTCCGTTCCCTTGCATTTGCTAGATTGGAAAGAAGTCCCCCACCCCCGTCTTGTTTAGTCTTGCCCTCCCATTCTCCAGATCGAGCTCTTGCGATGACACTGCACTCGACCTGCTGGCTTCCTCTGTCACCACTTCCATAATGATTATCATGGTGTGGAAAAAAGTGGATTGTCTCTTTTAGATATGTGGTAAAATGCCAATTCAATCTTGCACAGCAGTATAAAGACAACACATTCTTAGGAGGGAGGGTTACTAGATGATATATTTACAAGCTATGATATCATAATACTTCGAATAAGTTTGCCTCTATCAGCTGCTTGCAAATACCGATTAAGGTCTGCATAGCTTTATCAGGACCATCCGTCTTTCGGAGGGTTGCCGGAAGAATGTCCATAATTATGTCAATTGGCGAAATATATATTTACATATTTATATTCGTATTTACAAGCTTTAATATATAAACTTCGAAAGAAGATAGCATCATTACATAATTCATCGTAATATTATTATCGTCATGAATACAATATGTGTTCACATTACTTCATATGACTGTGGTTTATGTTGTTATTACTAG
Organism: Echinarachnius parma; assembly: GCA_037951105.1. Taxonomy (NCBI): domain Eukaryota; kingdom Metazoa; phylum Echinodermata; class Echinoidea; order Clypeasteroida; family Echinarachniidae; genus Echinarachnius; species Echinarachnius parma. The sequence continues at coordinate 212,947 of JBAMJV010000453.1, forward strand.
GTTTGTATTTCACCTGAACTCCAAATGTGATCCGTTGTAGTACATATGCGTCCCTCTGTTGTCCCTGTTCGGGAAGGTTTCTCAGTGTGATCACTTACAGTCAGATCTGACGCCAAATTTGAAGTGGTGCCTACCTCAGTGGGCGCTTCTGAGATGGACTCGGTACCTGGTAAGAACATATGTAATGCTACGCTTTTTGTTTTTAAGCAGTTCATAAATTGTGCTGTGGTATATTGTTGATAAGTCTCTTAATGTTCTTTTCCATTAATACCATATAACTATGCTGATTGATTTCCTCAGATGTGCTAACCGAGCCGAAATGTTTAATTTCAGTACGTAATTGAACATGCATTACTGATCAATAGTAATGTTTAAGAGAAATGTGATTATGAACTCAGATTTCGTTGGGGCATTGTATCCACATTGCAAACACTTATAAATCCAAAATAATCCAAATCCAAATAATGGGCATTAACTGTTGTCCGATAATGACCTATGATTGACTTGTGAAAGTGAAATGTTAAACTCAATGTCGTACGGCCAGGTGATAAGCTCAATAATGTAATGAGTTATGAATAATCCCACATTATAATGTTTGTACACTTGAAATAGTCTTTATTGAAAACAAAAACTGTATTTACCTAAATAAGGAGGTGGAGATTATGAAACAATGAGGTGACGCTATTATAAATAGTATGAAAACAGCTAGGAAGACATATAAGTACCAATAGTTCTACAAGTGATGTTGGTTGATTCAGACAATCAGCCAGTGGTTAAATATACCTTACCGGGTATTATGATATGCAGTTGAACCCTGTTCTCTTGTATGCCATATTTTGTAGAGACAATGCATGCGTACTCTCCACTATCCGATGATTGGAGCTCCATAATGGTCAAGTTCCCGCTAAAGACAGCATCCGCTTCAAATGATAGCCTCTCATCACCCATGCCATCCAAGATATTCTTCTGACACATGTCGGCATTTTGGGCATCGATTGCACATGAGAAGTTGGCAATTTTAGTCCCATTTCTCGACCATTGCAGGGTGCTAAAAGATTTTACAGATGATTGCGGACTGTAGATGCAACTGAGGACAATTGTGTCTCTGATTAGAGGTCTGGAAGAAACGATGATGGATACGTCGGGGGATCCAGCAGTCATGACTGTATGTATAGAAAACGGTGTGAAATATGTGTAATCGGATGAATTGCAAATTACGTACGTTTGTTCCAAGAGATCTAGTAACGTTATAATACATGCTATATTAAAGGGATCTAGTAACTCTGTTGACAAGTGCAAAAAGTGATGCGTGGTTAATACAATGTATATTGGTGTGATCTGATATGTCCGGAAAGTAATGCGTGAAAATGTCAAGTTAATTGGATGTCAATTGGCCGAGAAATGAGCAAAAATGCAAAGTGATATTCACTTTCTTATTGCACTTACTTTGTACACGGCTGAAAAGGTCCTGTAGATAATTTCATGTCCGAACACTTCAATCGTAAATATCTTTTGAACGAAAAGGAAATTTGAAAAAAGGAAACCTGTCTCATGCTTCTTTTGTTAATGCAAATCAAACAAGGTATGAGGGAACCACTAGAATTCCAATTGGATTTGTAAGGATTTGGACAATGTTACAAAGTCCCTGTAATGATAATAGTGATGATATTCATAAGCATATTAGTAATATACATATTAATAATACTACTACCACAACTAATAATACATTACTAATGATAATCCGAATAATATTTATATCAATAATGATAGTAATTATATTTCAATGACCATGGTCCTGACACACTAATTTTACGGATAATAATGGCAAACGGATAAAGTTTACTTGCAAAAGATAGCCACTTCAGTGATGCAGGCTTTGCATGACATGAATGGTATCAATATCATATTCTTTGATGTTGAGCGCCTTAGTTACTATTCTAGCTATTTTGAAAGTGGTGAGAACGGAAGTCACACGTAGCCCATTATATGTTTAATTTGTTTGGCCAGTTTGATGTACTGTATGAATATTCCTAAGTAGAAACCAATTGACAGAATGGGTCTGTGTTTTATATTACTTCTTACCTGTGTAATAACAGAGAAATGCGAAGAGCTTCACCATGTTCACTAAATAACCGCTACTGTCACCCATTTTTAGGAAGAATGATTTCGGAAATACGAAAAATATTCATATAGCTTATTATTTCTGACAAGAATACTTCACAGTTCCAGGCAAGACAGCTTAATACCAGACGAATTGCCACACGATACACACCCAATGCCATCAACATCAGATACCTTGAAGAACATCCTTATAAGGTGGGAGTGTCGTGGTTTCTTGTTTCAGGCCTTCGCCTTTCAATAGGAAGGTCGTGGGGTCGAATCATATCCACCAAACGAGTGTCCAGTTCAGCAATACACATTATCCACATTTGATGCTGTCAACCCAGGTGTAGTAAATCATTAGTAGGAATTTGTTCCTTTAAAGGGTGACTAAATTGAAAAATAAAAAGACTTTGGTTGATCTATAATAATGAATACATCACATATCTGTTGACTATTTGATGTACATTTTTGTCATATTTTATATATGATTTTTTCTATTTCTTTTTTCTACCTGCTAAGTTTCACCCCTAAAAAAACCTGCCAGAAGCTATTGACTTCTGTGACATCATAATACCATTCAACCATCAGTCAGCTAGATGAACAAAAGACATTGGTATGTCATTTGACCACATGTTTACAATAGCATTCATGTTTTATACAATGCCCCCTCACCATGAAAAGAAGGGTTTCAATGAAAACATCCAATGCTAATGCAACAAGGTACTCAGTGGGTGAGAACATATATTTTGTTTATGTTTATCTAGCTGATCGATGGTTGAATGGTATTGTGATGTCATAGCATTCAATGGTAGAGGTTTTTTTTTAGGGGTGGATCTTAGCAGGTAAAATACAAATAATAGAAAAAATAATATAAAAAATATGACAAAAATGTACATCAAATAGTCAACAGATATGTGATGTATTCATTATGATAGATCAACCAAAGTCTTTTTTATTTTGTAATATAGTCACCCTTTAAATGCTTAAGCGCCCCATCATAATAGAACGTCAACAGTCGGTTAGGTGATGATGCTCCTAGCGCTTTGAAATTAATTGAATATAGCAAGTTCAACGTACAGGGTGGCCTCAACTTAAAATATGTGTGAAACAACGCCAGGAAGAATAAGAACAAGTGGAAGTCATAAAATGACACACACTTGTCAACGAATCGCGGTATACGATGAGAAATGAATAAACTGAACCAAAGCGCACTCAGGATTATCCAAGTAAATGGGAGACTACTAATATAACTGCCATACATTCCATTTATACCAGAATGAATAAAGGGATGTGTTTATGTTAACAATATTAGTTAGAATATTTCAAACAAAGTGAAACTGATCCCTCTAAAATACAAATGAAAATGAGCAAAAGTGAAAGCGAAATTATGTTAATGATCAATGTATTACTAATCGATCTGCCTTGCAATAAAATCATTATTTATGTATTATTATGGTAGGGTTAACCTTGGTGTTATTAGACTATTAATTTATACTGCTTAATATAACAAAAACAATTGGTTTAGTCTACGACTATGACAACGAATTCCGCTTCCGAGAAAATTGATTCTACAAGTACTTACGACACAAGCATGCAATCAACTTTGTCAAAGACAGTTTCTTTAATCAATCTCGTTTTCACTATCGATTTTGGAGAGCATTATCTACTATGTCCATGAATTGTATTCGGTGTACTTGATAGATATCTGCAGTCAAAGTGTGTGAGATATTTTGCGCACGATGTAATGTCTAATTGATTAATAGTTTATTGAAAATTCGGAAAGTGATAAATAAAATTAAACGAGTTATAAATCATTGGTATCTTTATTACACATATACGGCTGGGTGGGACTTAGCCTTTGTTTTATTGTGCCTACTGACACCGATTATTATTGGAATATCACACTGCATATTCTTTGAAATTGATTTTTAAGACTTTCTCTTGAATTTCTAACTCATGATATTTAATATCATTCTGAATAATTCTTTTGATAATTCACCACCAGGACTTATTTTAGCATCGAATCAAAACTGAACGTTTAAAGTACTCCCGCTGTCTCGCCCAACCTTTTATAACATTAGCATTATATATAATCGCCGAATGGAGCTTTCATGGTAAACATGTTAACCCATTGGTTTCGTTCATCTGGGGTCGGTCACTGTCAGTGGCGTAGCGTTGTCGGACTGATGGGGGGAGGGGGGGGGGGGGGCACACGCAATTATGTTGGGGCACACATTATGTATTTTTGTTCTTTCTTTAAACAATGTCCTGTTATATTTCCTATTTGTTTGTCTTCAAATAGTTTGGGGGCGTGCCCCCATGCGCGCCCCCCCCCCCCCCCGGTCGCTACGCCACTGGTCGCTATATTAACCTCATGGTAAACTTTCCCGGATTTTCTACATATCTACACGCTTGTTAAAGGGGTAGTTCAGTTTCGGTAAAGAGGGCGCTGCTTAACACACTTTTTGTGTGAGGTAATGAGAAACTCAGTGTCAAATTTGAAAGGACATGCCATTTTAATGGCAGAATAAACTTTATTTGGTCAAAATCGGTTTAGAAATGGATGAATATCATAAATTATATCCGATCGTTATAAATCTGGACCCCAGATTCATTCGATGATTTAAAACAAAATGTAAAAAGCTTGAACTTTTTCAAAAATTTTCAAAAGGGGTTTTTGAATAGTTGTTGATGATCGCTCTATCTAATCATTATTTCAACAAAATGTCAACATAATTTTGTATAAAAAATGGTTGAAACCAATATTTTTTAAAGAGAGCCCTCTGTGTTTTGATGGCTCTTTTTGAATGATTACAGGCTTTTTGCTTATTCGTTTGTAATTTAGTAAACCTTTCGACCGTGGTGGAGTTATAACTATTATTTTTAAATGTTACTGTGCAGGTTTTGGCTACAAACGTTTCATCAATAATGTATGCACGAAGTTTGGAAACCTAAACCTATTATCTCATTATAAATACTTATGTTCAGTGCCATTTGTATTTAATATCAGATCCCCTGATAAAAAGGAATGACTAGATATTCATCAAAAGCAAAAGCAAAGTGCTGACATTCACTACTTTGTGTACGCAATCGTTAATATAATAGTGTACTTCATTGTATTTGATATTATATACAATCACCCATGGTAGTTAATGTCTATTGACCATTACATCGTTTTGATCAATAAGCACAATTCAAAGTATTACAATTGTTGTTCTTTATCCTTACAACAAAAAGTCAACATGTTTAACATGAAGGCGCACATCTTTCCAGCATGGTGATATTATTGAATCGCCACATGTTGCATCTTAATGTAGAGTGTAAGGTTGCACCTTCGACAAAATTTGCAAGTTTCAAATTTGCATAGATATAACGATTAAACTGTAAAGGGATAGTTGAGTTTTGGTAAAGAGAATACAGGTTTGGTCAAACTGAATTTTAGTAACAAAAACCTGGACCATTACCCCCAAAAAGTTATAACTCCACCATGCTTGAAAGGAATACAAAATTACAAACCACTAAGTAAAAAGCCTGTAATCATTAAAAAAAAGATTTGGTTTTAAGGGCCCAAAAAATAATTGGTTTTAACCATCTTAAATAAAATATTGTGCATCAAAAACTATTTAAAACCCTCTTTTGTACATTTTTGAAAGGAGGATACATTTTTAAAACTGTTTTAACGGCTGGTTCAAAATGATCGAATCGTTGTGGGCCCCTCAATAATTATAACAAATGGTTATGTTGATGGATATTTCAGCCGTTTCTAAACCGATTTTGATTAAATAAAGTTTATTCTGTCTTTAAAATTGTATGCTCGTTTACATTTGACACACAGTTTTTCATTATCTCACAAACAAATTATTGTGTGTAGCGGCCTCTATACAACTATCTATACAACTATCTCTATGCAACCATCCCTTTAAACTAAAGAGACAACATCAACCTCTATCTAAAGGGATCTTTTTATAAGGTGATGGCAAAAAAGAGGGCCAAAATGTAAAAAAAAGATTATTAGTCTGTATGTCCACTTGTGCTGTGTGAAGATTCCATGGTAAATGCTTGCCATTATATAGTTCCCCTTCGGAATTAATGTACTTGTAAAGTTGTAATGGAAATCAATGGGTTCGACACCACTTTCATTTGTTTTGACTGACCACTATATGCTGTCATGTTTACAAAACGCGACGGTGCGAGAACAAAAGCGGGTAACCGCTTCCAATCAGACTCGTAAACACACCAGCGTATTTTGGTTTTCTCAAAAGAAACGTTATTTAAGATATCATGCACAGGAAATGTAAAAAAACACCTCTCCTTTCATCAAGGTAATTGTCAACAATATCACAGAGGAATCGTTGCTAAGTCATTTTGAGAGGAAACAGAAGTAACTTGTTTGTATAACTCATTTAATATTATGATATCTGTACAATCCAGTCTTAAACATTAACAACTTCATATGCATTTATTGCAATATAACTGATCTGCGCATGTTGAACAATCTTAATTTTAATTTGATTTACAATATCATTTTCAAATTCACTGTTGTTTAATGCATTTTTATGTAACTCACAGAGTTTTAGTATTAGTAATGTTGCATACATGGTATTTCATTATAATTTTAGTTTTCGTGATTCCCATACTAAGATTGAAAAGAAGTATACTATAACGGTGAAAAGCATAACTAGTAATTATTAGTTTTATTCGATAATTTAGACCAATTGAATAGAAATAAGGATCTCGACACTAATATATGTTTTGGTATACATTTCAAACTGATCAGTTGCAGTTCTAAACTAATCAGTGTACATTTATACATCAAAACATTATAAATAACACAACATAGTAATCGTACATTAGAATTCAAATTAAATTTAAACATTTGACGTAGAATGAAACAAATATACAAAGGTAAATCACTATAACATAAAAAAAGGTAACAATTATAATACACAAAAAATGAATATCAAATCATTGTGCATAATTGCTAATCACTGAATGCATACTACAACAATGAATTGTATGAAGTAATTCATAACTGTATAAATGGTTTAAAGTAATTCAAACAATGCATGTAGATAAATCAAATGTTTCATAATTCATAGTAACAATAATTTGACTTTATTTCAGTTTTCACGGAGATTACTAGCATGAACAAAAGTTATCCGCGGGAAAACCGAGTAAAAACAAAATATAATAGAAAACTTGAAAAAAAAAACACTTTTGGAACGCCCAAAAAGTTGACCCGAATGCCGATCGTTACTAAATTAATGTATTCATGACGTCACCGGGGTAACGAGTGCCGAGTTCAGGTCACTTTGGCTGTACACAGTACATGCACTAACAAGCGACTTTTCTTTTGCATAATAAGTCTGTATATTTGCATGTACACTTACTCATTAAGCGTAGAAGTATCAGGGGAAACATCTTAAGCAGTGAGAAAAAATTGATCATTCGGATGAAGAATTGTAAGATTTTTTAGAGTTTTTCTGTTATGTTTAGCTATGTTTAGTTTGATCCTAAATTCGCTCTTAGTCATAGCTGCTGATGTACTGCATGCACTGTAGATATGCTACGTGTACAGCTTGACACTGCTATTTAGCACTATCCATGATATGAGCCTCTGACTGAGCAATTTGGTTCATAATTTCAGTGTTGTTTTTGTTGTTCTTGTTTTATAGGTTGTAATCTAAAAGATTATTTCCGCCTTCCTATACAAGTTTTGTTTCGGTCATCATGATATTGCGCTGTTTTATTTTTTCTTTCACCACTTCCTTAATTGCTCATCAAGTCTGTTCAATCTATGATGCAAGCAAAATAACCTAGATGTAGACCGTGAACAAGGTGCAAGTGTTAATTATACATGTTAGTTGTGCAATGTACAAAATGGTCCTATTTTCTCCTCTTCCTCCCGAGGACGGAGAGAGACAAACACCTTTATATTACATTAACCAAATCATTTATAAATCACCAACTACAATATATAATACTCATCAGTGGCTGTTATAAAGGCCATCACAGGCTTCAAATTATCTTCTTCCCCTATAAATTATGTAAACTAATTTTTTTTTACTTTCAGCCGTAAAAACAATTAATTTCTCTCTTGTATATACTTCTTACAATCAACTAAATAATGTTCAATTGTTTCAAATTCTATACAATAATCACAAATACGAGTTTCATGCTTATTTATACACAATTTTAAACAATTTAGCTTACATTTACACATTCTTATTTGATGTTATAAACGTTCATCTTTTCTACAAAACCCAAAAAGATTAATACACCGTGATACAAATAATTGAATCCCAAATAAAACAATCTTCCTTTCTCTATTGTTTCCCACTGATTTTTGCCATAACTGCTTATAAAATTACTCATATAATTAATAAACTCATATTCTTTTTTAGTTGATTGCTTAGATTAACAATCAGCTCTTTCATTTCCCTGTAATTCACAGTGTGCAGGTCTCCATTCAAAAATATATATATACCAATAATACTGAATTGTGTTAATTTATCCAACATTTATATAATTATGCTAGCTTTATTCATATTTTTTAATAGCCTGCAGGGCTGAGATCGAGTCTGAAAGTATAACTACAGATACTGAACAATAATCTTCTGTCCAATTTAAGGCTAGAATAATCGCTGTCAATTCTGCAGTCATAATATTTACTGGTGAGGTTCAATAACATTTGCTCATCTTATACTTTGGGATATAAAAAGCTGCAACTGTCAAACCATCATCAAGTTTAGATCCAACTGTATATATTTTCAAATAGTTCCACTTTATTACAATATTTTCTAATGCACAATGTAACTGTTCAATTGAAAGCGACTCATTCTTTTTCACTTGATCAAGTATACTAAAAGACACATTTGGCTTCACAAAGTGCCAAGGAGGAGTGCTAGAAATACCATCAGCTTGTGTTTCCAAGTTTGGTGTTTTCTAAAGAGCAAGCTCGATTCATTAAGGGGCCCCTCATTCTGTTTCCATGTACTACTGTCATATTGCCAACAATTAAATGAAATATTCTTTGTTGGATTATTAGCTGTTCTTGTTTGCAAATAAAATGTATATTTATCAACAAAAGTCTGTCTACGAAAGGCTCTAAGGGGGATTCCCCGCAGTCGACCTGAAGCGCTGCTAAGGATGTCATGGATAAACTACCAGTGACTATCCGAAGTACTTGATATTGTATTGAGTCTATTTTTTCAACAATGTATTTTATGCTGACCCGTATACCTCGCATCCATAATCTATAACAGGTCTTATAAGGCCTTTATATACCATCGGCAATACATGGGAGTTGCCTCCCCATTGCGTGCCAGCTATATATAGTACGTAATAAATTCAAACGTTTTTTTTACATTTCTCCACAATGCTATCAATTTGAGTAGACCATATCAATATGAGTGGATGTAAAGTCATATTTTATGTATTCATGCATGGTCGCCTTCTCGATTATAAGTTTCATACATGGTTTGTGCCTGCCCATCAAAGAAAATCTATGACAAAATTAAATCATTACAAATGTCACAAAATGTGTGTGTTTTTACTTTGTTATTTGCAAGGAAACAACCATGGCAAGCATCATGAAGGACGTGCAGATAATCGAATTACGTCACTAAAACAGAGACCTTCATCTATATGTGGTTTTGTGGAGTCACTAAACAAATTACGACCGCTCCCCCCCCCCCCCTCCCCCCCCCCCCCCCCCCCCCCCCAGCTGTCATGGCCGTAGACAAGTGATGACCTGCATCGGCAATCGGCAGGAAGCCTATTCAATAAATTATTACTTCGCTCACTTTCATATGCGTACTATGTAGTCTAGTTTGAATAGACCCTTGTTGAACTTATTCGCCCCATATAACACCATAGCACTGCTATGGCGCAGATCTCTATACGTTCAACGAGGGTTTAAACAAGATAATAAAATGGGCTTCAGAATCTCTGCAATCTGATTGGTCAATTAGCGTGTAAGATTTGCTACTTATCAATTGCACTTAGCTCAGTAAATAGTGATACTGCTCGCGATATTATCTGTATCAACACGATATACACATGATCCACGCGATATATTGCATCGATACCACCGATATCCCAGTGATCGTGTTTACCTCGAAAGATGACGATCGGCGAGACTCTTCGACTTCGGTGTCTTCAAAACAAGAATCAAGCGTAAATTATGATACAGACGCATTGTGATCTTCATTCCTGTTTACAATATCACCAGGCTGTGTGAGCATTCTTCATTCCTGATCGGCGTTCTGCCTCTAGATCATCGTTCTTCGAGTTTATCTTCGTCTTTGTGTTCATCGTTGTGTAAGTTGCAATACTAGTGTACTAGTTTGTACGTGTATGGTAAATGCACTGGCACTGCACTTGATACTTGATACTTGATGAGGTAGTCCATTGATGTAGCTGCAAAGCTATACTAGGAATGGGATGCTGTGAGGAAGTGCCATTGTTTATAATACAATTTTCACTTTGCATTTACATATATTATAAAGATGCAAAAGTAAAATGTGCAAGTAGACAAAAAGTGTAGTGACGTATAAATAACACTACACTAACCATCCATTCCATGGTCTTGATAATGATATTGCCATTATCATTGCCTTGGCATTGCATTTCACAGAAGTAAAATTATTAGAACAGATATTAACAATTATAAACAAATAAAAATGTGACGAGATATATTAACAGATTAATATGGCATATATAATTATAATGGAAAAAATGAAAACAAAAATAAAATCATGTGTGTGGGCATGACTTAGCCCTGGGTGGCCTAGCCATGTGTAGGTAAATTTAGCCATGCGTCGGTAAATTTACAGGCATATTTCGTGGATCGGTAAGAATTGGATGCACTCTTTTAACTTTGAAAATGGTCTAGAACATTTCCAAAGTAAACATCCAATTCTTACCGATCCCATCATGCCTGTGCATCATTTGTATACTAGTGCATATATGCGGAAGTGCGTTCGTAAATCACCATCATCATCACGTTGACCTTTTGTAGTTACACAGACTGGTTGACGAGTCTCAACCGATACTATTGATAACTCTTGCTTTTCTGGTAAAGGGTAGCGTAAGTCATCAGTCAATGATAGATTGGTGATTCTTTCTTTGATTTACATTTGACATGTTCGAGAGGTGGATATTTGTCAGACTGGTTTATAATTTGCAACGCCGGTAATGAAGGTATTTACTACTTTGCAGCGGTAATATTTGCATTCGGCACCATGTATCCATGGTCATCAATCACCCCCGTTTCTCCGGCGGTATACCGGGAGAAGGCTGATGGACGCGCTAGAGGGTCGGGAACCAGAGCGTAGCCGTTGGCGTCAGTCCCAAGCGATGAATGATAGCGGGGTTTGTTGAGAGAGCCTTTGGAATCCGGGATAGACTCATAGGGGTTGTCGTGAAGGGTTTTGCCACTGGTTCCCGGATGTCTTCTGTGCATGGGGAGGAGGGCTGATGGTGCGGCTGCAGCTTCCTCGTTATGCTCCTATGCAAAACAACAACAATCGTTAAAAAAAGGAACCTTATACAATACAAAAGTTAAGGTAAACCATAAACTTAAAGGCAAATGCCAGTAGTGGGAAACGCCCCATACACACAAAATGAAATGTACGCTCTTATTACCAATCATGTGAAGGAATATATTTTTGCTAAAACGGGATTATACAAATTTTTCGCACGAGCGTATTGCACGAACGTGCGTATAGATATGGCCATCGTAGACGGGCTAAACTGACGGTGAATTTAGGCTCAATGTCAGCGGCTTTCATCAACGTTTTAACTGATATTTCTGCATGTACCAATACTAAGGTTCGGAAATTTCCGCACACGCCCCTTCTTATGCTTTTTCAATAATACTAATCAATTAGTTTGGCCAATAACATTATTTTCGATAATTTTCCCAAAACGAGCATTTGGCGTTAATAAGATTTTTCAAAAAAGTTAAATTTCACACTTCAGTCATAATTATAAAGATATCAATGTGAGGTTCTTCCTACTGATACTAAGTGATGTTTGTTTGACTTTAACAATGCTAATGTATCACTTTATGTAGTACCTCTTGCAATTATTACACACGTTAGAGTAAGACGCAATAACAGAAAAACAAACCGATACCAACCAACCGGAGCATAATATATTATTAAAAACAGGCGCAATCAGTAACGATAGTTGATTTTTTATATTGAACCATCTGAAATAATCAACATACGTTGGACATTTTTATTATGATTACCGAGGCATATCTCAGATTAAATTAATTTCCGATGCACAGGATTTTGCTTTTCAGTTTCATGACATCTATACTCCTACGACAACTATTCTTCTATGAATCGTTTTAATAGATTAAAGGGATAGTTGAGTTCTGGTAGAGAGAGTCCAGTTTTAGTCAAACTGAATTCTAGTAACCAAAACCTGCACCATTTCATTATAGACTAATAGTTATAACTCCACCATGCTCAAAAGGAATTAAACAATTACAAACAACTAAGTAAAATGCCTGTTATCATTCAAAAGAGCTGTTTAAACTAAAGAGGGTGCTTTACAAAAATGCATTTGTTTAGGGTCTTTCCAAAAGGTGACCCCCCTATTTCTGACACCCCTAATCTGACACCCCTCTTTCCCACTCACTTTGTGCACGATTTTTGTTTCCTATTCCCCCGCTTTTTTCATGAGACAGTCTCTGTGAATGGTTCTTTTGCTTGTTAATATTCATTAGCTATTAAATCGATCTTTCATAAAGAGAGGTTTGGTCTAATTTCGTTTCTTTGATTGGCTTTTTAGGAGAGGCTTGGTCGTTTTCGAATCTGAATATTCATTAGCTATTTGTGTTTCCCACGACCTAGTTAACGGTAACCGCAACCACATACCGCGCGTTCGTGCGGTTACCAGGAATTAGTTATATTTATCCGCCATGTGGCACCATGCGTATGCATGTTGTTGTTCAATAAAAAGGCAGTTGCAAGTTAAACACAGAAAGTAGTAGACGTGCTTTATTTCTCTCCTGATCATAAGAATACCAAAAATACATGTAATACAAAATGCTCACAATCCGGCTAGCTAGCTCCACACGTACATGCGTTGAACACAACGTACGTATGGAAGTACTATGCTCGCTGCCATGATACCCCAACTACACAACAGTGTTTGCTGGCACCAATCAGCGTCGCGTATTTCCGGCGTTGCACGTGCATATTGATCCGGTGTAAAAACTCTTCAAGCAATTAGCTTTCATGCCCGGTATATTGTATGCCTAGACAGCCTATGTTGCCCCTAACTTGAGATCACGTGACGAGTGCGATCGATGATAGTCTCATTGATAACTTCAATACTATGTTCTGTTCCGTACATCAATGTCAAGTTATACGGAACGTTGAATTTTCAAGTCCCTTCCATCTTCATTTTGTGAACATATTTTTTCCAAAATCATGGTTTAATTTGTAACTAATATATTTAGCACCGATAGGAAGTGTCCATAATAATATTTGTTTAATTCATTAATGCATTTAACAAAAGATTAACTTTGAAAACATGGGCCATGAACTTCATTTACCCCCCCCCCCCCCCCAGACTCCCACACACGCAAAAAATGTATGCATACAAGTTATCTCATCATATCCCCTTACAACATGTGCATTGCCTTATAATACATGGAAAAATACTTGAAGCTCACAGATATAACAAGATCAATGGAAGATTGTATCTTATAATTGTCATTGCGGAAGTGTACATACGCTGTACACGAATAGTGTGAGCGCGTGGCGCGCGGTGGTGTGTGTACATGTAATGTCCGATCACCAAATAACTTCATCTCCAATGAACATTTACCCTTCTATCTTTATCATAACAGTGAGTTTGTAATGAAATTCAATATCTGGTGCCCTGGCCGCGAATTTTTTTTCTCAAACAGGTTTACAAATTCCTTGTGAATTAGTGCCATAATAAACCTGTTTGGGAAGAAAAAAAATCGCGCCCTGGCCACGCGCCAAGAAAATTTTCTCACGACAAATGCCCGGCGCAGACAGAGCCGACTCGACTGGTTGTCATTCCGATCGGCTCAGTTTTCAGTGCCTCGCGACACACATTTTGCCAGTCGAGAGACAGTCGGATGCCAGTTGGGGCCGATTCAACGCGATAAATCTGCTCCGACCGACCGGGCCCAACTCTAGCCTGATTTAAACCAGTCGGATCGGGTCAAGTCGGCTCTGTCTGCGCCGGGCTTAACAATAATCAGAGAGAGGTGGGAAGAGACCATAGGTGTGAAGATACACACTGAAATGACATGACATGCATGCACATGTGCATGTCTAGACACATAACCGGGTAAATCCAGTTATTAAATAGCTAATGAATATTCAGATTCGAAAAAGCCAATCAAAGAAACGAAATTAGACCAAACCTCTCTTTATGAACGATCGAATAAATAGCTAATGAATATTAACAAGCAAAAGAACCATTCACAGAGACTGTCTCATGAAAAAAGCGGGGGAAAAGGAGAAAAAAAAAATCGTGTACAAAATCAATGGGAAAGAGGGGTGTCAGACTAGGGGTGTCAGGGGGTGTCAGAAATAGGGGGGTCACCTTTTGGAAAGACCCATTTGTTTAAACCATTTTAAATAAAATATTGTGCATGTGATGTTTTGTTGAAATTAGTGAGAGATAATCAACAACTACCTATCTATCTACCTATCTAAAAACCTCTTTTGAACAATTTTGAAAAGAGGAAGCATTTTAAAACGAATTTTAACGGATGTTTCAAAATTATCGAATACTTGTGGGGCCTCACATTTATTACAAATGGATATGTTTAAGGATATTTCAGCCGTTTTTGAACCGATTTTGATCAAATAAAGTTTATTCTGCCATTAAAATGGTATGTTCTTTCAAATTTGACACTCAGTTGTTCATTATCTCACAAAAAAATATTGTGTGTAGCACCCTCTCTCCCAAAACTCAACTATCCCTTTAACAAAGATTTAATAATAACAATAATAACGTCTTCTAATGCGCCAATTCCATCTTTTTCAAGGTGCTCTGGGCGCAGTTAACTCAAATTTTCACACAAAAAGAGAAGAAAAAAAAACAACATGAACATTTGAACATAAGTATCAACAACTTTGATACATCACAAAATGAAACTACTGGAAATTACTGAAATGCAACTCGGAAGAGGTGAGTTTTCAGACTGATCTTAAAAGATTCTAAGGACGTTATGTTTCTAATGTGTTAGGGGAGCTCATTCCAAAGTGAAGGACCTGCATGGGCGAAAGCCCTGTCCAAACCTAAACCCCAACACTAATCCAATACATCCAATTCTAGCTTCCACTGAAAAGACTTCGTGGCGGTACATCATCGGAGCTAATGTCGTGTCATTTACTTTCCGTACCATCGCACACATATCATATCCCTGAACAAGATACTATATATACCACTGTTCATTTTATTTGATACTTTGAATGCCAGGAATTGTACAGCCTTATGGCATTTATGTGTATTGTCTGATGCAAATAGGCGACCTTTGTTACCATGGTTACTAATATATGCTTTTAGTCGTATTATTTCTTCTTTAGAATCACTAATAATGGAAATAATACATTTTTATTTAAACCACTATATCATTTGTTTTTACTGTTTTGACATGTTACCAACCGGTACCGCATGTAACTGAATTGGATTGGCACTTACAAAGGCGGGTTACTTTACTACTGACATAGCAGCAGATTCAACAAAAGTGGTTTAACCACTTTTGTTAAATCTGTTGCAATCTTACCCGATTTTGTATGTGCACGCTCAAATGTGCTCAGATGAGGTTTTATATGGTACAGTTAGAAAATATGGCAGCTTCCAATGGGCAGTTGACAGTGGTTTCATAAACATTGACCAGATACCCAAGAGGACATTCGACTATATAGGATTAACATAAATTATTCAGTAATCAGTAATATTTTATTAGCGAAAATAACAGCGTTACTTTTCCCTTTAACTCACCTTTTGACTTGTACCAACCGTTCGTTCCAGACGGGCTAACCTGCATCCACGTATTTTTAAATGAAGCCAACGCACACCAATCAGGAACAAGATCAGTAATGCCAGACCCAATGCCCCGATCAGGATGAACACAAGAAGGCCTGGATACAGGACAGGGAAGGCGAGTGAATATTAAGCGTCACTGATGTCAGTGCGAGGATCATAACAATCAATATGACTTTTTCTTTTATAAATCTGTCTTCGTCACGCACTGATGTGCTGTTGTGTTATCAGATGGCTTGGAATATCCCGAATAGTCCGCTTTCTTGTAATTGATAGATTGTAAAGAAGATCCCCCTTCTTGTTTAGTTCTGGCCCTCTAACTCTCCCAAATCGCACATACCCAAGTAACTTTTTATTTGAAGTTTTGGTAACTATACTTCATATGAGAATTCATCATGATATCGTCGTAACGTATAGTCTATTTCGTAACATTACTACATTATGTGTGATGTATGTTGTTATTATTTGGTTCGTTTTTCACCTGAACTCATAATTGTATCCATGAGTGTTGTATCTTTGAGACCCTCTGTTGTCACTGTCCGCGCAGGTTTCTCTGTTTGATCACCTCCTGCATGGTTTGGCGCCAAATTTGAAGGTGTAGGTGCTTCTGCGATAGACTCTGGACCTGAAACGAACATATGACATGCAACGCTTTTTGTTTTTAAGCCGTTCAGGAATTTGGCTGTGGTATATCGTTGATAAGTCTCTGCATGTTTCTCTCCATTAATATGGATATTAAATTAAACATTATGATGATCGCTTCTCTCTGATGTGCGCAAGGCAAGTACATTTGGGGCAATGTCAACATTTTTAAAAACACAGTCACCCAAATTGTGATATTTATAGTGATACAAGTATGAATTCTATTGAATTATGTATGGTTTGTACACAGGGCACACTGGAAAATAGTGTTTGATTAGTGACGGGGCCACCCTGTTTAAACAAAATTTATTACATACATAAATTATTTAAATATTTGTTCAATGGACCATGCATTACTGAATAACTAAATTTCGATGGGATTATATCCGAAACTAATGTTGGAATGTTGGAAACACTTTTTTTAATGGTTAATCAAAATAGTACGCATTTCCAAGTGCTGTCCGATATGTCCACTGACTGGTAAACCCCCACTTGGTCTAAACCCTCTTCGTCTAATATCCACTTCGTCTAATCCTACATAGTCTAAACCCATTTCGTCTACAACCACTTGGTCCAATAGCCGGTTCGTCTAAAAACCATTTGGGCTATACCCTTATCGTCTAATATCCACTTGGTCCAAACCCACTTAGTCTAATGCCATTTGGTCTAATCACCAGATTGTCTAATATTCTATTGGTCTAATACCACAACGTCTAATATCCATTAGGGCTATACCCACTTCGGCTATATCCAGATGGGCATTTTCTCACTTCGTCTAATCACCATTTCATCAACTTCCCGTTTGGTCTAATTGACAGTTGGGCTACCTCCACTTGGGCTAATGTCCCACTTGGGCTAATGCCCACATGGTCTAATGCCCACATGGTCTAATGCCCATTTGTTCTAATGACCATTTGGTCTAATGACCATTTGGTCTAATGGAAGTTTGATATGATATAGGTGTTGAAAGAGGGGGTCTGACCACATTTTAATTGTTATATAGTGTGTTATTTTATGTTTATGTATTTCAGGGGCTGCACCCCCATGCACCCGTACGAAACTAGACAAGTTAAAATTACCACTAAATAACGAGTGTAATACAATTATATTTTGTGAAAGCATAATGTTATAAATGACTGTGAAATATCTTAATGTTAACCTGTGATTCATGTTTGCTCCTCTCTAGTCAATAAGTAAAATTGTCTTTATTTAAGCATTGGAAAATAGGTGACAAACTACTTGAGAGTCCTTGCCAAAGTATTTTTTTGTTTTTGTTCTTTGAGACTGTTGTAGATATGTGTAAGACTATTGATGCCTGCGGGGGGGGGGGGGGGGGGGTATACCACTTGTTTTGACATGCGAGATGATTGCTTGTAGTTGTACGAGATTTCAATTCCACATTCATATTAATTAGGTTATTTAGCTCAAAGTATGAAAGTCATTAAACAATCAGTTCAGCAAGGACTCTCAAAGCGAAATGTGTTTGAAGATGAATATCGATAAAAGAATACAATATCTGTTTATTCTGCATACAGAAAATATCTAAATTCTCTGTTTTTTATTGATATTTGTTTCAAAAATAGTATTTTGTATAATCCTTTCCGAATTTTTCATTTCATTATTTTGCAATAAGTGTCCCGCTAACACTGAATTGAAACCAATCAGATTTGCGCATTTAGAACAAGTAAACATCAAACATTATACAAGAGATTATACTTTCATTCTTCCCGATGACACATGTTCCCTCATACTTTTGGATACAAGTAAATAACGGGTAACACGTTGTTTAAAATAATGTAACAGAAATCTTTATTGTAACATCTTTTGTAATTGACCAACAACATCCTGCAGCATACGGCCATAGTGTTTGGAAGTTACCCTGTATAAACTGCATTGGCCACTAAACATAACATGTACGTGTACAATTTAATCTTCTCACTACAAACAGAAGTACAGTTACAATATTGTGGATTATATAACAACAAAAACATACAAAATATATTTGAAACGACGCAGGGATTTCAAATGAACTAGACGGACGACAAAGTATGGGCCCCCTCCCAAATTAATTAAAATCATGGCTTTTATCTAATTTGATTGGAAAAGAGAGTAAAACAAGAATACTCAGATTGCACAGTTTCAATTAAAACAATGCAAAAGCTCCTTAACGGGGGGGGGGGGGGGGGGGGGGGGGGGGGGGCAGCCCCTCCCACACCCCCCCCCCCCCCCTTAGCAAAAAGCTAGATCCGCCCCTGCCCTTAGTTGCTATTCAGACAAATAAAATGTTAGAATTAAGATATTTTGGACTGATATCAAGCAGCAAAATCTAACTTTATGACATAATTATAATTATATAATATCAAATTGATTTTGGTTTAATTTCATGTTTATTTTTACATGAGACATAAAATCATTTTTGAGGAAATTCATTTCAGTTTATAACAACATATTACAAATGATTCTTATACAATTTTACTAGAATTTTAAAGCCACTCTTTGCCCCCCCCCCCCCTTCTCCCCCACCCGCATGCAGCCACGGCAATTAGAATAAGATTGATCCCCTTTCCCAAGACCACACTGCTCAAAATCATTTTTTTAGGCAACATTCAAATTCAAAAAATCTAATTCTTTTCTACGTCGTATTTTTTAATAACCCTAATTTCATTTTAGGACTAACGAACCTTCAGAATAACGAACCCGATTTTATTTTCGGATCAACGAACCTTCGGAATAACGAACCTTCGGAATAACGAACCTTCCGAATAACGGACTGTAACCATAAATACAGCCTTATGGAATCGTTCATACGGTATACGGTATACAGGCGGTGGCCACCACACAGGTCAGTGTGGGCGATCGTTAGACCAAATGGGAATTAGACTAAATGGTCATTAGACCAAATGGGAATTAGACTAAATGTTCATTAGACTAAATGGGAATTATACTAAATGGTCATTAGACAAAAAGGCATTAGACGAACTGCTTTTAGACAAAGTGGAAAATAGACCTGATGGTATTAGACAAAATGGTATTGGACCAAATGGTTATAGACCAAACGGTAATTAGACCAATTGCATATGGACCAAGTGAAGAGTAGCCTAACTGAGAATTAGACGAACTGGTATTAGACGAAGTGATAATAGACGAAACGAGAAAAAAAAGTAGACGAAGTGACAATTAGCCCATTTGGTGATTAGACGAAACGGCAGTCGCCTAAATGGGCATTAGACCTAGTGATAATTAGACCATATAGGTTAGCCGAAGTGAAGTTAGACGAACTGATGATTGGACTAAGTGGTATTAGACCAAGTGAATATAAACCAATCAATGTCATTAGGCCAAGTGATATAACCATATGCACAATAATGTAACGAGTTATATGCTATATCACTTTATTATGTTTGCTTAATTGGATTAATCCTCTTTATTGTCAATATAATTATATATATCTAAATAAGGAAGCGTACATTTGAAACAATGGATTGGTGGTATAAATAGTAATAGGACAAGCCCATAGCCCCCCCCCCCCCCAAAAAAAAAAAAAAAAAAAAAAAAAAAAAAATCAGAAAGGTCCACTTTGTATCGGTCTCGGCATTTCTGACAACATTCAATCCGACCCATACCCTCCCCCCCCCCCCCCCCCCCCTCATTGGAAAATCCTGGCAACGGGCCTGTAGGAAACGGGACAACATGAAAGTAACATGAAAGTCTCAAATGATGTTGGTTGATTCAGACAATGGCTAAATAATATACCTTACCGGGTATTCCGACATGCAGTTGTTCCGTTGTCTTTCCTACGCCGGCTAGTATAGAGACATCGCACGTGTAATTTCCACTGTCCGATGTCTCAAGCTCCGAAATAGTCAAGTTCCCGCTGAAACGCAGCATCCGCTTCGAATGACAATCTCGTATCACCCATGTCATGTAATACGTTCTTCGGACACATATCAGCATTTTGACATTGTTTGGACATGAGAAATTGGCAATTGCAGTACCATTTCTGCTCCATTTAATAAGCTGAAAGATTGCACCAATGTTCGAGGACTGTAGATGCATACGAGGGTAACATTTTCTCCGATTAGAGGCCTGGGAGGAATTACGGTGATAGATACGTCAAGGGTTCCAACAGTCACGACTGTATGAAGACAAAACAAATATATATTGTTGTTCAAAGGTTTCGAAATTGGTAATAATTGTTCCTGACCAAGAGATATGGAATCAACATAACAATTGCTAACTTTAATAGTCATTTAAATTAAACAAGTCGCCCATCATGTCGATAAGCGAACCGGACATTGCTAATTGATAGCAGCTCTAACAACACATTGAAATACATTGTTTTATATACGCGCTTGACAGGGGCCTGACATCACAAATCATTATCATTTCATTCAGATATCCTTCTTCTCAACATTCCAGCCTGAGTTGTATTAAAGATATTACCATACAATAATAGCAGAAAATTGCATGACTTTACCTTAAGGTAGTTCAGATTCGTCAAATGAGATGCGCGGCGCATCTTGCATACGCGTTGCGCACGGTACGTAATGCACGTTAGCTCAGTGTCATGCGGTGCGCGCAAACTAACCCAGTTCAAAATGGCGACCCGCTATGTAGCATCCCCACGCTTGATGCCCTTTAACATAACTTGCATGACTTGATAATCCAACTAATCCTCATTCCCTTAAAAAATTGGTAAAGATATATTATACAAAACACATGTGAACTCAAATGAAGGTGAACATATATTTTGAGAACATTGGAATAATTTGATGTTGTGTATACAAAACGTATGAGGAGTTGTCCACAATTTGCCTGAGTGTGTTGCATTTTGATTCACTCGTATTTCGAAAGAGCCATAGTTTTCTTTTTTCCTGACCGATCATGCTCAAACTTTTCAGGGACTCTTCATCTTATTTAGGGTCTTGAAGTACAAACAATGAATAGTCTTGAATGTCATTGTCCTTTAACATATAAGTCAGCCTTAATATTGAGTCGCCATTTCGACCGTCGCGAGAACCGAAGTCACACGAATCCTATGCTTAGCCTAGCATGATGTACGAATATTGCAAAACATTAACTTCTTTATTGACATAATTATATAGGATTGTGTTTTCTTACCTGTGTAATGAAGAAGAAAGGCAACGAGCTTCACTAAAGAACTACTGCTTATAGCCCATTTCGATACTGTGGGAGATTTCGGGAAAAACACAATTGATAAAGTTTATACATTGTTAGAAGAACGTTTCACAGTTACCGGCCAGACACCATACTAACGATGTACTACTTACACGCACAATGCCATCGACATCCATGCACAATCATGAAGTACGCCTACATGAGAAGGAGAAGGAGTAACATGGAATATCACGTAGAACATAATGATTATCACACGGAACGACGTTTAGGGGACGTTTCGCAAACATTGTTTAAGTTTATCTTAAATTATATGTAAGACTTAATATTATTCTAGACCATTTGTAAAATAGGTATATAAAAAACAAATATTTGAAAAATTTTAGGACAATATCCAGTAGGAACCTGAAATTTCCTTGATAATAGAAATAGGGATGACATTTGTATAAATACTTTATGTCATGTTAAACAACTGTTGTAGAATTTTTTAACAACGACTAAAAGGTTCCAAAGTGTAGTTTAAACTTAACATTTCTATGATACACACCCAGGTAGAAGAAGAACGCGAAGACGTCCACAAATTACTCACGGAGAATGTAGGTAGGAGAGGAAATGAAGGAACTGAACCACAATACACTCCGACCTATCAAGTACTAGTTAGCCGGAAGGAATTGAATACTTTTTATTGCTGCCATACATGTCAGGATGAATATAGGGATGATGATAAATGATATACAGTAAGTGAAAGTGAAAACAAAATATGATTCTGTTCAATTTATTAGAACTCGAACAGCGTTGCAATAAGAATGTTCCTACACAAGTGATCGATTGTCCCTTTGTGTTTAAGTACTATTAACTTAAACAGCTTAAAGGGACTTAGAAACATTGTCCAAATAGTCAACACTTACTTAGAACTCTAGGGGTAGACCAGTGTCCTTCAACCTTGAAGATTATTACAGGTGCTCGTGCTGGACAAGTGCAGTCATACAAAAGCAAATGTAAATTACCGTATGGACATATCATATCACAGCAATACACATTTTATTAATTAGTCATTACTTTTTGCACTTCTCACCAAAGTTACTAGAGCCCTTTAATATAATGAAACCGTGTGTTTTTTATATGTTAAAAAGAAGTTTCGCTTCCGAGACTCCTCATTATTTTTGAAGAAAATTAATTATGAAATACGAAATAAGCACGCAATCATCTTTTTCAAAACAGTTCATTATCGATTTTAGACAGACATTCTCTTATATATCAATACAATACATTAAACGGATCTGGTAACTTTTTTGACATGCGCAAAAACTGATGAATGGTTGATACAATGTATATTGTTGTTATCTGATATGTCTATTTACTGGGTGTTATGTGACAATTTCAAGTTAAATAGATGTTATATGGTCGAGTAATGAGCAAAAATACAAAGAGATATATTCACTAGCTCATTGCACTCACTTTGTACATGGTTTTCGCGGTCCAGTAGATAATGCTGTCCCATGCTTTTATTGTTAATACGAATACAACCATGTATGAGGGAACCGCTAGAATCCCAATTATATTTTGAGGATTTTTACATTGTTACTAAGTCCCTTTAATTGTACTAGATTTACTGACTGCAATGAAACATGTGTAAGATATTTTGTGCACAATGTACTGTTAATTTTGTGATGGTTTGCAGAAAATAACCCATTGGCGCTGGAGATGGGGCCCCGTTTCATAAAACTTTTCAAATTGTTCTAAAGGGCCGGTCATACTTGCGGTAGTGGACGCAGTTGAACGTAGTGGTGGCTAACGTTGTTGATCGTAGTTGAATGAAGTTGAAGGTAGATGAACGTACTAGCATCCGTATCGTACCGTAGTTGTCCGTGATGCTAAATTGGTATTAACTCGGGAGAGCCGTGATCTTCGATTTAATTTTTGAACATGTTCAAAAGAGCGGTACGTTAAAGGCATCCGTAGTTTAACGAAGTCTAACGTAGTCTAACGAAGTCTAGCGTAGTCTAACGTACTTCGCTACGTACTTAAATGTACTCTGGCGTACTCTAACGTACTTTACCGTGTACAAAACCAGCATCGACAGTCTTGATCCAGACATGTTTGAGCAAAAAAATAGACAAAT
This sequence comes from Echinarachnius parma, assembly GCA_037951105.1. Taxonomy (NCBI): domain Eukaryota; kingdom Metazoa; phylum Echinodermata; class Echinoidea; order Clypeasteroida; family Echinarachniidae; genus Echinarachnius; species Echinarachnius parma. The sequence goes on from JBAMJV010000453.1 coordinate 237,002, forward strand.
TTCACAGAACTACTATGTTTGAAAAACAAGCGCACAATGGCCGTACCACACCACCGGCTGGCTGTTAAACTCCGTGCGGGGTTGCTATTTACCGTAGTTTGACGTTCTTTAGCGTAGTCCAGCGTAGTGGCTACCGGAGTCTCTCGTACTCAAGCGTAGTCAGACGTACCACTCCGTACCTGTCCATGAGCAAGCTGTACCCGCATTAGCGTAGTCTACCGTAGTTTAATGTACTTAAACGTACTTATCCGTACCCTTCCGTGGCCAACCACCGTACCTTAACGTAGTAATTCAACGTTCCACGTTGTTCAATTTAGTTTAACCTAGTTTAACGTACTTACACCACGTCTGACCCACATTAACTTACCCTACGGATCACTACGTCCTCTACCGTAAGTATGACCGGCCCTTTACTGTCAAATTATGTAACTACCACGGTAACTGTTAAAATAATTGATGCTGATTGGCTGCAGCCATAGTAGTTACCATAATTGGACACTTACATCAATTTGAAAAGTTTTATGAAACGGCCGGGCCTGGTTATCACTGTATTAACTCTATTGGAAACTTTCCAGGTCATGACAGATGTATGAATGTTAATTACCATAATGTATGCACCATGTTTGGAAACCTAAACCAATTATTTCATTTTAAAATAGTTTTATGATCCATGCCATTTGATACCCCGAAAAACAAATGCTGGATAGTAATCATAAACAACCATAGCAACAACAAAGTGCTTAGCATTATTTTATGCAAGCAGGCGTAACTATATTTCAATTTCAATTTCAATTTCAATTTGATTTATGTTTAGAACGCGAACACGTCCGAAAATAACTCACGGAGAATGTTGGTAGGAGAGGAAATGAAGGAACTGAACCACGATATACTCCGACATATCAAGTACTACCTTAGCCGAATGAATTGCATACTTTTTATTGATGCCATACATGTCAGCATGAATATAGGGATGATGATACATGATATACAGTAGATGAAAGTGAAAGCAAAATATGATTCTGTTCAATTTATTAGTACTCGAACAGCGTTGCAATAAGAATATTCCTGCACAAGTTAGTGATCGATTGTCCCTTTGTGTTTAAGTACCATTAATTAAAACACTTTAAAGGGACTTAGTAACATTGTCCAAATCCTCAAAACTTACTTGAAACTCTGGGGATTCTCTCATACCCTCTTCTTCTTCTTCTTCTTCTTCTTCTTCTTCTTCTTCTTCTTCTTCTTCTTCTTCTCTTCTTCTTCTTCTTCTTCTTCTTCTTCTTCTTCTTCTTCTTCTTCTTCTTCTTCTTCTACTTCCTCTTCTTCTTCTTCGTCTTCTTCTCCCTCGGGGTAGACCTGTGTCATTCAATATTGAAGTTTATTACAGGTGCTCGTGTTAGACAAGTGCAGTTATACAAAAACAAATCTTACGTGGTGTAAGTAAAATAAAAATGCATTTTTGCTAATTTCTCTGCCCCAAAACATCAAATTTACTTAAAAGGTTCACACATCACCTTAGTATGGACATATCATATCACAACAATACACATCTTTATTAAGTACTCGTCACTTCAAAGTTACTAGAGTTTAACATAATTAAACTGCTTGTTTTGTTTTTCTCTATGACTTTGAAAAGGAGCTTCGCTTCCGAGACTCCTCATTAGTTTAGAAGCAAATGAATTATGGAATACGGAATAAGCATGCAATCATCTTTTTCAAAACAGTTCATTATCGATTTTAGACATACATTATTTTCTATATCAATACATTATATTAATCATGTTAATTGTACCAGATAACTGACTGCAGTAAAACAAATACATGTATAAGATATTCAGTGCACTGTTTAATGTTTTGTTAATTTGCAGAAAATAATCCATTGGTGCTGGACATGGCACCGCTTCATGAAACTTTTCCAATTGTTATAACTGTCCAATTAGTGTAAATCCCAACTGTTAAAACTTATTTATGATGATTGGCTGATGCCATAAAAGTTACCATAATTGGACACTAACATCAATTTGTAAAGTTTAATGAAACGTGGCCTGGATATCACTGTATAAACTATATGGGAACCTTCCAGATCATTGACAGATATACATGCATGTAAAACTACCATAATGTATGCATCACGTTTGGAAGCCTAAACTAACTATCCCATTATAAATACTTATATGATCCATGCCATTTGTAATAAACGTCTGATCCCCCGATACCAAAAATACTGGATATAAATCATAACAACCATGGAAACGACAAAGTGCTTAACATTACTTTCTGCACGCAGGCGTTACTATAACAGCGCACATCAATGTATTATTTTTTTATGACAATTCAATAGAAAAACTGACTAGAAATATGAATGAAAAAGAACAAAGAAAATTGGAATCCTCCGGGTTTCGGTCCCGAGACCTACCGCGATTACCGCTCTACCGCCTGAGTTATATAGAAACCCATGGAGCGGTTTTCGTCCCTGAAACCCCTTTGTTTTCATTGCCCGTGTGGTCAGAAGATGTTATAAACCTGACATAAACCCGAAAGATAGAAATCAACTTGGGTAACTTGGGTAATTCCAACATATAAAGAAACTACCATGACGAGCATCATCATGATCATAATGGACGTGCAGATAATCGTATGACGTCACTAAAACATAGAGACCTTCATCTGTACATGGTATTGTACATGGTATTGTGGAGTCACTAAACAAATCTGTACACCTGTACATCTGTACATGGTATTGTACATGTTTTTGTGGCGTCGCTAAACAAATTACGACCTTCAGCTGTCATGGCCGTAGTCATGTTGGACTTGTAATGTCACTAAAAAAGTGAAGATCTCCATCGGGCATTGGCATGAAGCCAATTCAATGAAGTATTACTTCGCTCACTTTCATATGCGTATGTAGTCTAGTTTTAATAGACTCTTGTTGAACTTATTCACCCAATATAGCCCTATATCACTGTTGTGGCGCAGATCTCTCGTTGGCGGCGTAATATCATTCAACAAGGGTTTAAACAAGACTAGTTTATATGCGGAAGTGCGCTTGTAAATCACCACCATCATCACGTTAACCTTTTGTAGTTACAGAGACTGGTTGACGAGTCTCAACCGATACTATTGATAACTCTTGCTTTGCTGGCAAAGGGTAGCGTAAGTCATCAGTCAATGATAGACTGGCGATTCTTTTTTTGATTTACATTTGACATGTTCGAGAGGTGGATATTTGTCAGACTGGTTTATAAGTTGCAACGCCGGCAATGAAGGTACTTTCTACTTTGCAGCGGTAATATTTTAAGTCGGAACCATGTATCCATGGTCATCAATCACCCCCGTTTCTCCGGCGGTATACCGGGAGAAGGCTGATGGACGCGCTAGAGGGTCGGGAACCAGAGCGTAGCCGTTGGCGTCAGTCCCAAGCGATGAATGATAGCGGGGTTTCGGGATATTCTCATAGGGGTTGTCATGAAGGGTTTTGCCACTGGTTCCCGGATATCTTCTATGCATGGGGAGGAGGGCTGATGGTGCGGCTGCAGCTTCCTCGTTATGCTCCTATGCAAAACAACAAGAATCGTTCAAAAGAGGAACCTTATACAATACAAAAGTTAAGGTAAACCATTAACTTAAAGGCAAATGCCAGTAGTGGGAAACGCCCCACACACACACAATGAAATGTACGCTCTTATTACCAATCATGTGAAGGAATATATTTTTACTAAAACGGGATTATACACATTTTTCGCACGAGCGTATTGCACGAACGTGCGTATAGATATGGCCAGCGTAGACGGGCCAAACTGACGGTGAATTTAGGCTCAATGTCAGCGGCTTTCAGCAACGTTTTAACTGATGTTTCTGTATGTAACAATACTAAGGTTCGGAATTGTCCACACACGCCCCTTCTTATGCTTTTTCAACAATACTAATCAATTAGTTTGGCCAATAAAGTTATTTTCGATAATTTTCCCAAAACGAGCATTTGGCGTTAATAAGATTTTTCAAAAAAGTTAAATTTTACACTTCAGTCATAATTATGAGAATATCAATGTGAGGTTGTTCCTACTGATACTAAGTAATGTTTGTTTGACTTGAACAATGCTAATGTAGAACTTTATGTAGTACCTCTTGCAATTATTACACACGTTAGAGTAAGACGCAATAACAAAACAAAAAAAAACGATACTAACCAACGGGAGCATAAAAACAGGCGCAATCAGTAACGTTAGTTGATTAGCTATATTGAATTGATCTTAAATAAATAACATACGTTTGACATTTTTATTATGATTACCGATGCATTTCTCAGATAAAATAAACTTCCGATGCATAGAATTTGGTTTTCAGTTTCATGTCATCTATACTCCAACGACAACTATTCTTCTATGAATCGTTTTAATAGATTAACAAAGATTTAATAATAACAATAATAATTCTCATGCGCCAATTCAATCTTTTTCAAGGTGCTCTGGGCGCAGTTAACTCAACATTTCACACAAAAAGAGAAGGGAAAACAAACAACATGAACATTTGAACAACTTTCATACATTACAAAATGAAACTACCGGAAATTACTGAAATGCAACTTGGAAGAGGTGAGTTTTCAGACCGATCTTTAAAAATTATCAGGACGTAATGTTTCTAATGTGTCGGGGGAGCTCATTCCAAAGTGAAGGACCCGCATGTGCGAAAGCCCTGTCCGAACCTAAACCCCAACACTAATCCAATAAATCAAGCTTCCACTGAAAAGACTTCGTGGCGGTACATCCTCGGAGCTGATGTCGTGTCATTAATTTTCAGACATATACAGAAACTGACTAGAAATATAATGTGATTAAAATAGGGCAAGGAAAATGGGATTCCAATGGGTTTTACTTTCCGTACCATCGCACACATATCATATCCCCGAAAAAAAAATTATATATACCACTGCTGATTTTATTTGATACTTTGAATGCAAAGAATTTTACAGCCTTATGGCATTCATGTGTATTGTCTGATGCAATTATGCGACCTTTGTTACCATGGTTACTGATAGGTGCTTCTAGTCGTATATTTCATCTTGGTAATCAGTAATAATGGAACTAATAAATTGAGATCGAACCACTATAATCTGTTTTGACTGTTTTGACATTTTTCCAACCGGTACCGCATGGAACTGTATTTGATTGAATCTTAGAAAAGCGGGTTACTTTACCACTGACATAGCAGCAGGTTCAACACAAGTGGTTTTACCACTTTTGTTGAATATGTTGCAAACTTACCCGATTTTGTATGTGCACGCTCAAATGTGCTCAGATGAGGTTTTATATGGCACAGTTGAAAAATATGCTAGCTTCATGTGGGCAGTCCAAACAGCTGATAGTGGTTTCGTAAACATTGATTATTTCCATTAAGAATGATACCCAAGAGGAAATTCGACTATAAAGGATTTACATAATTATTCGGTAATCAATACAATTCTATTAGCGAAAATAACAGCGTTCCTTTTCCCTTTAACTTACCGTTTGACTTGTACCAACCGTTTGTTCCAGACGGGCTAGCCTGCATCCACGTAATTTGAAATGAAGCCAACGCACACCAATCAGGAACAATGCCAGACCCAATGCCCCGATCAGGATGTACACAAGAAGGGCTGTATAGAGGACAGGGGAGGCAAGTGAATATAAAGCGTCACTTATGTCAATGCAAAGATTATAACAATCAATTAGACATTTTCTTGTATAAATCTGTCTTCGTCACACACTGATGTGTTCTTGCGTGACAGATGCCTTGGAATATTCCGTATTCTAGCCCGCTCTCTTGAATTCGATAGATTGAAAATAAGATCCCACTTCTTGTTTAGTTCTGGCCCTCTATCTCTCCCAAATCGCAACACACATATAAACTTTTTAAAGCTTTTGTCACTTTACTTCGAATGAGAATTCATCATAATATCGTCGTCACGTATAGATATTTGGTCACATTACTACATTGTTTGTTGTTGTTATTTGGTTTATATTTCACCTGAACTCCAATAGGTATCCCGTGTTGTATCTTTGAGACCCTCTGTTGTCAATGTCTGCGAAGATATCTCAGTTTGATCACTTTTTGCAAGGTCTGACGCCAAATTTGAAGTGGTGCCTACCTCAGCGGGTGCTTGTGTGATAGACTCGGGACCTGAAAGTTTAACGAACATATGACATGCAACACATTTGGTTTTTACGCCGTTCAGGAATTTTACTGTGAAATGACTTTTTGTGATTATGAACTCAGATTCGTTTGGCACTGTATCCCAAAATAATGGTTTAACCATATTGCAAACACTTATGAGTGGTTAAACGAAAAATACGCATCATTAAAATACAATTGTCCATAGGCTTCAATTTCTTCTCGTCATGGTGAGGGGGGGGGGGGGGGGTGATACTTCATTTCGACCATCTTCGGCGAAGGAGCGAAGCGACAATCTAAGCAGCATCCCCATGATTTGATGGCAGAGGGGTGGGGAGACAACATAGTTTTTAAATTTGAACAAAATAACACCTAAAGTCAACAGACACAAAGTGCATTTGGTGAGCACTTTGGTAAGAAACAATTAGAAGGGTGGGGAATAGAGGCCCACTGTTTAGCCCATACCGGGGCCCAAGGGGCAGAGCCCCCGTTAGCTTTTCGGATTCAGCTGGTTGTTATAATTAGTTAGTGCACCTTGCAAGCACCCTGATGGAACTCTGCATGGAATTAGTCAAGATATACCCTCACTTGGGATCTCAATGGGGGTCCAGGAGGCGGAACTGGGTCAGATGGCCTTATTGGGGGTCAAGGGGGCACAGCCCCCTGAAGTTTTTTTTTTTATTTGGGCAGTTTAACACTCTCAAGATGTGGTTTAAAGAAGACTATTGTAAATAATGAATGAGAGGGTGCAATGTCCCTTCATTTAAATGTAATTATACATTTCTGATAATCATACAGGCCATATCCCCCACATCAAATATTGGGAGGATATATTATCTCATCCCCCCCCCCCCCCCCCCCCCCCGTGATCGATCGATGCCCATACTTGTTCGATATGTCCACTGACTGGCATGTGAAAGTGTCATAATACATCAATGTTAAACGGCCCAATGATATGCATAGTGGCGTGCTATGCGAGTTACATGTAATTTGCAATCTCATGTTATTATGTTTGCACACATATGAAATACTCATCTTTATTATCAATATAATCATACATATCTAAATAACGAAATATAGAATAATATGAAACAACGGGATGAAGGTGATGTAGAACAATGGTTCATTCAAATACCTTACCGGGTATTCTGACAAGCACATCAGCAGTTTCTTCTCCGACGCGCGCGCCGGCTTGTGTAGAGACAGTGCACTTGTAAACTCCACTGTCCGATGCCTGGACCTTCGAAATAGTCAAGTTCCCGCCATATGCTCTGAGTGATATCCTTTTATAATCCAAAATATTTCTCTCACACGCAGAACTGGGACCATTTGGACAATGGTAGCTGGCAATTGCAGTTCCATTTCTAAACCATCTAAGGTAGAAGATAGAAGATCGAGGACTGTATATGCAAATTAGGACAATTGTTCCTCCAATTAGAGGCCTAGGAGGAATCACGGTGATAGATACGTCAAGGGTTCCAACAGTCACGACTGTATGAAAGCAAAACAAAATATATATTGTTGTTTCAATGGTTTCGAAATTGGTAATAATTGTTCCAAGTGATATGGAGTCAACATAATAATGATAACGGTAATAGTTATTTAAATTAAACAAGTCGCCCATCATGTTGATAAGCGATCCGGACATTGCAAATTGCTAGCAGCTCTAACACCACAATTTAAATACATTTGTTTTATCTACGCGCTTGACAGGGGCCCGGCATCCCAAATACATTATCATTCTTTGAAAAGTGAAACTTTTTTGGAACAAATAAAGTTTGTTTTTTCTGTTGTTTTATTCCATTATTGGAAAGATCAATATTTAAGGTTTTATAAAATATATGTTTTACACTAAATATTGAAAATTCATTACTCATTTGCATAAATTTGCATAATTCAATATTTAAAACAAAATCATAACTCCAAAAATAATTAAGCTAGCTCATTCCTCTTACTCTCCTGTACATGTTGATACCAAGTTTGTGACAATTGAACTTCATGTTACTATCTAAACCTAATATTTGTAAAATTCCCATTTCCATTCACATTGTACAGTATGTCACACACGTGACCCAGACATCCCCACACAATAACATACATTAAAAAACAATTGTTTGAGTTTATTTATTTTTTGTACCATTTTCTTACTTACAGATATATATCTGTTGTCTGATACTATTATGAACAATTTGAGCTTTTCATATCTCACAGGATTTTCAAAGTGAAATTGAGTTTTAAAAAATTTCTTCAAAAATGCTCCCGTGCAAAGTCACACACGTGACCGATGCCATTTGACCTCTGTCCTTGGGTAACGTAATCTTAATAAAATCTTTTGTGTTACACTTGAAAGACTTCAACATATGCAAGTCATATATGGAGTTCACATCATCATACCTCCTATACTTACTGAAATATTAGCATCCTATTACAAACAATTTCATATTTTGGGTCTCACACGTGACCAAGAATGGCCCTTATTCAGATATCCTTCTTCCTCAACATTCCAGCCGAGTTGTATTAAAGATATTACCATACAATAGTAGCAGAAAATTGCATGACTTTACCTTGCATGACTTGATAATCCAACTTATCCCCATTCCCTTAAAAAGTTGGTTAAAGATATACAGTCAAACCTGCTAATGCGACCACCTGTCTATAACGATCACCTGCTCATAACGACCGTTCTCTGACCCCCCCCCCCCCCCCTTGAAAAATCATGTGTTAAGCGACCTACGTAATGCGACCACCTGCCTAACGCGACCAGCGACCACCCCAGTTGGGTCCCGACGCACGTTTAAACCTGTGTATAGCGACCAAAAATAGCGCTTGAGTGACCAAGGCACCAATAAATTTATGCGATAATATTGTTCGCTCAAGGCTCGAATACTGAGCATGTCAATGCATAAAACAATTCATTAAAAAGGCCTAATCGACACCAAGTGCTTCAGACTCATAAACAAATATTCGTTCCCTTCACTGCAGTACCTAATGCTGATTCTGAAATGCGTCACACAAAGACACTTCATTCAAAATCACAACCGAATTTGACATCTAACAATTATTCTAATAGCCTAGGCGGGGTGTTTCCCCATGTTTATAATTATGTTCAGTGATAATCCGCGTGTTACGACCAAACGATGCATCTTGACTTCAGAATTCTATAGAAAAATCGTTATGAGCATTTAAACGTGCAGGTGAATCTCTCTAGTCTATTGATGAGTAAATAAATTGACACATTTTGCAATTTCAATTTCACGTATAAAACAAAGATAATCGTACATGTACAAACATGTAATATCATTTAAAATGTAATGCCAATTCATGTATAATTTCAATTTTTGGTTTGGTTATGCATGCAACAAACACTTGAATAAACTACTAACACGAGCGTGTACCTATGCCATTCAATTACACATATGGGCATGATATTATGCTACTGGAAATTCAAAACGGCGGCCTATCTGTCTAATGCGACCACCTGTCCATAGCGGCCACTTTTCGCCGGTCCCTTGAGTGGTCGCTATAGACAGGTTTGACTGTATTATACAAAACACATGTTAAACTCAAATGAAGGGTGAACATATATTGTGAGAACATTGGAATAAGTTGATGTTGTGTGTACAAAACGTATGGGGAGTTGTCCACATCACAATCTCGCATGAACGCAATCGCTCATGCGAGATTGTGATGTTGGGAGCCACGGTAGAGCATAAAAAGCCGAGTGTCTACATTCGATATTATCATTTGACAAAGTATTGCAGTAGCATACGAAACGTCGTGATCGTTTAGATTCCTAGTTTTACATTGCGAGACAAGCGAATATCATTAGCGATATTATTTCCGATTAACTTCTTTATTGACATAATTATATAGGATTGTGTTTTCTTACCTGTGTAATGAAGAAGAAAGGCAACGAGCTTCACTAAAGAGCTACTGCTTATAGCCATGTCGATACTGTGGAAGATTACGAGGGGAAAAAACACAATTTATAAAGTTTATACATTGTTAGAAGAACGTTTAACATTTTCCGGCCAGACACCATACCTGCTAACGATGTACTACTTACACGCCCAATGCCATCGACATGCATCAATGCACAATCAAGATTGAAGTACACCTACATGAGAAGGAGAAGGAGTAACGTGGAATAACACGTAGAACATAATGATTATCACACGGAACGACGTTTAGGGGACATTCTGCACACATTGTTTAAGTTTAACTTAAATTATATGTAAGACTTAATATTATACTAGAACATTTGTAAAATAGGTTTATAAAAAACAAACATTTGAAAAGTTTGAGGACAATATCCAGTAGGAACCTGAAATCTCCTTGATGATAGAAACAGGGATGATATTTGTATAAATATGTTATGACATGTTATACAACTGTTGTAGCAATTTTAAACAACGACTAAAAGGTTCCAAAGCGTTTAGTTGAACTAAAGTGTGGTTTAAACTGAACATTTATATGATACATACCCAGGTAGAAAAAGAACGCGAAGACGTCCGAAAATAACTCACGGAGAATGTTGGTAGGAGAGGAAATGAAGGAACTGAACCACGATATACTCCGACCTATCAAGGACTACCTTAGCCGAATTAATTGAATACTTTGTAATGATGCCATACATGTCAGGATTAATATATGGATGATGATAAATGATATAAGTGAAAGTGAAAGCAAAATATGTTTCTCATTAATTTATTATAACTCAAACAGTAGTTATAATACAAATATTCCTGCAAAAGTTAGTGATCGATTGTCCCTTTGTGTTTAAGTACCATTAATTTAAACAGCTTAAAGGGACTTAGTTACATTGTCCAAATCCTCAACATTACTTGGAACTGTAATTATTCTCTCATAGCTTCTTCTTCTTCTTCTTCTTCTTCTTCTTCTTCTTCTTCTTCTTCTTCTTCTTCTTCTTCTTCTTCTTCTTCTTCTTCTTCTTCTTCTTCTTCTTCTTCTTCTTCTTCTTCTTCTTCTTCTTCTTCTTCTTCTTCTTCTTCTTCTTCTTCTTCTTCTTCTTCTTCGTCTTCTTCTTCTTCTTCTTCGTCTTCTTCTTCTTCTTCTTCTTCTTCTTCTACTTCTAATAATAATAATAATAATACAGGTTACTTATATAGCGCTATTCACAACGTATCATAGCGCTTACAAATTCAACAATTACAACAAAACACAGTTACAAGAGTCTTACATACTACAACAAATCAAGGAAAGAGGAAGGATTTTAGATGCTTTTTAAAGGTAAGTACATGCGGCATTTGTCTAATGTGTTGTGGTAGAGCATTCCATGATACGGAAGCTGCAATAGCAAATCTTTTATCAACAAAAACAAAGTGAGATCTTGGAACAACAAGTTTGGAAGTGTCAGTGACGGAACGAAGATTGCGTGTAGGTTTATACAAAGTAATAACATTATTCAAATAGGAAGGTGATATTTCATGAAAATTTTTATATATATACAAACAAATTTTAAATTGAATGCGTTGACTAAATGGTAACCAGTGTAATTATTTTAACAAAGGTGATGTATGTGCCCCTCGACCAACAGCATAAATTAATCGAGCGGCTCGATTAACAACACTATCAATTCTCTTCTTGTTTTTTGAGGACAGAACCGTGAACAGACTGTTACAGTAATCAATCCTAAACAAAATTAGGGCTCTAACAACATGATGGCAGGTGGCTATATTCAATTCTACTTCTTCTTCTTCGTCCTCTTCTTATTCTTCTCCCTCGGGGTAGACCTGTGTCATTCAATCTTGAAGATTATTACAGGTGCTCGTGTTAGACAAGTGCAGTTATACAAAAAAAAATCTTACGTGGTGTAAGTAAAATACAAATGCAATTTTGCTAATTTCTCTGCCCCAATTAAAGCATCAAATTTACTTAAAAGGTTCACACATCACCTTAGTATGGACATATCATATCACAACAATACACATCTTTATTAAGTACTCATCATTTGTTGCACTTGTTAACAAAGTTACTAGAGTTTAACATAATTAAACTGCTTGTTTTGTTTTTCTCTACGACTTTGAAAAGGAGCTTCGCTTCCGAGACTCCTCATTAGTTTAGAAGCAAATGAATTATGGAATACGAAATAAGCATGCAATCATCTTTTTCAAAATATTTAATATAAATTAAAAAGAGCAACGAATATGGAATTCATCTGGGATTCGAACCCGAGACCTCCAGATTGCTAGACCGGCGCTCTACCGCCTGAGTTATAGAAAACCCTAGTGCAGTGTTCGTCGCTGAAACCCCTTATTTTTCTTTGCTCGTGTGGTCATCCCTAAGTTGATTTCTGTCCTTCAGATTTATGCCAGGTTTATAATAGCTTCTGACCACACGAGCAATGAAAAACTAAAGGGTTTCAGGGACGAACACCGCACTAGGTTTTTTCTACAGCTGAGGCGTTAGAGCTTTTAGAACTACTATTTCTAGTAGTATTTAATTAACAATCAATTTGTTTGATTATTAAAAGTGTTTCCGGAAAATAGCTTGTGGTCGTCATCACAATATGTATGTCAATGTACTTTAGTACGTTTCATATACATTCTAAAATATAAATTCTAAATTGCACTAAGTGAAATCTGGTTGAATGATGAATCGCAATGTTTCTATGTATCAAATGCAGAATACACATTCCCGGACTATGACTGACAATGGAAGCGCGTAGGTGGCGTACACGATTTATTGAACAAAAAGTAGAACGCAGTATTTTAAATGGATCGAGTAACTTTGTTTACATGTTATACAACTGACACTTGACAAGGGATTGATACTATTGTTGTATTTCTGTGATCTTATATGTCCACTGGTGGTGTGTGAAACGTACGCAGTAAATGATTGTCATATAACCGAGTAATGCGAAAATGCATAGTGATATTTGCTAACTAATTACGCTAACTAGTTATACAGTTTAAAGGGATAGTTGAGTTTTGGTATAAAGGGCGCTACAAATTTTTGTTGTGAAATAATGAAATCTGAGTGTCAAATTTGAAGGAGGATACAATTTTAATGGCAGAATAAACTTTATTTGATCAAAATCGGTTCAGAAATGGCTGAAATATCCATTAACATAACCATTTGTAATAATTGTGGGGCCCCACAACCAGCCGTTGAAAAATTTACAAAAGAGGTTTTTAAATAGTTGATAATTATCTCTCAATCTAAACACTTTTCCAACAAAACATAACATGCACAATTTGTTTTATTTAGAATGATTGAAACCAATGAGTTTTTAGAGAGCGCCCTCTTGAGTTTTAATGGCTCTTTTTGAATGATAACAGGCTTTTTACTTAGTCATTTGTAATACTTCATTCCCTTCGAGGATTGTGGAGTGATTACTATTAGTTTGTAATGTAATGGTGCAGGTTTTGGTTACTAAAATTCAGTTTGACCAAAACTGTCTTTACCAGAACTCAACTACCCCTTTAAGTTATCCCTGGTACAGTATTTGATACATTTATTTTCAATGCACCTATAGGAGATTTTCACATATATCTTACTTACGAATAACAACTTTGTTAGAATTAAGGTGCCCTTTAATTGTCACGAACCTACCGGGAGCCTTCCAGTACTAGACGTTAGGTCCAGATCCAACTCACTGATATGTGAGGCATGGATTAGTATTGTATTAATTGGACCTTGTACATACTCTGGTTCGTTGACTTCACAGTATTCTTTGTTGTTGGCGACAACAGGTGACGATGAATACTAAGTTATGGTTTGATTGATGTCCAACTTTACATCCATTGCTTGGCTTTACTGAACCATTATGATTGACCTTTAATGTCATTGAAAATTTTGGTGGGCTTTTTCACGGTGGCATTGCAGATTGCACTGTACACTGTGCATAAAGACGCAACAGCACCCATCATTATGGCACGTTTCACCGAGGTCGTGAAATCACCCTGTTTCCCCGTGGTCGTGGCCATCTTCCTGCAGACCATGCTCATGGTCGGCATCATGAAGTCCATGGGAATCTTTTTCGATGCGATCTCGACATCATTGAACACGACTTCCACCGATATAGGGTTCGCACTGGGACTGTACACCATGGTCAACTATCTCCCGTGTAAGTAGCGTTAAAAGGGATCTAATTTGATATAAACTGGGTTCCAAAAGAAACTTATCACTTCTTAAGAGCGACACACATTGAAATCCAAAGCATAAAAATGAATCATAATTGGGCATAGATTAGCTATAATACCCCTTAGCAAGGTCATCTAAAAAAAATTATGTTTGCTTTAGTCAACAAAGAATAAAATAAGGTGAAATCGCAAGAGGTCATTTTTCAAAAATCACAGAAACTGCTCACCTTCCGAGCACAGAGCTTGGCATGGACAATAGCCAGTCTAGTGGTTACAACCCGCTTTGAAGTTGAATGAATAGCTATTGAAAGTTCTGAATAGACCGCCTTTCGTGGAGGTTCGCAGCGAGCAGTTTCTGTGATTTTTGAAAAGTGACCTCTAGTGATTCTATCGCATTTTTCTCATTTTTAGTAAAAGCAAACTTTTGATTTTTAGGATATGCTTCATAAGGAGAATGATAGCTTATCTGTGTCTAAATATGGTTCAATTTGATGCTATGGATTTTAGTGAGCGTCGCTCTGAAAAAGTGATAAGTTTCTTTTGGAGCCCAGTTTAGTAACATAGTCCAAATCAACAATACTTTATTAGAACATCTAGTCAGTGAGATCGCAGAGCATCAACAAGGCTTCCCATTTATAAACAAAATATGCATGACTTGGATTTCTATGAAAAAATAGTGAGCAGGAACAACGAAATTTCAAATCGAATAAACTAAGAGAAATTAAGTGTTTCATGAAAAGAAAGGGATCGATACAACGCCTTATATTCCAAAGTTTATGTTATTATTTGTTTCGCTTCAATCTGACGTAGATAAAAGGGTGAAATTTAAGGTTAAAATATGATAATAAAACAAGAATTGAATGATTCATGTTTACCTTATAAAATAATATATCAAATGTGCTTGCGTCTCGGTAATTTTTACATCATTGGAAAGAGAAAAGTATTGGCTCAGATACTACACCATTCATATATTCATTTTTTTTTTTAGAATAGTCAGGAGCTAGCAAAATATCACAAGATGTTCAAAAATTACCGTGAATTTACAAATTCCAGCTCTGTAAATGGCTTATTCAACATCACGCTTGACTTCTGGGCTATTTAACCAAGACCGCATGGTGACAAAGCGGGCAATGTCAGGTGTGAATGACTGTTGCTATGGGCCCGTTACCTCAGCAACAGTGGTCAGTAGTTGAATGAGCCAATCACAGAACTGGAATTTCGAAAATCGCAGTCATTTTTTTATCCCGTGTGATATTTTGCTAGCTCCTTACTGTTCTAAAAGGTTAATGAATATGCGAATCATTTCTCATCAAAAACGAGACTTAAACCTTTCCAATGATGTAAAATTTACCGAGACGCAAGCATTTATAATAAGTTATTTTAAAGGTAGTTCAGATTCGTCAAATGAGATGCGCGGCGCCATCTTGCATACGCGTTGCGCACGGTGCGTAATGCACGTTAGCTCAGTGTCATGCGGTGCGCGCAAACTAACCCAGTTCAAAATGGCGACCCGCTATGTAGCATCCCCACGCTTGATGCCCTTTAAGGAAATAAATGTGTTGAACATTTTTCCTTTTCGTATCCTCTTTTCAACCTTAAAATTCACCCTTTTATCTGTGACAGGTTGATACGAAATAAATATTAATATGAACTTTGGAATGTTAGTCGTATAATGAGCACTTTTCTTTCTATAGAACATTCGATTTATCCTAGTTATTTCGATTTAAAACATCGGTGTTTTAGCTCAGTACGTAGGAAAATGACACGTACAGGTCGGTCAATTAATTATAAATTCTTCAATTCTGCCTCATTATCTCGGCGAGTGCATTCAAGCTGTAGTAGTTCTCTCATACCTTGTTGTATTCGTATTACCAATAGAAATACGGAACAGGTTTTTGTTTTTCAAATGTCCATTTCGTTAGAAATCTATTTACGATTTACAACGTACAAGTGTTTGGAATTTTAACTATCCACTGGATAGTCATAACTGTGTACAAAGTCATTGCAATGAGTTATCAAAATATGACGTTGCATTTTCGCTCATTACTCGGCCATATAATATCCATTTGAGAAATGTTCACACAATATCCAGATAACATAAAATACCAAACTACACATTGTACCAAGTATTCATCACTGTCTACACATGCCAACACAGTTACTAGATCCCTTGAACGTATGTCTTAATAACAAACACTTGTCTTAGACTAGGCTTGTATCAAGGCCCTTGCGCTATTTGTTGCACACCTACGTTATCTGAGCGAGGGTGAGCGAATTAAGCGAAGAGCCCGAGCAGCCAGTCAATCCCGTTGATCAAGTGCCGTGCAACAGTCGAAATGGGACTATCGCAGCTCGTGTAGAATCTCACAGCCATGTAGAGCCTTCACTAAATTCCGTATACTACCCGTCGTGGAAGCATGTTTTTTCTAGTAGAGTGGGCTTTCGTTTTTTTCTATTTGAGGGTTGCGCGTTCGAATAACATGATTCCATGTGTCTTTTGACCTTCAGCAAGGTATTGCAAATCAAATCTACATTGCTGCACTTCACCAGGGATTATGAATTAGTTATTACTTGGTAGAATTTTAGGGTGTAGGATTTAAGTGTAAAATATGTGTGTGCACTCCCCAAGGAGTGGAGAGAGTGCTCTCCAAGTGTAGGCATTACACCATGTAGTTTTTCATGTCTTCCCATATATGTAGAATTTCGCCAAATTAAAGGCTATTAAGAACATTTATAAATATTAACTTCGTCATTGCACAGTCGACTTAATTGCTGTATTGCTGAACTGTCTTGTATAAGGTTGATACATGCATATCACCGAAGTATAACAAGCTATGATGTATATCTCTGCAAAGCCAAGATTGTTGAAGAATTCAGAAATACACACGATAGAAAGTTTAACTATTCGGACCTTTAAGCCCGGCGCAGACAGAGCCGACTCGACCCGATCCGACTGGTTTAAATCAGGCTAGAGATGGGCCCGGTCGGTCGGAGCAGATTTATCGCGTTGAATCGGCCCCAACTGACATCCGACTGTCTCTCGACTGGCAACATGTGTGTCGCGAGGCACTGAAAACTGAGCCGATCGGAATGACAACCAGTCGAGTCGGCTCTGTCTGCGCCGGGCATTAGGGTTTGTGGTGATATATCACGTATCAAATAACAGCTGATAAAAACAACTGAGTGTAAATGATATATCAATGATAATGTGTGACAAACACACACAATAATATTATAAACAAACCTGTTGAGTAGTTTGATTGTGCATTATGTTTGTATAAGGATTAAAACATTCAAACAACCCATTATTAAAGGGACTTAGTAACATTGTCCAAATCCTCAAAATAAAATTGTAATTCTAGCGGTTCCTTTATACCTTGTTGTATTCGTATTAACAATAAAATCATGGGACAGCTTTCGGTTTTTCAAACTTCCCTTTCATTACAAAGATATGTATGATTGAAGTATTTAGATAAGAAAATCTCCGGGCGAGATTTTCATCCCTGTACAAAGTGAATGCAGTGAGTTGGTGAATATCACCCAATATCACTTTGCATTTTCGCTCATTACTTGGCCATACATTGTCCATTTGACCTGAAATTTTCACACAATACCCTGAGGACATATGAGATAACAACAGTATACATTGCATCAACCATTCATCAGTTTTTGCACATCTCAACAAAGTTACTAGATCCCTTTAAGGTCTACTAGGAATCATCATAATTTACAATAACAAAATAATAAATTACGCTATTGTTGGGCGCATTGGTTTATTCTTCGGATCAATTAATTCATCTGTGTGTCTGAGGGGTTTTCTTTTGTGATGGAGGTGGTATGTTTTCTAAGATTTGTTTTTGTATATTAGTCATGCCACTTTTATCTCTTTAAGGGGCCCAGTGGGGTATTTCATTTTTGTTCTCATCAAAACTGAGATTTTTTTCTTAAAATGATCCATGGATTCTAAGCTTTAAGAAAATAGATACTTTGTGGGGTAGGGGATAGCTATTTAATGGACAAATTAATGATTTGTTTTATCAATGTTGTACATTTTGGCGGCCGGAAGTGATTATTTGTCCAGCTAAGATTTTAGGTTATACTTTTCTTAAATAGTCCAAATAAAAATTTGTACCATCCAAATTGTGTTCCTTTTTTGTCAGAGTAGAGTAGCAACATCTATTGTCATACAGAAAATAAATATGGCAGTTTATATGTGATAAACACGCCCTAAACTTCCATTAAACCAACTACTGCTTTTTGTCCTGCTATTGTCCTATTTGTATCCATGTCACATTCATCTAACTAATATCAATATTGTATATGACCTTTCAAGATCATTTGCCGAAAAATATGACTTTTTACACTAAAATTTAACAAGTAGTTACTCAAATTCAATGAAATTTTGAGGAATTATTCCTTGTTTGTAGGATTAATGATGGCTTTTAGAGGTAACCATTATTGTAAACCCAAATATGTGCATTTCAGATGTACATTTCTCATTTTTTGCAAAATTGCCTTTTGAATATGAAGATGGCTGAATAATGTAAAAAGCCATCATTAATTTGTTTGTAAAGCATCATAATATCTATCTTTATAATGTAGAATATATACGCCTCTATACCTCTGAGGAGATGCGTTTTGAATAATGACCGGCTAAAAGTTCTTTTTTCTCTGTATGATTGCGTTTAAACTCTTATTTTATTTGTTTGGATTCTCCATATTCTAAGCTTTCCAGCATTGTACAGTTTGTAGGGGGTACCTTCAATGGTTAGAACAAATATT
This sequence comes from Echinarachnius parma, assembly GCA_037951105.1. Classification (NCBI taxonomy): domain Eukaryota; kingdom Metazoa; phylum Echinodermata; class Echinoidea; order Clypeasteroida; family Echinarachniidae; genus Echinarachnius; species Echinarachnius parma. The sequence continues at coordinate 256,033 of JBAMJV010000453.1, forward strand.
CCCGATATAGTAAAAGTGTGCAAAAATGTCAAATAATACCCCATTTGGCCCCTTAAATCAGCGAGCGCACAAGACGGCACCACGTCCATCTTTTACATATCCTTTTTTCATATTGTGAGTGCATTGATGACAAAGAGAACTATGCTATTCATTACGTTATTCGCAATTGTAGGCCTACATACATCTATAACTACACCACCCTCAGTTATTTGTACTTCTCTATTCACATTCCAGATTACATCATGAAGTCATTATTATGATTATACCCTTTTTATGTAATGTACTTGCTATTTATACTCTATAATATATTAAATTGATTCATTTTTATTTGTTATATATTGCACATGATGCATACTATTTTGTATATTTGTGTAGAAGTAATACAATTAGATCACATATCCACACCCTAACCCTAACTTACTTATCAGGTAAACCAACTGTAAGACGGTGTGAGACTAAGATATTACAATTCGTTTGCGTGGCTCTGAACGTTATGAAGACTGTTCCGTGTATGCAGTGTACCGTGTTCTCGAATCGATCTCTATACTTTACAATTCAATAACTGAATAAGTCACCGCTAACAATACTCCTACTTTTTGATCATATGTTTACAGCTCCTCTTTCGGCTTATATTTACCATCGAAGCCGAAACGTCAGAATTCCACTCGCTGTTGGCTCGGCGTTGGTCTCATCAGGCCTAGTCCTTGTCTCGTTTGCTGAGAACAACATCCAACTGGCTGTCTTCCTAGCAATCTCAGGTAAAACAACTAATAGACTATAATGTGAAGTTTCTAGCAGGGGTATGACCATCTACCCCCCCCCCCCCCACGGCTTATTTTGCCACAGTTTACATGGTTTATCTGTTTCTACTGTTTTATGAGTAGCTGTTCACAGGAACTACATATCTATGCATAGAGGCATATTTAAAATAGCTGAGGTGCGGTAGGAATACCTATGTTTATACTTAGACATGTTACATATGATAATACATTTTCGATTAAAACAGAGGCTTATTATTCCATTAGGACATTACATGCTCATTCAAGTCGAACAGGTTTATCATCAATATCGTACGTGTTTTTCACACACACAATTATATACATGAAGCTGCCTGTTAAAAGTAATACCTATACCTTTTTTCCTTTTTGTTTTAATTTTCGTGGGCAGGAACTGGAAACGGGTTATTGTTCATGTTCATGGGCCTCGTACTGCACGAGCTGGCCGGAGCAAATTTCAATATCCTCCTAAGTCTTGGCTTTTCTGGATATGGAGTCGGAATGGTGCTGCCACCGTTACTAGCTCAAATCCTTCTGACCGCGTACGGCTGGCGAGGCGCAATGCTAGTCATGGGCGCTTTGTCACTCAACTTTTTGCCTTGCATGCTGCTAGTACGGACACCAACCGGGCAACCGGACAACCAAGCGATGGGCGAGGATCACGAGCCAATTCTGACTGAAGCCAACAATAGAGACGTCTTTAAAAGTGCTGCCGATGTTGATAGGTTTGAGACAGAGCAACCAGGGTGTTCATCTGGTCGAAGACATAGTTACCCATCATCAATTAAACACAATAGGACAGGTCGACCGGATCAGCCAACGTGCGATTATCAGCCACTTTTGAGTGAGGCCACCCACAGTGATAGTAACAGAAGCATCGCTGCATACGGAAATGGACTCGCGGATGATGGGACGACTACAGATACCAATCCTCATTTAATCTTAGAAAGCGAGCACGAAGGATGTTCAAGCCAAGGTCATTCATTTCCAACTAAAAATCTTCAGGATGATACATCTATGCTGTTGTCGGTATCCGATGTACCTGACCTATCAAACAAAGCGATATTGAGGAGGAGCCGTTCGTACATAACTGGTCTGCAAAAGATGCCATCATCTTTGTTGTCTAGCCATCAAGAATATGACGATTCTTCTCTTCAAGAAACGGACAGTGATGAGGGGAACTTGACATTCCTTAAAAGAATATCAAGAATTGTTCAACATTCTGCCCTTTACACAGACCCTTTTATATATTGTCACTTCATTGCAGTGTTTACCTTTGCTTCCATATACGTGGGTTGGCACTCCTTTCTAATCCCACACGCGTTGCAACGCGGGATTTCACCATACCGGGCGCTGATCATAACGTCGGCGGCTGCGGTAGGAAATTTCAGCAGCCGGATAGGCACGGGTATCCTCACACACGACCTAGTCTTACCCTCCACTCTTTTCCTCGCGCTATGCCCTGTCTCTGCAATCTCCCAACTGGCATATGTTCACTTCCCAAGCATCTATGCCATGGTGTTTACGTCCCTCGTTTCTGCCGTAGCTATTGCTGGGAGAGCTACTTTACTCCCGCTGGTGGCAAAGGAACGGGTTCCACCCGGAGACTACTCAACAATCTATTCCATTGCTATGGCTATTTACGGGATTGGTGGACTTTTAGGTGGATACATTTCAGGTAATTGAGAGTACTAACTTTAATTTTTTTTTCAAAGACCGTACGCCGGTGTTAAATACAATACGATTCTGTCCAATATTGTTATTGTTACTCTTGGAATTATAAGATTAAAATGAATTGTACATGTACAATCACTTGGACGAACAAAGATACCAGACAACATATTTATGATTTGTAAACGAAACGATTTACTAAGATTAATACTTTCCGAATATTAATATATTATATAGCCATTCGTGTTCAGTCGTCATAGTGACGCAGACCCGGGGCGCAGACGGCACAATATAGACCGCACAGATTCACATTGTATGAAAACACAAATAAATAGTGTACAAATCGCGGCCTTTTTAAACATCTCCCAGGCATGAATTGTGTACTTTAAAGGGCTCTGTGGAACGAATGAATTACCTTATGAGTATACTTAAAAATTCCCTCTGGTCATTATTCCGAATTGTGTTTTATTGGTATGTTCCCTACTAGATTTGGCGATCTTCGTAACGTTCATAGAGGACCCACCAAGTCCCTGTGAGCAGATCATGACATGTTTCTACCACTTAAAAGCCTTCCATGACTTATTATGCCCTGCCCCTTCTCGATTTCGGGGGCGTGGCTGCAACGTCATTGCACGTAGAAGTTGCATTTATCTATACTGATATTTGCAAACTTCTGTCTTCGATGACGTCACACACTTTTTGTGTAATGCGCAAAGCGTTTGGGCAAAAGTAAAACTTTGGGGACCTTGAAAATGTATTTTTCGAAGAATAAACGTTTATCATAATCAGAATAACAAAATTCGTATGAAAGTGAACTTTTGCGTCCTTCTCAAGTCGGGGCCACTTTTAACTAAAGTTACTGCCAAACCGCATCCGTTTTAACTTGTCTATTTCCAATTATTTGTCTTATTTGTGTAATTGGAATGTCTTTTACTGTAGATAAACACGGTAAAACAACATACTGTCATATGATGTAGTTGGGCCAATCGTTTAAGGAATTGATTACTAAAGTCGATAAACTAGAATATCAACTGATGTCTTCCGTGTGTCAAATAATTATTTGGGGTCTTGTGTGTTTGCTCTTTTTTTTTCGTTTTTAATACAGGAATGTTGGCAGATCGATTTAGCACATACGACGCTTCCTTCACTGTCCTGGCGGGTGTGGATGTTCTGGCCTTCTTGTTCATGCTTCCAGTCAGGTTCGCGCCAAAACCCGGCCGGTAGAGGGATCTCAGGGGTGACGCAAGAGAGGCCTGGGACGTCTGTATCCCATGCAGGCGAGAACGACACGCCCTTTCAAATGTGTCTCTTGCGTGCTTGCCCACTGTGTGAACTGGTACATGATGACGCCATGATTCAATTCATTGCGCATGCCCCGCTCTCCCGTTGTTTTGTCCACTACCAGATTTATGGACGGCCAAATCTTAAAAATGACGTTCCAAAATCTGGTACTAAGACGAGACGACGTGGTGACATAGACATGATGGTTAGTTGATGTTCTGAGCCGTTTATACCCCTATAGCGCCGTTTATACACCTATCGAACGTTCTGCGCAACAGCCGTGATCTGGTGGCATTTCAGCGGGTCAACAGATGTGCAGGGGGTGTTTTTATAAAGATCCTTAGTTGGACTTAACTTTAAAGTTGGACCTAAAAATGATGGAATGCCATTTGTAGCATTGGAATAAAATATATTCAAAAGCAAAAATTTGAATCAACGTTTTATGCCTCATAAAACGAAATGTTAAACAATTGTTTCAAAGAAACCAACGGCTTTCCATAATGTTCAAGTCCAACTTAGAGTTAAGTTCAACTTAGCATCTTTGTGAAACAAACCCAGTGCGCATATTCATAATACCCCGCTAGCTTAGTTGCATGCTAATTATATTTTGGATTACGTGGCTAAGTGTTAAAGACGTTATCGTTCAGTTGCTAACTACGGTTAACTCAGTAGGTAGCCTACCTAAGACTTACCCAGCAAACCCTACTTTGGAACCGGGAAAATTGCTTGTTGCTCAATTAAGTGTTTCATCTGAAATGAGCTTAGCACGGAACTAATCTAGCAGGGTGTTGTGAATAAGGGCCCTGCTCATTAAAGTTACTTGTTTAGTTCGGTGTGAGTTCATCCACGTAACGATACCAGCGAATTTGTGGGTCAGGTACAATGTCAATGGTATTGTAACATTCAAGAAAGCGGCCCAAAATAGGCCGTGCGAAATCACCCAACCCAAAAAAATGGTGTATATGTAAGTCATCCCAAGGCATTGCATATTTAGTATGATTTTATTCAATTTCAAGAAATATTAAAAGTCTTCATTGTAATGATTATGTTCAAATTGCAACCAAAACCAGTTTAATTAGGACAAGAGCTGTATAGGTATGTTAATGTTATTTGATTTGTATGCAAAAATGTACATATGTGATACAATTAATGCGTGTTGTGTGATAACATATTAATGTTAAGAGTGTAAAATTTGAATATTTGTTTGACTTACGTAATTGGTACTGTATTGTGTATTCTTATGTCGTTCAATAGTATTTGTTATACCTTATGTTAGCCTCTTGACATATTATATGGATATATCCGTTTTATGTTCATAATGGACCTAGGTTTCTGTATTTTGTTTAAAATATTGTAGC